>NQII01001165.1:544691-559852 GCA_002778355.1 Clitarchus hookeri
GGGGGGGGGGGGGGCTACATGATATTACGCAGGTGTACAGGTTTTTTTTTTTTGCTCTTCTATGTATATGTCATATTAAAACTATGCTGTTAGTACACATAGTAGGCTAATTGTGGTAGAACTAAAATTGTGAAAGTGCTTGTACCTCTTTTTGTTATATTATTTTCATTGTTTACCAATTGCAGGTCAAGCCAGAGTGCCCTCTGTGCAAGCAAACATTCAAGTCTATAATCCATAATGTACGGTCTATTGAAGACTATGACCAATATCATTTACATCCGACAGGACAAGCTCATCCAATGTGGCCTACCTTTGATGTGGAGTTCCGCAGGAGGTGAAATTTTACATAATTTATAATTTTGGAAGGTTACAAATTAGTTGAAAGTCATATTATTCATGTACTTATAATTTTTCATGAAGGAATTCATGGTAGGACGAGTTACACATTTTTGTATATTCCGTAAGTTAAAAGTAGCCTTTTTTTTTTTTGGGATTGTGTAGTAAAACAAAACTAGTTTTTGCCCTTAGTTATTTTTTACATAAACTGCCCCAATATATACACCCTTTTTTTTAATGGAAATGTTTCCCAATTTTTTTAATTTAAATGTATAATTTTTTATTATTTTATTAAACATGTTACAGATTTCTGTTGTGGATGTTTCCAGCAATTATAAATTGTTTGTAACCAGCATTTCTTTAGTTAGTCATACATTAATTTCAAATGTTTAATTTTATGATGATATGTAATTTTGGGGCTTCAAATATGCAATTTTTATAACAGTATTCCTTAATTCAAGTGTGTGATAGTGTACATATGAAAGAAATGGTTGAATGAAATGTACTTTTAGTAAAACTGAATTGTTCCTATATACTATAGAGAAATACTTTAAAAATTGTGATTTTGTAGTTTTTGTTTTTAAAATTACACATTAAATTTATTTAGAGGATGCGTACTCAGAGATAGAATTAATTAAGTCTGTTTGATAATCGTTGTATTAACTAAATAACAGATACAACTTGTTACAATACACATTAGTTAAATTGAGGGGCTTGGAGCTATTTTAAGAGGTTAAAATATTGTTATAATTAATATTCTCATTACATTAATAAGCCATGATGCATCATTAAATGTTAAAGCTATATAAATGGAAGGTTTTGACCTTAATGATGACTCCGAAGGCTGATGTATGCATACACACTTTAGCGGTCGGCACACGCCATCGCCTGACATCTTCATGGTGCAGTGTCTGTGACAAAGACGCGATCTTCCGTGCTTCTGCCTTAATATCGGGTGTGTGTTGACTTACAACGGCCACACCTTCCGGCCGGTTGGAGGGGATTTCCTGTGTTGTGTTTTAAAAACTCGCGGCTCGTGTCCCTATTACCGGCGATATGTTCGCAAAGGAAATCAGTTTAGTAGGGACTGATTGCAGGATCACAACGTTATCCCTTTTGTTAACAAGCAAAATGTCTGATTCAGAGGAGGTAATTCCGCAACATAAAAGGAAACTGGGTAAGGTCGACAAAGAACTGCAATAAAGAGCATGCGTGCGCTTTAAACCTACAAATGCCAAAAGCACCGCATGACTGGAACATGACTAGAGCAATGGTCGGGCCCAACTAAACGTTTCGCAAGCCTCAATAGCATTGTCGCAGAAAACTGAAATCTGCGATGATTAATAGGTTGTTTCAAAAAAACTAGCTTTTATGGCTGTAAAGGTGAATAAAAACAATCAAGATAATAAGTGGAAGAGTTTTTTTGTGTTCTTATAACTTATGAATTGCGTACGCAAAGCAATGTAAATAAATTTAACCAGTTTTTGTAAGTTACCGGGTCTTCAAGTTTGTTTTTGTAGTCAAATTGTTGGGCTGATGCAAGATGTGGCACTCTCCAAGAAGTTTTTACTTCTAACATTTGCCCTGCATGTTAGTCATACCATAAATTAGTTACAAAATCCCAAAAATAGATAACTCCTCTGCCACATGTGAAGTCAGCATTATCATAGACATAATTGTGTAGAACAGATATGTGGGACTGTTATGCCAAGTCTTTATTCTTATGCCAATTCTTGTGCTATTGTGTAATATAAAAAGAAAACTATTTAAACTGGCATTTATTTCAATATTATGTTTTCATTAAGGCGTGGAACCTCTTCTAATTCATTGGCAATATTAGTAGAAGTGTAACAGTGAGCATTAGTGTTAAAATAGCCCATAAGCACAAATTTTTTTTTTAATTTGGTTCCATGAGTGCTCTTTGAACTATTCTAACCCCATGAACAACTCTGCTTCTTAACAATAGTTATCGACAAGAAATGTTTTGTTAAATGATGTGTTTTCAAGTATTTTAATTCTTTACTTTGAAATTTCCAGGCGCACCATGTTCCCGGGTGGGTTGTGGCACACGCCGACACTCATCCACGGGCGAAGCATGCAGGCGCTGTTGCCCGGAGAAGATGCAGTTATTCCATCCATGAGCAGACTGCCAGTGTTCAGAATAAGGGAAGTTGTAAGCGCTGAGTTTCGTCGTACAATCTACGAGCGTAATATGTGGGCGGAGCCTCTCTGCGACGTGACGGGTCGTTTCCGTGACTGCACTGCAGAATTTTTCAGGTGAGCAGTCCCGAGTTTCAGTCCCTGATATAACTTCGAAACACGTACTACGATGCCATAAAATATGTTATTTTACGATGGTTGAAACTTCCGAGATAGCAATAATATAAGCTCTTAACATGTTTATTGGATAGAAATAATTTTTAATTACTAGGAAATCTGGTACATTTTTAACATTGTAGCTTGAACTTTACTCATCAGTGAAAAAAAATACCAAAAAAAAAGGGCAATAGCATAAGTTTTTATAGGTTTGTATGTGTAAACACAAACACAGATGGGCAAATACATTTTTATGCTCAGATTTTATTTCGATAGTGTGCTGATCAGTCCAGTTACATCAGGTTGCGAGGATTAATATCACAACTGAGTAGTGGGCCCAATGAGTGAAACGTCACAATCACATATCCGTGTGTGAAAGTTTGTCAGTCTTGCGTCTCTTCGCATGTATACCTGCACGTACCAATCTTGGGTAATTGTACTCCTTTATTTTTCATATTGATTACCTCAAAATGGCCCGTTTTTTTCTAATTATGATATAGTTCAGTGCTTATTCACACAACAATAGTATTCTTACGAAAACGAGCTCTTTTTCTTCTTGTAGCTAATCTTGTATCTGTGTTAGTCATTTTTCTCTGAAATTGATCTCATTTTTTAAAACTTCTACAAGAAAAAAAATTCAACTCTTGATGCTACGACTTCTGGAATAACAACCCCCACGAAACAAGGTCCCTTTTTTGTTTGGAGAACCATAAAAATTTAGATTGAAAAAAAAAAATTCTAAGGAAATAGGCTGAAAAATAAGTTTATTGCATTGATTTTGGTTGCTGGCCATTGCAATTCTCTTCGCCATTGCTGTACATCTGGAAAGCTGAGAAAGATCTAAAATAGATACCACCCTGCTAGCCCTTAACTGTCCGCCCCTTCCATCAAGGCCACCAATGTTTACCGACCATTACTTTACTTGACCATTACTTTACTTACATTAGGAGCCAGGATGGCCTAACCCAGAGACTACCATTTGTGAGATCACATAACAATAAAAACAGAACTGAACTGCTGAAAGATAAATACTATCTTTCTTTGACATGGCTGTGAGCAAATATGTTAATTGCAAGTTCATATTAAGGTACTTTTTTTTTTCATGTTAGGGTTGTTAGGGCAATAGGCGAGGCAGAAACTTAATGTGGTATCGCAGATTAGGGATGTGCCGATTCATTTAAAAACAGATTGTTATACAAAACTGCCGAATTCATAGATTTGCCAGTTTCAATTCAGTTATATTCTGATTTTTTCTCAGGTGTAAAATCAACATGATTTTTAAATCAGTGGGCAGACGTCTCCCAAATAAAATGGTACCCCAAAAGTTTATACTCAATGTCCCCTTGTCGCCAAAAACATTTGTAACTAAAATTGTGCATTAGTTTTACCATGCATGGAGTTCATTCTCAGTGATTTGTTGCAGGAAAATCAGAGAATTTGTTATGATATTAATTTTTCAGTAGATACAAGTCTTTTGAATAAAATAAAATATAGTGGAAGAACACACATTTAACACTTTTTTTTTTATCAAATAATGCATGAGCAAGTGGATTTTTACAGGAAAATCAGAGCATGTGGTTTTAAATTACTGTTAATTATTGAATATCATTAAGACACAAATATTAATAATTGTATTTATTCACCAGTCTCTTAAAATGAATGAAAATATTATTAATCCAGGGTAGCCACTTGCCAAGAAAACCTGGAAAACTGAGAATTGTGAGGGAATTTGTAGTCATCTGGAAATTTCATGGAAATTTGAGGGAATTTTCTTGACAACCAGGAATTATTACATAATACCAGTAAAAAAGTGAATTCAAGAATATTGTAATATGGCTACCAAATTTCCAGTTAATTTTTTAAATAATGAAATATGTTTTCACCTTATTTTACACTGCAAAATAATTAATGAACATAATGCCTGATAACTGAAATAACACTTTGTATTGCAGATTTTCGGGGTTATGTTTACTGTTAGTGACAGATATTTTAATTATATATGATTACAGAGTACTTGCTTGTGTTGTCCATTCATTTAATATCTTTCCAAATTATGCTTTATTATATGAGTTAACAGTATAATCTTTGGTGTATTTTAATAGTTTATTTTGACATAGAGATTGTGTGCAAGTATTTCCATTTATTTCTAGACAATATTCAGTATTAATATTTTGTTTGTTATTTTTCATTTCTTCTGCATTAAATGTGTATTAAACAAAAGTACTTTAAAAAAAAATTATCCTGGTTGTCTCTCGTCTTGACATTGCTGATTGGCAGAGAGATGTGTCATGGTCAGATGACATCCTAATCGTAGGACAGGAGACAACATAAGTATGGCAGATGTATAATAGAACTAATATTTTTTCTTTAGAATTCTCACCACCTCTAAATATGGACTTGGATATTTACAAGAAGTGTTAATGATACAATAATTAAGAAGATAGGATAATTTTATTAAACTAATTGCAGCAAGATGTTTTTTAAGGTAAATGTGTAATATCTTAAGATAAGGAATGTTGAATTTTATTGTATTTAAGAAGATTGATGAATAATTGTTGAATGTGCTGAAGAGGATGATTTAAAAATATAAAATGTGTTGAATACGTGATTAAACTAAAAGATAACAAAAGGCTCCTAACGTGATAATTGTCCATTTGTGAATTGTCTGAAATGTAACAACTGGCGCCCAACTTGAGGCTGAGAAAGAACTTCGTGGCCATTTAGAACTTCTGAAGCTGAAGTACGAACTTCTAGAACTTCAGAATCTGCAATTTTCGGCAAAGGGGAGGACCAACCCAGAGAGAGAGAGTTAATGCTACATTTCGAGACGTCTGGTGGGAAGAGACGTGGTGCGGTGCCTGTGGTATGCTGAGAATATCTAAAGTACGTCTGCAGATGCAGTAGGCAGTCTCCACACTGAGGAACATCGAGGGAGAATTTTTCCGTGAGATTAAAGTGCAGAAGAGCGAGAATAAAAAGTTTTTATGAATTTATGTGGGAAAAAAATTAGTAACGAAGGGGAAAATTTGGTTTTTTTTGGGATTTGAGCAAAAGGTGATTCAGGAAACTACAGTAGAAAAAAAAAGTAGTACGGAGAGCATATTTTCTCTGGTAGTAGAGAAATTAGAAACAAATGCAGAGAACATTGCAAACAGAAATACAAACCATTAGAGCGAGAAATGAAACCATGCAAAAAGAAATAGCAAAAATTGAGTCAATACAAAAGGGCAGTCAGGTTATTCAAAAGAACTACAAACCGTTATAGCAGATAGTGGGGTATTTCAAGAATAAATACAAACAGTTAGAGCAGATAGTGAGGTTATTAAAAATGAAATGCAAACGGGTAGTGAGATTATAAAAAAAAAGAAATTCAAATGTGTTTAATAGTGTAAAAAAGATTTTGGAAATTAGTGAAAATAATCATAGGGAACTGAAAGAAAATTACATAGAAATTTAACCGAATGAGGTTAAAGCAAATGAACAAGATGGGGAAGAGAAATGTAAGGTTGATGAAATGTGTAAAACAGGTTCTGAATCATTAGATGAGGAAATGTGGAAACATAGTTGTGTTACACGAAAGGATCAAGTGATTTTGGATACAAATGAGAATATTATTTTTGAAAGTGTATTGGGAAAAAATTTTGTAAACAATGGGGAGATTATACAAGACATGAGCAGGGGGGGAGTGGAATTCATTGTGGGGTTCAGATAAACAAGGGCAAATAGACTAAATGAGGGAAAATTGTAAGGAAAAGGGATTGATAAAATGTGAATATGTATATACAAGGCGAAAAGAGTACTGAAGAAAAGGGAAAGAAATAAAAAATAATCGGGGGAGTCAGATGAAACACAGGGACTAACAAACAAAATTAAAGTAAGATTGAAAAAACTGAGGTGGGCAAAATTTGGTGAAGAACACTAAAACAAGAAAGGATTCAGTAAAAGAAAGAGAAAAGAGGGTTAAAATTCAGTCAATAGAGGAAAGAAAATTGTTGAGTACTGTCGGGAAAAGGTAAGGAGGAGAGAAAAAAAAATAAAAAAGAGTGTTAAAGTTAGGTCAGGAAAGAAAAGTGGAAAAATGAAATGCTGTGTGAGAAAGAAAAGAAGGAAAAAAGTAAGGAAAAGGGGAAATAAATTGAAAAGGGTTGGAAGTTGACTAAAAAGATAGAAAATTAATTGATGAAGACAGACCAAACAAATTAGGATAAGAAAATAATTGTATACAATTTTTGTAGGTAAGAAAATTGTTTTTGATTCAGAAAATTTTGTAAAGTAAAAATGTCCTAGAGGTAATAACTTTATTTTAAAGAAAAATTTTGTAAAGTATTAAGGTAAGAAATGTAATTTAAAGTTAAAAAAAGATTATATCATAAATATTTGTAATACAGTAGCAAAGTAGAATGTGCAAAATTTACGTAGAAAAAGTTAATATGTTACAAAAGGTAGTTAAATGTGTACATGGAGAAGTGACATGTTGGATACATCTTGTAAAATAATAAAAGGTTGTTTTATTATTATTATTATTAATAAAGTAAAATATTTGACACTAATCAGGCCATAGAGATCATAATAAATATAACAAGAAATAAAAACCACGATTCAAAGATAATATGTATAGTGATGCAGATAGTGTTATGTCTAGATGCGAATGTAGTTGTAACTAATTTATAGAGTGCAATATATAAATGCAAAATTAGTTATAAAAAAATTTGGATTAGATNTTTGGATTAGATGGCAAAACACCAATGTATTGTGATTGGTGATAGAACCACCATGGAGTAAATAGTAAAATAAGTAAAAACAAACTGTATTAACTAGGTAAGAACAAATAATTTTGTTTTGGATGACCTAAGACAAAATAATTTGGACAACTGGTTAACTATGTAAAAGATTGCATGTTAATGTTTTTCATGTTCATCAGATATTTTAAGATTGTAACGTGAATGTGTAATGATTGTGAATTTAAATGTGGAANCCACAATCACCATAGCGATATTTAATTTAAAAACATAATTTTATTAGAATTTGTGGCATTTTTGTAGGGGAAGGGAGGAGGTTTCCATCACCACGATTGTACCCAAGTTGCATGCAAATAATTCTTCTGGAATGAATATAGATGGCACCACAAATGCTTTCCTGTATGTATGCGCCATGTTAAATGTTNTGCAAATAATTCTTCTGGAATGAATATAGATGGCACCACAAATGCTTTCCTGTATGTATGCGCCATGTTAAATGTTTTGTGCCATTTCGTTTTGCCTGAACATGGTTTATGATGTCTATTTAGCGTTAATTTATGTTACCATTTTCGTTCATCGTAGGGTACTAATCGCCATTCTGAGTGTGGTTTTTGCTGTTTCCTCAAACATTGNTATGTTACCATTTTCGTTCATCGTAGGGTACTAATCGCCATTCTGAGTGTGGTTTTTGCTGTTTCCTCAAACATTTATAGCATCAAGTGCTGAAAATACTGTTAATACCATTTGGATTGCCAGGTGTTGTCGTGTCATAAACATTGCAAAAAAAACTTACTCGTTTTGTGCACGACATCTGAATTTCGAGGCCACCATCGTTTGGTGTATTTGCAAGTTGTTTACTGAACATAGTCGTAGATATTTGTTTTGTTACTAGCTGCAAAATGATGTAATGTAGTACTGAAAGTGAACTAGTTGTATATTCTGTTTATTGTTTAATGCACGTTTTTTAAGGATATCCTTAACAGTTTTTGTAACTAACTGCAGATTTTTTTTGGTGTAATGATGTATTATTTCTTTGTAATTTAACTAATAGGCGTATATTTTTGAAAATGAATGAGAGTGCTTTTTCAAAGTGTACATTTTCACAAGATTGNGTAATTTAACTAATAGGCGTATATTTTTGAAAATGAATGAGAGTGCTTTTTCAAAGTGTACATTTTCACAAGATTGGCTGATTGATGAGAGATTTAAGGCATGGCATCAATTGAATGATGGATCTCAGTTTTCGGCAAAATGCAACTTGTGCGCGACGGTGTTTTCTTTGAGCATTATGGGCAAGACAGCAGTGAGAAGCCACATGAATGGCAAGAAACACCACAGAGCACACACACACACACACACACACNTATGGGCAAGACAGCAGTGAGAAGCCACATGAATGGCAAGAAACACCACAGAGCACACACACACACACACACACACACACACACTCGCTCTCTCTCTCTTGCTCTCTCTCTCGCTCTCTCTCTCTCTCATGTATGTANCACACACACACACACACACACACTCGCTCTCTCTCTCTTGCTCTCTCTCTCGCTCTCTCTCTCTCTCATGTATGTAGTTGTCAATAAGTAAAAATCCTAATCGTGTAGTGAAGAAAAGCCAAAAATCATAATTGTTGTAGCACTACACAAGCAAACACCTCAGGACCAAGCTGGTGGAACAGGCGAGGTAAAAAAAAGGAGGGCTAAAGGTTGTTTTTTTGCTGCATGCAGTGCNCTCAGGACCAAGCTGGTGGAACAGGCGAGGTAAAAAAAAGGAGGGCTAAAGGTTGTTTTTTTGCTGCATGCAGTGCTCATCAGTGTCGACATTGGTTGGCACTGCTGCCACGGAGCGGGGTGTAGAATGTGCCATGCTGCGCATTCGTATCTTGGCAGACAAGTGCAACATGGTATAGTGAACTGCATCAGTGAAGATTGTAATATTCCACATCAAGGATTGACGAATGGAAGTTACAACTCGGTTAGCTCAGTCGGATAAACATGAAACTCTAAAAAGGCGCCAATGAAAATAGTCAAGTTCTGGTTTATTTGTTCCTTTACTTTTATTTATCAATCGCATACAATCAGATATGCCGAGTACGAACAGGTTTCAGGCAAACAAACGAAAATAACAGCGCCACAGTGGTTTGTTTATTTCACGTCTTGAAAACTTGGCTCGCCAGAAGAAAATACTGGAAGCGACCTCCCGCACTGGCGGAGAAATAAACGAGCAGGTTCAAGTTTGCCGGTGTGGGGGTTATGTGCCACGCCCGATGCGGCCTCGGCGAGAGTTGGCTATCGACTGCTGGCCGGCGATATGCACACGGAGTATTAGTCGCTGCGTGCATATCCACCCCTCTCCCCTTAGATATCAAACGTAACCAAATAAGGGCATGGCATGGGCCAAGCACCCTCTTCCCACGCTATCCGAACTGCGTCGTAGTAAAAGATAATCAAACCTTCTAGAACAAAAACTTTCGACGCAGTTCGGAAAGCTTCTATCTTCTAATGCGGACGCATAACAAAGCTAAGATTTTGAAAAGTAAACGTATACCCGTTAAACGAACTACCACGATTAACGAACTTCCGATAAAATATTACTAAACCCCGCAAACAAAAGAAATTTAACCAAGTATCCCTTTAATTAATATATTGCGTCGTCACAAAATGGCACTATAGAACAGTTATCAGGTTAATGGCCTTGCTTGCACGCTGTGCTCTAGTGACTGTAAATTTTAATGAATTTCAGCCAGGGTTTTTGTTTTATTTTTAACATGTGATGCATCGTGCGAGGGTAGAGTCCATACAACCCTAATGTGTTTGAATAGATTTTCGCGGCAATTGTTTAGTTTTTAAAATTTGTGACCAAATTTTTTTTGCGGCTACCGAAAATCAGTCTGTACGACTGAGGTGTCTGTATGAAATGGGTGCCATACAAGTAAGGTTTTAGTGTATTGTGAAAGAGATATTGATTTAATAAATAACCTACTTTCGTAGAAGAAGCTCCTTTTTGTTTTGTTTATACTAAACAGTGTGTATGAACTTAAAAATACCCACAAATTTTTTCTACGGCATTCACTGAAAAGTTGCAGCTAACAAATTTGGTGAACTGGCATACTATTTTGTAATATAAAATTAGTAAGACACATTTTCTCCATGTACGTATTTAACAGTACAATAAGTATTTATTCATTTCTTCATTTTATTTCCATACATTTAACATTCCTGACAAAACTGATGAAATATTTGTTGAACACTCACCTACAAGGTAAGTGATATTACCTGCTTTCATTGGCTCAGATCAGAACCACACTGAAACTTACAGGAAAAATAGTACCATTTCATTTGCCAAAATGTAGCAGTCCAGTTCGAAGCCCTGCACGTAAGCAGGGATATCTTAAGTGGGCAAGCACTTCAGCAGGTTCCTTGCATACAGTCTCGCCAGGAAAAATCATTCTTAGTCCCATAAAGTATCTTCTGTGTTGATCGTCCTTCACACGTAATGATAATTGTTGGAGAGGTACAATTTCCATTCCAGTGGTAGAGTTCAGAATTCAGACAAATTCTTGCACATAGCATATAAAATCAGCGTATACTCGTATTAAGTTTAGGGAAAATCAAATTTTCCCACAATTGGCACTTAAAATGTTTGGCATTTCCACCAGACACGTATGCAGCAATTTTGTTTGGCGGCGGGTCTGCATGGTGGTAGCAATGGTGGGACTGGAGGAGAATGACAAAACTACCAAATTTATAAGTTAAAAGAAATTTGCTAAATATAGTCAAACTTGCTTAAGGGGGTCGTTAACCACACAATAGAAAATTTCTGTGTATTTGATTGGTAATAAGGCTTTTTTTTTATGTATTAAGTTTAAGGATTTCGTGTGCTACAGCCTAAAGAAGAAGAAGACTTTTACTTTATTTTTGTAGCTAAATAGTACAACACACTCCCTAAAACAATTATTAACAAATATTTAAATATGACACTTTGCAAGATCTGTGAACTCACTTTCTTAATAACACTTGTTGCGTGATTATTGCTAGATTTTTTTTTGCTTCATGTGTTAACACGCGATAGTTATACTTTGAATGGTATGGTGGAAGTAATGGTTTCACTGGCGGGAACAGTTTTTTATGGCCTTTTAATATTAGAAGTATGCGGAGACTTGTTAAAATGAACTTTTTCTAAAATGCTGGGCATTTAGATCTCAATAATTTAACATGTGCTTGCTATGGCAGGTTTACTCTTCAATACTACACTTTGATAAATACAGTGTCAGCAGTAGTTGTAATGCAGTGTCCAAAATACTTGGGGTATGTGTGGAGAAGGCGAGGTTCTAGTTGATAAACGCGCCAGCAGAGTGCATGCCACGCTCCATTGCAGGCTTGTTGGCCCAGCCACGGAGCCGGCACACCCCCAGCGTTGTCAAGCTTTCGTAGTGGATGTTACTGGAGCCCGTGTAACTGGGAGTAAAGATTCACTGCCAGACCGGCGTGAGGAAAATTACATTTTAAGAGCGCTAAAATCCTCTAAACTTATCACGCAGATTCTCCGAAACCGTTTATCCAAATTATTTCATACTGTGGAAATTGATGCACTGTTTCTTTCTTGCCATCACAGACCAGTGATTTTTTTTTAATATAACCTACGACAACTTAAGAAAAAAATATATATACTAAATGTTGGCGCACAATTCCTGGAAAATTGTCATGTAAAGAGTAAAAAGCATATAGGGATAAAGGGGGTGGTGTGTGCGTATGGGTTTTTTATTTTTATTATTTTTTAATTCTTCTTCTTCTTCTTCCTCCAGGTAGATGGGGGATGAAATTATTTGGAATATAGAGAAAGGAATGTAATTTTATATGAAGTATGCCTTGTTGTGAGTGGCCTGATAGGCTTAGAGGATTTTTTATTTAGTCAAGGTGAATAAATAGGCACAGTCAGAGTACATCAACCTCTGTATATATTCTCTACACTAGGCTTATACGAAAGAAATAGAAAGATTTGAACCACCTTTGTATTGCTAAATTACTGGCCTTACCTTACGACACGTACTCTATTGCAATAAGTTGGTGTGGGTTCGATTCTCTGCAGGGACATGAATTTGAAAAGTCGCTCGATGACTGATTGAACCGAATCTGTTGGTATTCTAGCTGTAACATAGTTTGTAAGCATAAGTTTTGACAGCTACAGAATTTTGAGTGGTTGAATTTCATATAGTGAATTTTTGTTTTTTATCCTATTGACTACTTATTAACAAATATCTTTAACATAATTAATAATTACAAATTTAAATATTAAGGCTACATATGCGAATATAAATACAATCTGCATTAATATTCGGCTTATACTCGGATGAAAATAACTGAAACATGATGTAATTCGTAACTGATTAATATGGAATAAAAGTTTGTCATGACATTTAAAAAAAACTCTGTTTTTATAAACAATTAAGTTGGAAAAACAAATATCTGTATGGCTAAGCAGAAAATGATCTCTCAGTTAATTGATCATCATGTATATTTATTTCACAAAATAACTTGTAATTGTAAAATGTTTAATCGGTAATGCAATGAAAATAAATATAGAAATAATTTTAACGAGAAGTATAAGAAAAATAAAACATAGCAATTTTGAGAGTTAGGTAATGGAACGAATCCAAAATAATTATAAATATGCTAAATGAGAGGTTTAGAAATGTTTAATATTAAATATGTTAATCTTATAACCTAGATTTTTGAAAACAAGAGTTAAAATATTCATATTTAAACATATATATGAAATACTAGATATTTATTTTTATTAGTTTTTAAGTGATATGCCTTCCGCTCGCTACAAAAATTTTGTTTGTTTGCTTTTTCCCTATATAAATTTAAGGCAATGGCTGAAAGCAGTGAAGTAGTTATTAACAGAATCGTACTTTCCTATGTAATGTCACATTTACAGGTGTTTTGTTCCAGCTGTTACTGCAGCCGTACGCACCGAATGAAATAATCACACTTGTGGAGACCTTTGCGGAAACACGCTCTCTGTTGGCTAATGCACTCTCCCCTGTTCCTCTTTGGAGCCTTTCCTCCCTCGAACTGACTTCACCCCCACCCTGACTAGCGCCTTATCAGATGTTTGCTTTACACAACCTCCTTGGTGGTGATGTAGCTAGCAGAAACGTTGTGCTAACAACAAACTTATTGACACAGTTAGAATAGAAGTAAAGCTGTTTTAGCGATTTCCTTATCGTGGCGGGAAAAAAAAGGTGCCTTTACACAGGATGAAACACTACTGCCTCTAAATACTTTGTAGAAAATTCAATTAACAAAATAAGACCATGTATTGTAAACTACGTAATTTGAAAATTCGCCAGCGTACGGACATTAAATTAATTCCATCTTGGAAGGCGTGAGGTAAAAAAATCTTTGATGTAATGAAAGTTAACTTAAATGTTATATTTTAAAGGGAAACATTTTTGCATAGTTTACGTAGGGTATTCAGGTGGGAATCGAAAATCTTACGGTAAAGTGGAAGCTTTGTTAATGTGAAGTAGGTTATAACAATATTTTACTGTATTGACCATCTGCAAAAGCATGTTGTTGTGGTGGTTGTTGTATGTACATGCAAGAACCACCTAAGTGACAGTTTTGTGAAAAATGCTGGAGTAACTCCCTGATAAAATTGTGGTTGGCGTCTTTCTTTCTGCATGGTGTTCATAAATATGCTTAAGAGTAAATGGACGTGTATTGTTTGGAACAGGGCCGATGCGAGAACGAAATAGCTTGGTGGGATTGTTTTGCTATCAGTTATGATTTATTTTACGGTGTAATGAATGCTCAGGTAAAAAAGCGTTTGTATAGAAAAATTACGTCATCAGTAGCTCAGTTGACATTTTGATACCATAAGGTGAACATCAGTTTGGAAGTGCTCTCTCATCATACAGCGAAGATGAACTGCGAATACAAAGGCCGGCCTTAGACCCCAACAAACGTGGAGTTGCAACTCGCATCGCTGTAAAAGTGTTGGTAGCCGCTCTTGTCACCTTACCAATCAGTTCTGTCACTCAGATTTCCCGTTCAGTCCGCCGGCAAGCGGACAGAGAGTGTGATTGGTGAATGTATGTCTCATCAATGTATATCAATTTTTCGACCCGAATTTCTGCATTCTCTTTTTTGGCTGATAAACCTATGGCGCCATTCTGCTATCTGTGGTTTGTCTGTCAGTAGCTTTCACCGAGATTGACGTTTTTTCCTTCTAAAGCCGATTTCTTTTAGCAATTTTCGTAATATTTCTCTGCTACAATCTTCAACGCCATCATCTCTCAAGGCCTTTACCAGCTTTTTGAGCGTTGGTGCAGTGTTCCGTACTGTGTGAAACTCTTGCACCTTTCGCCTTATAGCACCTTTAGTAAAGTCATCAAATTCTATACTTTTTTTTNCATTCTCTTTTTTGGCTGATAAACCTATGGCGCCATTCTGCTATCTGTGGTTTGTCTGTCAGTAGCTTTCACCGAGATTGACGTTTTTTCCTTCTAAAGCCGATTTCTTTTAGCAATTTTCGTAATATTTCTCTGCTACAATCTTCAACGCCATCATCTCTCAAGGCCTTTACCAGCTTTTTGAGCGTTGGTGCAGTGTTCCGTACTGTGTGAAACTCTTGCACCTTTCGCCTTATAGCACCTTTAGTAAAGTCATCAAATTCTATACTTTTTTTTTACGCTCCAAAAATTTATTTTTGGGAGTTGAGAACTGTAAACGTGTCTACATTTCATTTCTTTGCCCT
>NQII01001166.1:868-15625 GCA_002778355.1 Clitarchus hookeri
GGAGACGTCAGTAACACAGGACGGGGCTGCGGTGATCGTGTGGCTAGAACTCTGGTTTCCACCGCTGTGGTCCGGGGCTCAATTCCTGACGGGATCACGCAAAGTGGTGAGCACCGGCGGGGGAAATATTACATTGTCTCTTATGGAAATATATTTCCCTCGATGGGCGATACTTATTACATCAGGAAATGGTTTTAAATGCATTATTTAGATGTTAAATTTTAATTATTCTCCGAACTCCCCTCCTACCTGTAGAGTATTCCATACTCCATACAACTCCGGTAGCATATTAACACCCCCCCCCTCCCCCCGGGCCAACCTCATACCTCTACCAAGGCGACCCCTTGAGCAAAATCAAGTGGGGAATATATGGGTAGAGACCTGCAAAATTCACGTTATTATTACGGGACATATTAAACTTAAAACACACGTACCTTTACTATATATTATGCATTGGACCGTGCTTTGTTTGACACGCCCTAAGTAACTCGGTGCCAATAAATGAACACTTCACAATTGTGTGCCCCAATCACGTGCATCTTGGCGGCAACCAATTAAGAAACGACGCCGGCTGGAGTATATAGAGTACTGTGAAGTTAAGCCCGATGCCAAATAATAACGCGAGTTTTGCAGGTCCCTATATATGGGTAATTTTCTACCTGAACTGAGTGTTAAGGGCGACATAAGCCCTTGAAAATCAAGATTTCAAACTCTATTTTCGCTAAATATCGGAAACGAAGTAAAATTAAATAATTCCCTGAACACGAATAAAATCATTTTACGAATTAGTAATTTGAGATTAAAATTATGAAGACGCTGTTTTATAATTAATTTGGGGCCCAAAACGAATACTTCGGATGAAGTAATGCACGTTTGCAGTTTTCAAGCATCTCATGCCCATGGTAGCCAATTTTCTACTCGATGCAAATAAAAGTTACATTTGTCTGCTACTGTGCGCTACTAAGCTCAGTGACCAACGTTACTCCCTGGAAGTAACTGACTAGTAAACCTTGCTACTGATCTACGTTATGAACTGGTTCGTATCACTGGTCAGCGAACACAAAGCCTACAGCTTATTGGGTGTGATAACGAAACAAGTTGTTTGCCAACTTAAGTACAGAACACATGAAACATTTTCTTGTTTGCAACACCAGAAACCATAAATAGGGACACCCGAATTTCGCGAAAATATTTCACGGCCAGTTGCATTACATAACACTTTATCGCAGATCACCTTTCTTGATTGGCTGAACTAGGTGTCGCGCGTCTAAGGTGTGTGCTCGTGAATCACAGACGCGCAGTATAGGAGTTACCTAATCCTGATTGGCCCGTCAAGTAAGCCAATGTCTTCTCACAAAGACTGGTGGCCAATAAGCAAATTAAAACTGCTGGTACGCCGGTAGGCTATTGACATCTAGCATGTGCAGAATTCCTTTCGCGGAATTCGGGTGTCCCTAACCATAAACTTATGTGGGAAATGAAAGGATTAACAAGACTTACAAAATTTTTTTTTTTACCTAAATGCTTTATTTACGATAATACGCTTTTCCACCGCCAGCTCGTACCAGACTTGCCGCCTATAACGGCTGGCTTCACTACTATTCCCGCCGATCTAGATTAATGGCGAGACTTAATGGGTCTCCCCGCGTTCACGCCCGACGTGAAAAGGAAAGTGCGGTGAAAAAGCAACCCCGCCGACTCTTTCAAACTCGCTCCTTATCAAGATGGGCTTTGCGTACGTCGGTAGGGGGTTGGTCGTGTCGTCAATGGTTTTTCACACCTCCCTCCGAGCCGCAACTCTTTCACTGCGACCCCTCCCGGTGGTCTCCGACTTCCACCCCATTGTGATAAAACGGAATGTCTTAACCCGGGGTGGCGCGCCCGAACGCTAATTGTTTGATGTTCCTCAGATGTGCCGATTAGATAACAACCGCTTTTATTTTATTTTTTTTATTCGGATGTTTCTGTGATCGTGAGACGTGTTTTCGAATGTTGAGACGTCGTACGTTGCACGCAACTCTCCGACGACCGGCGATTTTCACACGGGCAGGACAAAGAACCACTATGCACGAGGACGCATAAAATATATTCTTACTATTTGGAAACAGAAAGTACTTAAAACTAGGCTTCCATATTCCTTTTTCACTGGACTTCAATTTATTTATTTGTTTTGCACATGTGCTTTATAGCCCATTTGCGGGCCGAGCTGTTTCGGGATAGAGGTGCACAATCACATTTTTGTACCTTTTACAGGCAACTATGTGGCNAGAAAATTATTAGCTTTCCGCATATAAGTCAAAACTAATCCTTCTTCTGAACTCGTGATTCGTGCAATATGCAGGGTCAATTTTCAAAATAAGTCTGAAATTAATCGATATTTTGTCTAATTTTTTTTTTTTCGTTATATCTCAATTAGTAAATACCTGAAAAAGTCGAGAGTTCAATCAACTGTACGCTAAGACTCCACAGTCATATGTAAAAATCATTCAAATAGCAGTGTTCATTGGTTGCGTGTTGTCTCAGTGGAAGACTATGATTGGCTACACATTTTATTGTGTGTTTATCGTTGGCTCAGAGCTGTTCAGGATGTGTGAAATAACTGGTGGATCAGCAGCATAATAAAAATAAATGTAAGAGGTTTTGAATTCAGGCTTGTCCCAAAATTAATCCCCGAATTTTTCAGGTCTTTATGATGATTTATCAAGATAATACACGAATGGATATTTAGTGAAAAAGAAAAGTTTAAAAATGGGCGCAGAGATAAAAACAAATAAGCTTTTGTTACAAGATGCCAGTGGGGGCGTATCCAAATTCACGAGGAATGGAGTTCTTAATAAAATATAAGAACCAATCTAATTTTTAGAATTTATTTATACGTAATGGCATTAATATTCTCACAGCTATTATTTACAAAGTTAAATTAACTATCTCCACTGTTACTGTTGTTATTCTCAGTGAGCGCAATAATTAATGTCTATCTCAATTATAATTAAAGTCCTTATCAGTGCCTCTATATTGGTTATAGTAATTTAATTCAGGTTCATTATTGACTCATATTCAATCTATGTCCGTAATTTTAAATTTCCTACACTCACGCATCCAGTTGAATAGTCCCGCCCGCCAGTTTCTCTCTCTCTCTCTCTACTGTGCCGATGCTCGCAGTCCGCAGACTTCTCTATCGCTGGTCACTCTCGACGCCAATCTTCGCTCTGCTGGCTCGTCGCTTCGCTGTCTTTGCACACGTAGCTCTCAAGGCCGTGCAATCCTCCAAAGCCTTATACTGTCGGCTTGGAGTCCCGTCGCGGTTTAAATCGTCTCGCTGGCACGATCCAGAAGGTTCCCCGCACCCCGAGTCACGCTGAGAGAGGCGGGGGCGATCACCAGAACATTCTTGTGTGTTGGCAATGCCCAGTAAGAAATAGTTCTTGTGCAAAATATTATTACACTGTGTGCGCACGAATGCGGTGCGCTGTCCCTTTGGTGTAATTTTCTAGACTTTGTTAAGCTGTGTTTGCACGAGGCGGAGGAATATCCTGGAAGTAGAACTTCAACAGGGTTTCAGAAAAGTCGGAAGTAACCGTGAATGGACTATAAATATTCATCGGTAGGCCAATTTATAATATATGCTGGCGTAAACATCAATAAACAACACATTTAATGATATGAAATAATAACAAAATCTCACCCAAATCTGTTATTTTGAGCGTGTTTCACAATTTCGATTGAAGTATTTTCCTCATTAAAGATTCTACAGAAGTAGCTTTTTCAGATCAGATTTTGATTACGTTTATGGTAAGCAGGAATATTTCTAGAAATTGTGGCTGTGGGGGTTCTACAGCGGCTTAGTTTTCAGGATGCGAAGGAAAATATGGTTACCATAAACTGCCTTATAGACGCGCAAATACGATTAGTGTAGCAATAGCATTGAATAATTTTCCATTAGTACCTAAAAACCTTATACTATAAATTATAATTATTCATTAATTATATATTACTATGGACGTCGTTATGTGTGTTAATTACGAGTATGCTGACAACCGGCACAAACCTGACGTCAGAAATTTGCAAGTGGTTAAGGCATGTACAAATATGTAGTGTTTGTAATTATCTACTGTTTAGCATCTATCACAATACATTACTTTAGACAATTGTCCGCTTAGAGATTTAAAAGAATATCGTGTCTGATACTTAGGGGAAAAAAAGAAGCTCTTTTAGGATTTCCAAAAATTACATTTACTAATTGAATTACAGCTTTTTTATACAGTTCTATCCCGCATATATCCTTGCAGCGTAGACCCCTATGCAGGTTGAGGATATCATAACGTATTTATTTCGCTGGAATTACGAGAGTTACTAAGCTATGTCAGTAGATCTGCCTCAGCAAATCAACTGAAACTTTCATGGACTAATATCGTTTCGTTGTTAAGATCGTTTGCTTTTAGTATTAAAATTTCATTACTATGTATTAATTTTTACCTTATTCTGGAGCTTAATTAATTGAAACCTTTAAAATACAAGTGTTTTCTTACAAATAGACAACAGTTTAAATATATGTATTTATATACATATGTATGTATATACATATGTATGTATATATACAGATATGTGAAGACGTATTGCTATAAAAATTTTCCAATTTTTTTAATCTATTGTAACCGTACCTATTGCATTGCTCGTGGAAAACTTTCACTTTCAGAAATAAAATTACTTATACTGGTTATTGGAATTCTATGTAAGACTTACAAAGAGTTTTTTAAGATCAGAACGAGACGTGCAGGCAGGTGGTGTTCATTACAGCCCGGAACTGTTAATTTGTTTGTTACAGAGACATTATTTAAAATACAAAATACCTACATGTAGGCCTAAATACGAAACAGGCAAAGAAACAGTGAGTGACTTATAATCAGTATTCAATAATTAGCATTTTTCATTCAAATGTTTGAAAATTTCTTTGTGTGTTGCCGTTGTTTCACTAATGTGTTTATCAATTTTCAGAATTTACACCAAATTTCTGATCGGAACATCTTCTGAGTTTCACGTTTCAAGTCCCGTCTTCGTTAGATGGACGAAAGTCATAAATTAAAAAAAAAAAAAAAAATTTATTGTATCTTTGCCGTATACTAACTAGTTCTCCAGAAAAATATAATAACAAAATCGGCAGATATAACACCTTAAATCAGTATGTTATTTATACATGAATTAATAAACCTTTAATCAAGATATAATTTAACACTATCAAATATAGCAATAAAAAGTTTTAATGTAGCCTGCGAGTGGTGCTACAGCAGTGTAAATTGCTTTATCAAATCAAGGTGTCAATTGAAAACGTTTTTTTTTTCCTTTTGCAGGAGGGGGTAGGGGTGGGTCAGGCTATGATGTGGAGAAACAAGCACATAAAACACCAAATTATTTCGTACAACTTTGTCTCAAAAATAACTTTACGATTTGAATTGCAATATATTAAAATTACTTCCTATCTTATTTATGAAAAAGTCTATAGGAAACTCCTTCAGTGAATAATTGAATGCACGTATAGTTGGATTGATAAAATGGAAGGTATCATTGAGGTAGGACTGATGAATCTGCCTTTTCGTAATAAATTGTATCTTTTTTGGAGTGTGCGTAATAATATCCTATGCGTTTGCAAAGTGGATAAGCCAATCAGTAGCTTCTTTCTTATTCCGAGAATGGCTGTTGAACAAACGAGGTGTTAACGCGTGATGTAACAATCAAATAACTTAGTCCGCCACAGAATTATAACGCGCATTTTCTCGGGAACAAGATAATCACGATCACCGTTATGCCGCAGGTGTGCCCACGACATCAACACGCGATTACCTGTTTGGCCGATACTTGCCGGTGAACGTATGAATTCTGGCATTATTTTTGTATCCAATGCTTCTTCCTAAGTTTCTCACATGGAGACGCGATGTAAATGTGAAAGGCTATCGAAATGCAGTCTCCAAGACTTCGCCCGGCATTATAACATGAGCAAAGCGACCGCGCTACCGTGCCATTAACGTTCAACTGCAAACCTTCCTTATACTGCTTGGACCGGTTTCGAACATGACAGATGTACGACCTTGCCGGCCTTAAAAATAGCACCGGAACGTTTCGCTGGTGAAATTGCTCGCCAAAAAAACAGAAAAAAAAGAAGGAAAAAAAAAAACAACTTCATTCGTGAATATTCTTATATGGAACTGACCTTGACGGAACAGTTACTTTTACGAGCACACTTAACAGAAGAAATAAGAAAAGCATATATTTATTTCCTGTTTCCGCATTATCTTACATACGGATAAAACTATACGATGCGATAAATATGAAGCAATTTGTGGGACTGTCTTTAGTTCTTGGGATTATGTTGTAACCACTTCGGTTAATTGATAATGTCTTTATTGGGAACAAACGATTATTCTAATAATTAAAAAGGAGAGGATGTGATACCATGAAAAGTAATAAAAAAAGTATGCAATAATTAATTACTACAGCAATACTAGTGGTGCTCTTGTGATCATGCGCACGTAAATAAACACTAAAACTAAAAAAAAAGAAGAAAGAAAAAGTTAAAGTACATAAACAAGGGCGAGGAAAATATATTGCAAACTACAAAGCAGTATGCCAAAATACTAATATGCGAAAAAAAAGCACCGAAGCTTATCACAAAACCACTAAATAATATAATAATAGTGAAAGGGATACAATTATCACAGGCAAAAAAATAATCAAAAATAAAAGGGAATAGCGTACCGTAAACTACAGCATTGGTAAAGAGAGGCATTAAACATCACTAACACGTAATTTAGAAAAATTATTTGCGAAACTATGCCGCAGCGTCCTAAATATGCGCTACCACTTAGACTAATTACAGAGCGACTCTACATTTTAAGAGCCTTATCATCGCGCAGGAAATGTCATAGTTCTCATCACCTCTTGGATATAGCAGTCATAAAATTATTATTCTCTACAACTTAGATAATATGTTGATTTTTTTTTCTTTAAAAAGGGCGCCTTATCGATTTGAAACAATTGCGTTAATGAAATAATAGCTCGTCTATAATATAAACAAAATCTTACCTGTGCTGTTCGTAAGCAGCGTAGCCCAAGACATTCTTGCCAACTGATTTTCGAAATAACGATGTAATGTTTTTCTTTTCAGGGAAAATAAATATAAGTACACTATATTTCCAGTTGTGTATATATGTATACTAGCTGACCCGGCAAACGTTGTTTTGCTGTGTCACTGGGAGACACCTGGTGGGAATAAATTGTAACCTAGATCGATAAATGATCGATGATAATTGATCAGTTATCGACCTAGGGTAAAATTTATTAAATTACTAATATCGCTATAAAAAAATAAGGGTTGGTGGTAGAAGGGTGAAAATTTAGGAGGGTATGTATTTTTTGATGCCACATCATAAAAAAATAAAAAATAAAAATTTTGTTCAAACAATAAAAAAAAATTGTTTGGGGGTGGCCACCCTTATTACTTAGGGGTGTAAAAAATAGATATAAATCTATTCTCAGACCTACCGAGTATACATAAAAAATTTCATAAAAATCGGTCCAGCCGTTTCGGAGGAGTTCAGTGACTAACACTGTGACGGGAGAATTTTATATATTAGATAAGTATGGGCTTGTGTGTGTGTGTATGTGTGTGTGCTTGTTTACGGGAGCGTGTGTTTGAGTTGTACATCTTCCACCCAAACTATTTTTACATACGCGCCCGATTCTAATAATGCTTGGTAGATGCTATTCACGGTAAAGTGAGAATTTTTGAAAGCCCTCTCATTTGGAATAATAGTCGATAAATATATTTTATTTTAGCCTTATACGTTAACTTCCGTGTGTGGTGGAATGTACACACTGTGTTTATTACTTACATGGCAATATTTATTTTAAAAGGTGGTTAATGGGTAAAAAATGACTGAAAGAAAAAAATAACTGGGGCCTCAAAAGTGCTCACTTTACAGTGAACAGCCTATGTAAGCTGTTCATGGTTGACTAATCACTTTTGAAACCTCTTCTTCAGATTTAATTCCCTGTCTGTACTATATCCTTCCGCCATGCGTAAAATTAACATTCCACTGGGCCCGATCACTTATGCGCCGATGAAGTGAAACAGTGAAATTGTTAGGAACTTAAATATATTATTATTATTTGATATGTGTGTAAGACCAAAAAAAAATGAAATATAGTCAGTGTCCAGAAATATGAAACCTAATACTTTAAATACTACGTTTATACATTGAACTACTTTTCAATATGGCTTTGCCAACTAGGAGCTCTCCAGTCAGTGTTTACGTTTAAATATACGCAGTTACGCGCAGGGACTTTTTCAAACGCTGACTCATGCCCAATCAACAACGAACCAGCTATACGCAGCTGGTATAGTCTAGTTATAATATCCTTACGTTTTTTGAATTACACTTTTGAAATACACCCTATGTATGACGTATTTGATTTGTTTCCTAAATAAATCGTGTATCAAGTGTTTTATACTTCCTTTGACATTAACGAATTTTCTTTTTTTTTTTGTTAAATGTACGAATTATATGCCCCTAATGTTTATTATACAGTAAACGTGAAATGAAAATAAGAGTGAAAAAGGTATGTTGGCTGGTAAAATCTTGGGGCGGAAGGATAAGTAATGAGTAGCCAGGAAGTAGAATTTCATCAGGGCTTTAGAAAAGTTGGCAGTTAACAGGAATGGACTGTAGCGAGCAGCACCATACGTACGAAGCAGGTGTGAACTCTAGACGTGCAGTGGGCGGCTTGCTGGGAGAAACCCAGGTGTGGTTGGCGACACATCTCGCCACACGACACGCAACTACAAGGTGGGTGGCCACGCGACATATTTTATAGCAGCTAGCATAGTCGTGTTTAAAGTTGCTAGTAGATGTTACATGGGAATTCTGGTGCAGTAGTGTGAGTTGTGCTGACGACGAAATATTTACATTCAAAATAACCCTTCGCACAAAAGCGATATTTATAATATATATAACATATATTTAATTAAAATGTAATCAAACATGTAGCAAAAACTGTCAAAGTTCTTAAAAATTTATGAAATTAAATTAAACTGAAAATTTGAAAATGGTTTGAAACGTTAAATTTTTAAGCAGTCGAACATCTGAGTGGGTAAAAGAAATTAGTTAAACAATGTTGCTATAAGTGTTGTACAATAATAATATATAATAATTAACTTTTAATTGTTTAGCCACTCATCCATTCTACTGCTCAAATCATCCATCTATTCCAAAAAATCCAAACCATTCAAAAATTTTGATTTTCAATGTTTTCCCTTAAATTTTTAAGAACTTTGGTGTTTTTCATATGTGTTTTATTCAGCTGTGACTAGGGGTATTCCAAATAGATGATTCTGAAAGTTTCTCCAAATTTCATGTTTTTTGAATGCATATAATAATTTTGAATAAAAATATCGCGCCATCAGCACACCTTTCACCGTTATGCTCTAATCCTTATGTTACATCTAATACAGTAAAGTGAAATACTTCTGTACTATTTTGAAAACAGGTAATTTTGAAGACTATTTTTTTATATACATCTGTCTAAACCGTTTTTGTTCCTACACATTTGTTTAGCATAAAGTCCTGTGGCATAATGGCATATACAGATTTACAGTGCAAGAGATAGAGCGATAAAAATGCATCACTGAAACAAAGTATTTGCTTACAAATCTGGCAAAAACATTTGTCTAATATTTTTCTTCTTTATTTTTATAATCGCTCTAAAGTTTATGTACTTCTATGAACGCGTATAATGCTTTCTTTGTGTTCGAGGTACTTTTAAGGAGTGGTGACTAACGACATGTAATATTTTTCGTTGTGTATAATATAAATTTAGGGAACAATATATGATGCTGCCTTGACATAATGTGAGAAAGCACTTGGCATTGCTCGGTGACTTCATGCTTGAGACAGCTACCTAATTTTATAACAGATCCTACGACGGGCGACCGGATTATATGTTACTTCCCTTACAGTGTGGGACGTGGGCAGTACATGAAAACGACGACAGGGAAGTAAATATACCTTTGTATGTTTCGGGCTTGATAGCGCGCATAGACTTGCCTAAAGTGTGCAGTGTATTACAATGGACAGAGAGTATATGTCACCACTAACATCCACACTCATTTGGCTAATGCATCGCCTCCAATGATATGGCATCTACACTCTGTTCATGGCGAGATGTCACCTACTTTCGGCTCGCTATCAAATCCAAAATGGACAACGTTGATTTATTTCTAGGTCATTTTTTTCTGTGTACTACACACGTTATAAGCATAATTACATTTAACCTTTCTTCAAGAATATTGTACGATAGGCTTCAAGGATCTTCATTCCTCTTTTAGTGGCAAAACACCTCTAGAGCACCCTTTTTTTTATCCGAGTACTCTTGAGTAGCTCTTCTTATCTCTTCTATATTCTTCAACGATTCTTCTTATTTTCTCTTTGTTTGTTAATATCTTCATTAATGTTCTCATTTTCTTAAACATAATTCTAAAATATACAATTATTTCAACCTAATATTGCTATAGTGTGACATGTAAGTTGATATTCACATGAAACTTTTCCTGAACAAGCTTCGTGACTGCTTGTTCGTCAGTGCAGGTTTTCTGACTGTTCTTGGCACCCCATTATATTCTCCATCAGCACTTCATCCAACCACCTTACAATTAGCATGATGACACATATCTTGATCTTGGTACTTCTATAACGTTTGGGTTATGTTGTATTTCAAACAGTATTAGTAGATGATCACTTCATCTGTCTGACATTATGGTCCAATTCGCAACCGGTATGGTAATCTTTATTGGTGAAAATGTAAAGGCTAGTTGTAACTCAGTGTGATCTGACATGTTGACAGGTTCGTTTGCAACATGGCCATTCGCCAAGAGATGGTGATCAATCACCATGCCATAGGTCATCAGTTCCTGTTGCATACCATTGTATGGACTAGTAATGACACCTAGGCCCATTATTATTCTTTCTCTACCAAGTACTCTTATCCACTCATCCCACTTATACATATTAACTCAGAGTTCATCTGATCTCTAAAAGTTGGAGCTCTCCAAATAGATGTTCATTGTCCCAGTGAAAATTGGATACACATGTGATGTCCATTACATAGAGAGTCCATTAATGGGCTCCAAATCTTGTACATTTCACCCATATGCCAGCCATTTATATCTTACCTTTGGTTGTAATGCTTCCTGGATACCTATACATTTTCTCGTAGTGAAATATGTTTTGAAAATTAGACGATTTCAAGGTCTCTTTCTGTATCAGTTATCACTATCTTCGAGGTGCCAACAACATATATTTCCAAGTTTATTTGCTCCACATTGATCTTTTATTGGTCATTCATTATCATAATCGTTATTTCCAGCGCCATTGCAAATGCCTTTTCATAGTGCGATATTTAAGTCCACCCAATGTTTAAGATCATTTTTAACATTCGTAGATTTCACACAAGCAGGATTGATCTTGTTTCCGTCGTACTTTTCAGTCTTGAATACTCGTGTTCTTCAAGTCCACAAATGAAGCATATTTCTGTACTTTTGTTATTCGTAATTTTTGTGTCCACATTTTGGGCACATGTAGCTTTGTAATGGAACCAGAAAGTCTCTCAATTCTAAAGCTGCATAACCTATACATGGCTCCTTCTTTGATTAACGCTTTCCTTTATTTACAAGTTCCTTCAATAACTGTATTGAGATTCATTTCACTTTTCTCCATTGTAAGAAAAACTTATTAGTCATCCTTCAGGAATTAATTCTTGGACACTGCTTTGTATTCCACATTTTGCTTTCGTATTTTAGACAATCAGTGTTCGCTGCCTAATTACTATGCATTCAGGTTTGAATTTGGAACCCTATTTTTCCTGAGCTCTTCCAATCTGAGTCCCAAGTACTTCAGAATCTTACCAGTTTTGAATTTATTTGCCATGGCTTTATCACCAGTGTTGGTTATAATTCCACTGTCATGAATTCTGAGGATGTCCCTCTTTTAACCTTCCTTCCCAGCACTCAGTTAATACTTCTGGTCTTCTCGCAGGTATACTATTTTCAGGGAACACGCGATTCAACTTCTTTGGAAATTTGACATCGTGGATAATTTATTACTGATTTCCTGACTTGAAGGTAGGAGACGTTCTTTATTCTATTAGCTTTGTTCTAATTCAAATTTTCATGCTTGCTTCAAGACCTTGTGCATAACCGTTAAGTGTACTATTTTGCTGTATGGTCTTGTCCAGGAATGCATTCAGCAGATAGAACATTCGCAAGATACTTTTGGATAATTCTAGTTCACTTTTTCTAAGGTGCAATAATCTAGTAACCTTTTAGAAAAGAGCATCACCCTCGGTTCTGACTTAATCGATATTGCATTACATGCCAGTTAGGCCTCCTCCATGCACAAGGCCTTCATAATCCTCTTGTTCGTAGGATTCTTCCTCTGGCATCTCAGAATATAAGTCAGTCATCGTTTTCATCATTTTGTCCGATGGTTGGCGGTACACCAAGGAATGTACAACCTTCAACCAATTAACGACTTTCTGACTTCGTTTCCTTGCCCGTAACTCGTTAGTCTCAGTGTCAATAATCAGGCTTTAGCTCTTCTTCCTCTCAGATATCGGACCTACCATTGCATGGTCTATTCTGCTGTTATTGGATCCTACCAAGTCTCGCGACTCATTGTCACAATCAAGTCATCACTAGATACAAAGCATTACTTAACAATTATTAGTGGTTGTTTAGTACCTATAGTTATAATGGTTAGTTTTGTGCACTATGAACACACTCCTCATGTAAGTGGCCTTTGGCCATTAAGGCCGGGCCGTAGGCTTGCTACTGACAATATCTCTTCTTCGGCCACCTTGTTAGCTGGGCTGTGGACCACATAGCAGCACACAGTAAAATATATTTTCTGGCTGATTGCCTCAACCACATTGTCACTGCTGGTACCATGCTGCGATCAAGCAGCCAATAGTGCAAGCCCAAAAAAATTTATTGATCGTGCATTCGCGCAAATCACACCATCAAATGTTGCTAGGCTCGTGTTTACCAGAGCAGAGCGCCAATCCACAAAAGAGACGATTCGAGGAGACTGGATGTTACCCAGAGAAAACCTGGTGATGAAGAGAGGTGGAGATGGATCGGTGATGAAATATGATGGGGGAAGAAATAGTAGAACCTCAAGAAAATCCACTAACGAATGACAACATCCGCCATGTTTTCCGCATGCGAAATTTGGGGTTGAGCCTGCTGGAAATCACACTCAGTTCGCCATAGTGGGAAGCTACTACGCCACTGCAGTCCCATGCTTAGTTAAACGGAAGGTTCTAGGAGCTCTCGTTTCTATGAAACAAGACTGCCAGACCGATACAATTAGGCGAAACCGGTCCAGCAGAAGATCTGCCCTCACAATTCCTGCTCGATAGGAAGATCACGGGGTGGGAGGGGATCATAACTGAACTTATCCTTGAGCGTCTTAAAGTTTCCGGTTGAACACCCGCANTATCGAATATGAAAAGAACGAAAGGTCATAATGAGAAGCTCAATCAATGAGTAGAAGGGGGGGGGGGATGCTATGGAGATAGTTGTGCGTGATCTGCATGGTCCAAGCTCCCATCTTAGCGCGCAAGAAGTTTCTGCCTGCTCTGTTCATATACGCCTTGTGTAGCGAACTGATCATGGCACTACGTAGTGAAAATTAAAAATAAGTTAATCCAGCTTTATGAATGCAATTTATGGGGGAGTAACGTTTACCTGGGGGTGGATTCTTTAGACGACACACTGTGCAACGGTAACGTCCGCCACCGTGTTTCGAGCATGTGAAAATCCGAGTGTAAGGTCGTCGTTGGGAATCGATGCCGGATCTCCTCTGTGGTGAGTCGTCGAGCTAGCCACCTGCACACAGCGGGCACCTTCGTGAAAAGCGTGCAGGCTCAAGTGCTGCAAGCTTTTCTGTAATTCCGAGAACCACGTTCCGAAGCAAGTCATCAGCTCCCGGGACAAAGGAGGATTTCAACCACCAGTGCTCGAGAGCAAGCGCGATCGAAACCGAGCATCCTCCAGGTGTTAGTCACGTCTGCCAGCTGAGCCACCTTTCAAGGGCGAGTAATGAGACCCAAGAACATAGCTCTCCTTATGAAACATCCGTACATGTACACCCGGATATACCGCGCTGGCTTTGTTTTCTGTCTAACGAACTCCAAAAGTGTATTTATGATGACTTTAATCACCTGCATTTAGGAATGGTCAAAATTTTTTTTTTCTGATGGATCAAGACTCAGCACGTGAATTGGAATTAAGCCAGCGTTCATCGTTACCAGTTCATTGCCGGTGAAATATGGTAAATCCCTATCGTGAAAAAAAAACCCCCTTAAGAGAATTAGTAAAATTATAAGTGTAATATATACATCTAAAAAGTTTTGCACCACCGTGATTTATCAGTTGCTTGGTTGCTCGCAGCCCAAGATGAAGTATTGATTGAATATACACGCTGCCTTTACAGAATACTACGGCCGACTTAAGGTTCCCGCCTGCTTGCATGTTTTTTCTCCTTTTTTTTTTGGCAAATATAAGACACTTTTATATTAGCATAAGTATAAAATGTGATACATGGCATATTTAGGAAAAAAAAAAACCAAACACGTAAAACATGGTGTGATTTTTTTAAAAAATTTGATTAAAAAAGTGTGAAGAAACCGCGAATAGAATATACCAGA
>NQII01001166.1:16166-28990 GCA_002778355.1 Clitarchus hookeri
AAATACACGTTTTTCAACGAAACTATTAGGCGTGCGTCCAACGTGCTGATCTACGAAAAGAACACACACTTCAGACGAGAGCTGTTAAGTACTTTCAAAATATCACGTACGTTAGAAACATCAACTCAGAGTACTCAAAAACCGCTAAAAACGGCCTTTCCAAGGCGCTGTAGCTCAAAATTCACGCATCAGATACATACAAAACTACTATAGGCGCCTGCACTGAACCTTCCTAAAGACTTCCCACTAATAAAATAATATGGTCACCGCTGAAAGTCCCATAGGTACACGCAGCACGACGAGAACACTGCACGCCAGTTCAGAGCCTTGCGCTTAGCGGCGATGGCGTACATGATGCGGGTGGCAGTGTCGCCCTTATCGCTCCCACGCTTCTCGGCCTAAACGTGGAAAAAATTTCCAGGTAGACGGGGGCCTCAAGGCACGGCTTCGGCTCTTTCGCAGAAATTCTTCGTTGTCGCGTCATCATTTCAGATTCGTGGTAATTACTGACTATGTACGATTACAGAATTTTTTTTTTCATTTTACGAGTTGTTTTAATATTTTTGTGCTGAAATTTAATACTGCGTTATCTGCAAGTTGTAAAAAAAATCCAGAACATATTTGTATTTAGTGAATAAGTTCTCGCCTTTTTGCAAGCAGGAAGTAAAACGGTGCAAATTATATACGAAATTATTAAACAACTAGGAAATTGTAAATTTCCTTTAGTCAAAAACGAAGAATTTCTTCAGAAGGGGCGAAGCCGGGCCTTAAGATTGCATAGCATACTCGCGTTTTCTGCACACTTTTTGAATCGAAGTTTAAAAAAAAAAATCACCCCAATTATGACGTGATCCGTCATTTCGTAACTCTGTTACACGCAGAGATAGGGACATTTCGCGAATTCATTTCACGACAAGACATACGTCAAACGTGTGTACACTGGAGTCGCCTTTACAATTATATCACAGTTTATTGGACACATTCTGGACGACTCTGAGCCAATAACATACTTACAAGGAAACAAGTAGCGAATCCAATACGGCCAGGTGTGAGGTAACACTGGCTACTCTCTGGAGCAGCAGCCAATGAACAAGCAACTGAGGCTCGAGTGTACACAGGACTGTGGAGTCTAACCTACATGTAAATTGAACTCGCGAAATTTTCCCACCCGTGGTTACATCTCACAAACCTTTTATACTTCTGTTAAGATAAAAGTACCTTATTTTTGTTTCAATCGAAATTTCACTTATATATTATTTATAAATCATGATGTTTCATTTATAACAAATACGCATAAAAACAGCGAGAAAATAGGTGTATTGGTAGGGGCAGTGATATTTTGCGAAAAGATTTCGAGACAAGATACAGTCCAAAGCACTGTAGGGTCGTCCAGCTTCTTTGATTGGTTAAAAAAAATTTTCTGGCCCGTGTTAACCGTTTGCGCACGAATCACGAAGGTTCAGTGTCGGAGTTACTTGGTCCTGAGTGGCTTGGTCAAAGACGGACACGGCACCAGCAGCCAATGGAGTTATAACAACAGCTGAGGTGTGTATATAGTATTGAAGTCTACTGTGTGCTCCGATTTTTACGCGAAAAGTCACTGGCCCTATGTATTGGTAATGCCTAGTAATAAATAGCTCCCGTGAAAAATATTTTTTAAAGTGAGTCCGCACGAAAGCGGTGCGTTGTCCGTTTGGCGTAATTTCCTAGACTTAGTTATGCTTCGTTTGTATGAGGCGGAGGGATATCCTGCAAGTAGAACTTTAGCAGGGTTTCAGAAAATTTGGAAGTAACCATGAATGGACTTAACTTTTTGTGATTGAACAGTTCGTTTCTTGACACGCCCCGCAAGGCTGTTAACACGTAATACACGGGCACTGTTAACAATTTCCGTATATTTACGAACAATTTTACGGTAAAGAGCAGCAAATATACGGAACGCGATCTACAACGACGAAAAAAGGATACGAGCTCCAGGGAAGCCAGGCCATATTGCAACAGAATTTGGTTTCACCTGATCTAGTTTTATGAATGTAAAAAAGTCTTGCTGCCTAGATGTAACACAACATTTAACACAATAAATGAAATAAAATATATCGTCCTTAAAACAACTGGTTGAAAAAATTCTTGTATCTGCAGCAAAGTACGCCTGATGTCAGTCATGTTACAACAATGGCAACAGCATGCTAAAACATTATCTGAGGTTTTTTTTTTTCAAATATTAAATCGCCACTGTTACTGCCCCATTTGTCGGTCTGATTTTAAAAATGTTTTCACGTCAAAAAAATTCCTTAATTTTTTTTAATCCAGGTTTTTATTTTAGATTTATTGGTAATTATCCACATTATTCACGTCATTAAAAAAATAATTTTAAAAAACATGTTTTTGATGATGGGGATCATGCCCGACGAAGTTTTGAGTCCCAATCACTGGTATTGCACGGACGTGTGTGTAGCATGGACTGGAAAAAAAAACAAAACAACACATCACGAGTTACAAAATTTTTTATTAAGTAGTTGGAGGAACATGAAATCAATTATCCATTTCATTGGGCTTTTAAATTACCGATCGCGTTGCGCAGACTGCAGCAAGATCTTCAGCTCCACAGCCCTCCCCCAAGACAAGAAGTTTAAACTGCGCACACGCATCATTAAGCAGCGCCTCGGTTCTTTTGTTTTTTGTTTCTCTTTCTCCTCTCTCTCTCTCTCTCTCTCTCTCCTTGGCTCGGAAACGTGAAAACCGGTATTAAAATGCATCGCCCGGCGCGGGACGCGCACTTGGCAGAAAGCACACGACGGCGGAGAAGGAAAAAAAAAATGGAAAATGGACGCGTTCGGAATGTGGAGGCGTCCCGGGGTGCAGCGCATACGAATAGCGACGGCGAGGGAAGATTGGAATTCAGGAAACCGCGCTGGCCCGTCGGAGGAGAAGGCGGAACGAAGACTGGCCACTGTTCGCCCGCGCAGCCAACTGGAACAGACACGCGCCACGCTTCCAGCGGAACTTCGCTGCAATCTCCAGCCACCGGAATTACGACCGGCGCGCGACACCGGGTTTTTTCCCCCTCGCCTTTTTCGCTCCCGTAAATATCTCCTCAGCCTTCAAAGGTGTTGAACCAACGAAAAAATTATTTATTTTATAATTGTACCAAACATTGTTCAACTCGTACGCATTGCATGTGATGACATTTTCCTCGAATAAAAAAAAATTACGCTTCATATTTTTTGAATAATTGGATCTCAAATAGAAAATTCTTCTGTTTTGCTGCAGCCGTAAAAAACAATTACTAGCTAAATTTTACAGATGAAAACATTTACAACATAAACTAATTCCGTGGGCTACTGCTTGGCATATATGCAATCACCAAATAATGGTTCGTATGCAAACATTACTTTATATTTAATATTATATATTTGGCTGGTTATTTGGTGATAACATACGTGCCACTCGGTAGCCTATGGAATTAGTTTACTTTGTAAATTTTTTCATCTGTACAACTTAGAATTTATTACGGCTGCATTAAAACACAATAATGTTGTATTTGACATCAAATTATTAAAATAATATAACGGATAATTTTTTTTATAATTTGGGAAAATGCCATGACATACAACGTGTACGAGTTGAAAAATGTTTGGTACAAATATAGATTTATTTAATTTTTTTGGGTTCCGACACCCTAAAGAGTCTACAAGTTATTTTCAAAATTATTTGGCACTTTTATTAGTTTTTATTGATATAATTACATCAAATCATTAAATATCTTAAAACACAGAAAAAAATTTTCGGCACTTTAGAAATAAATTTTTCCTATTTTTTTGCAAGTCTGGCATTTTGTTTGTCTGAAATTAGGATTTAACTTCTAGCTATTTAGAAATTAAATTTTATTTTAAAACTTAAAATTAAAATATGGTCGAACTATTTAAAGAATTTACATGGTATTTCTTTATCTTGTTCTAATGACATCAACAATTAACTTGAACTGTTGCCGAACATGCTTATAGTGCAAAATTTTGAAATTTGAATGGCAAAACATATAAATTAGAAATTCACATAACGTTGTTAACTAATCTTTGTAAATTAATGTTCCTTGTTTTTTAACTTTCGTCAGATTACTATTTGATGTAATATCACAGGATCATAAAGTACTCTGAACATATAGAAAGTCATTTTCGGCACTTGAACGCCATTAAGAGTTAGTGGTCCAGACATGCATTCCTTACATTCGTTGTTTGCGCGTTTACGCGCATCTCAGCAAATAAATGTCCTGGGAATACGACTTTTTGCCAGAAAAGATTTTAAAAATATATATATGGGTGCGTGTACTTATGTACGCGCGTTAGAAGTATTTAAGAGAATATTCAGTAATTTTATTTATGAGATTGTTATTATGTATCTTTTTTTTTGGTTGTGATTTATTTTCTGTAATATTTTTTATTAAAATGGTTTTTATTTATTTTTTGTTTGTTTGGATCCGTGGTTACCCGGCTTTCGTTATGATAAGTTAATATATCTTGCTTGGAAATGTTATTTACCTTTATCTTTAAATTATTTAATTTTTTTTATTGGGTTAAGTTAATTATTATTTCAATATTCATTTATTGAATTAATTTAAGTATAGTTAAGTTAATAAAAGTTTAATCTTCTTTTTTATATTTTCAAAATATATGTTTCTATAAAACTTATTAACTATTTTATTGTTCTTTGGCGTTACTAAAATAAAATTTTATTACGTATGTTACCGTTTCACGCTTATATTAGTTCAGATCTTGTCCCATATCATAATTGAACTCAAACTATATTAATGAAATGTTTTTCAATTTGCTTATTACATGAACTGATTTTCTGTCGGTTTTAAATATAACCACGTGCTATGTTGTGTACCTTGCGTTTGTATATAGCTAGACGATACGTTCATGCGCGTTGGGTCATACCCCTACCACGTTCACTGTCGAATTTCGTTACATTCGTTACACTGTGCGCGCGCAACTTCCGTTGCACACTAAACTTTTACCCTCAACGCACCAAAATAAGTATAACTTCAAAAAACCATTATCTAACCCTGTACAGTTCTTTTTTTTTAATATTAAGTTTATTCTGAGAGCAAAATAATTGTGAAAATGGTTATATAAACGAATTTTCAAAGTTATCCTGCGCAGTGTCCTTAATAGTTAGGAGGAAAATAAATTTGTACAGTCGTAGTTTAATTTGCGAGCTTTCATCGCATGTAATAAAATTTCACTGTTGCAGATTTGATTTACACTGGAAAGCATAACAACGGAAGCATTGCACGCAGGTTCAGTGCCTTGCGCGTAGAGGCGACGGGCCGCCTGTCGCGCATGTTATTGTCGCCCGTACGACTGTGTCTCGAAAGCGGGGGAAGCAAAAAAAAAAAATCTCCGGACTATGTACTTTTAAGGGTTCTTCAACATTTCTCGCCAGAAATACTGACGTCCATCCGTTCTATCCAGCTGAAGACGTGACTCGTCGAAGGCTACCCATTGCCAATCGGCATCGGTCCAGTCGCCATACTGCCGAGCAAATTCCAGTCGTTTTTGTCGATTCACCTGTGTAAGCACCCGTGTCAGCCACCCTCCATCTGCTCCGGAGCACCATTCGCAGAAGGGTTCTCTGAACTGTTGCCGTAGACACATGTCTGGATGCCCCCTGGTTCATTTAAATGGCGAGTTGTTCCACTGTAGCCTGTCGGTTGGCCTTCACGCTCTATCGTAGTAGACTTTTACCTCGGACATCAATGGCGCGTGGAGATTCACAGTTTCCGCGATGGTTATTTCCAATGGTGCCATTCGTCCACTCACGATGCACCTTTACCATAGAGGCACGTGAAAAATTCACAAACGTCGCTGTTTCCGAAATGCTGCCCCCCCCCCCCCCCCCCCCCNTCCCTTTGGGCCAAAAGCCGATGATCATCCCTTTTTTGCAACTCATTTAAATCGCTTCCATTACCCATAACAGCAGGAAGCGCACTGTGTACAGCCAGCCTGTCGGTCGCATTATATAACTGCTTCACCAGCCCACGTCACAGGCCATACGTCATGGGCTACACACTGCAGATGGCACTTCTAGCAGCTGGGCCAACAGCTTCCTCTACTGTCGGTCAGCCTAACAACAGGTCACTAGCGAGGCATAGCTCTATCACAAACAGCATCATTATTGGTGTTACACTTGTAGACTGAAGATGTAGCGGTGTAGTCCTAGTCCAGGTTTTCTCAGGATANACAGCATCATTATTGGTGTTACACTTGTAGACTGAAGATGTAGCGGTGTAGTCCTAGTCCAGGTTTTCTCAGGATACCACCCATTGTGACACCCTGAGATTGCCTCTTTTGCGAAGTGGTGCTTTAAAGGAGAAACGAATAGAACATAACTGTTATACTGCCAATTTACCTTGTTAGGCTGTTGGTAGATGTGCGACACTGGCACCTCACCTCTGCATGGTCGGGTGGAGTAACTTGCTGTGTAGTCATAAGTCAACCAGATCCATGCTAAGAGATCTGTGTGTTGCTATAATTCGCGTCAGGCGATTCCACAAAAACGGCGAAGAGGGTTCTAGGGAACAGTGTCGGCCACTGGCCTAAGAGCCTTCGGTCCTGTGAGGTTCTAGACCTCATACCTGATACAGTAGATGGACAGTATGGCATTAGTGAATTAGTGTTGGACATGTGTTAATGGTTTTGAATGTTGCAAAGTTATACTGGACTTGGCTGGTGAACAACAGCGCAACTAGAGTGTAAGAAGTGTGCAAGTGCTGGACTTAAAAATTCAAGAGCACTTGTATAGTGGTAAAAACACAGTGTAGGACTTGAAGTTATGCAAGTGCGNACAGCATCATTATTGGTGTTACACTTGTAGACTGAAGATGTAGCGGTGTAGTCCTAGTCCAGGTTTTCTCAGGATGCCACCCATTGTGTCAGCCTGAGATTGCCTCTTTTGCGAAGTGGTGCTTTAAAGGAGAAACGAATAGAACATAACTGTTATACTGCCAATTTACCTTGTTAGGCTGTTGGTAGATGTGCGACACTGGCACCTCACCTCTGCATGGTCGGGTGGAGTAACGTGCTGTGTAGTCATAAGTCAACCAGATACATGCTAAGAGATCTGTGTGTTGCTATAATTCGCGTCAGGCGATTCCACAAAAACGGCGAAGAGGGTTCTAGGGAACGGTGTCGGCCACTGGCCTAAGAGCCTTCGGTCCTGTGAGGTTCTAGACCTCATACCTGATACAGTAGATGGACAGTATGGCATTAGTGAATTAGTGTTGGACATGTGTTAATGGTTTTGAATGTTGCAAAGTTATACTGGACTTGGCTGGTGAACAACAGTGCAACTAGAGTGAAAGAAGTGTGCAAGTGCTGGACTTAAAAATTCAAGAGCACTTGTATAGTGGTAAAAACACAGTGTAGGACTTGAAGTTATGCAAGTGCGCCATGTCTTCAAAAACGAACCTATTAAAACGGGTGACGATATCCATAACGGATGCCTTACTGCTTAACTCGTATGTTAAGATTAACATTTTGAAAGAAAGACGAAAGGAATTCAAAGTGTTGTTTGAGCATGGTAACTTACCAAACTCTCTGACAGTGGCGATCATTGACAGGCTGATGGAAAAGGATTTCGACTGAGAAGAATTCTGGCTGAGTCCAAAGGAAAATAATTGGTACCAGAGAATATGGTGTGCCATCAGTGGCATGCAATGCAATGTGGTGGACTCATCGATGAGCGAAATCTATAAAGAAGAAGGAGAAGAATGCGAAGATGGAGATGATAAGAGTGAAGAGGAACCTGTAGGAGAACCTCACTACATGCAAGTAGTTGAAGAAGGAAGGGTAACTTTGCCTCAAGTGGTGGAAGTAGAAGTTACTTAAAAGAGGTAAGAAGAGGGTACATGAATTTGCCACAGTGGGATGGAGTGGCAAGCCCGCCAGGAAAGCACAAGATGCTGGAGATGCACTTGTGCAAGAAGGAATTCCAGGAAGTTCAAAAGGCCCTGAACAACCTGAAGATCAACACAAGGCACGAAAGAAACTCCTGTTTGAGCAGGACAAAAAAAATGGGACCAACTCATTGACTGAAACAGACTTCGTGACTGGTGTCGAAAAAAGTGTTGAAAGCACACATGCTGAGGCCAGTGAAATAGTCCCTACAATGACAGATTGTCTCTTGAGAAAGAATTCTAAGATCTACACAACACGGGCAAGATAGTTGGTGCCTAAAGTGCAAAAACTACAATGTTTATTGGACAAAGTGTTGATGAAGAATTCAAAGCTCAATGGAATGCTAAGGAGCGAACAACAACAACAACAGGAAAGGGTGGTCACTGATAAATGTGGGGAACTAATAGTGCCTGAAATTAATATTTATGCACAGGTAATAAAGGGGGAGTAAATGAAAAAAAGGCCTCCCATGAATGTAGTGCTTGCGTACTCTGAGAAAGAAGGGAATTAAATTACACAAGTAATAGAAAAGATAAAGGAAACCATCGACCCAAGAGAGGATGGTTTAAGATCAGAAATATTCAAGAGATAAGGCAACGATGAATAATAATCGAAGCATGGGCTGTTAAGACCTTAAAGAAGTTACAGAACCAAGCCAACACAAAAAAAAATTGGTTTCAAACTGGAAGCCCCTAAAAACAGAGGTCTTAAGGAAGTTGTATGTGACTTACAAAGGACTGAAGATAACAGTAGCTTGGTTGAAACCATATACATATACAGAATTTTATATCTGCAGATATGAATAGAGACATTTCTTCGGAAAGTCTAAATAATTCATAGGACTGGGAAAAGGGACACTGGCAGCGGCAACATTGTGCTGGAATGTGATCCTAATATAAGGAATAAATTAATAAGTGATGGCAGAGTATTTGTGGGACACAATAGTTGTAGAGTGAGATACTATAGGTCTCATGATGCTACAAATGCCAAGAGTGGGGACACATTGCCAAGAGATGCAATGCTGAAGTGGCGTTCTCAAGATGTGCTGAAAATGGCCACAAGCTTGAGGAATGTCCCAAAAGATACGACATGCAATTTGAAGAAAAATGCTTCAATTGCAAACAAAGGCAAATGGATCACAATCACAGGGTGGATTGGAAAGAATGTACAGCCTATCACAGGGCCCTGTCAGTGGAGATTGAACGAATATATGATAGCATATAAAATTTTATTTGGGCAGGTTAATCTGCAGAGATAATCAGTGGCTACCTATGAACTCAACATAATAGTGATCGGGTATAAGTTGGACATAGTTCTATTTAAGGAACCCTATGTCCCATTTGAAGAGGTGGTCAGACTTAAGGGCACAGTATTGACAAGTCGAAGCATGCCTAATGCTGGAATGTTAAGAGCTAATGTGGAAATGGATGTTACGATGTTGCAAATTGTATCTAATATACACCATGTATGTGATCAAGTGCAACATAGAGAAATAACAGTAAGGTTGACATCCTCGTATTTCCAGTTCAGTGATGGAGTCCAAATGCACCTCGACAGATGGGATCTAGTCCTAGATGTGTTGCATGAGAAGCCTGTGGTGTTCGGAGCAGATGCCAATGCAATGTCTGAGATGTGGCACTCAGCACTGACTGATGATAATGGGGATGTTGTTAGTCAGTATGTATTTGCAAATTATTTGGAAGTTTCTCATGTAAAGGAGAATTACCAACATATTTCACAAGCCCATGGTTCTGAGCATAATATAGACATGATACTAACGAACAGGAAAGCCAATAGGATGATACGTGACTGGTAAGTCACAGAACTTAGCTCCAGTGACCACAGGTTAATAGTTTTTGAGATACTAAAAAAGGGTGGTGAAGACAGAAGAGCGACACAACAAGATGAATGGGAAACAGAATATTGCTATGTCCATAGAAATGCAGATTGGAAATCCTTCGACCTGGCTTTGTTGAAGTATAAAATACAGCATGGGAGGATTTTCCAAGAAGGCAATGTGCAAGAACAAGTTATGGCTATCACTGAGATCATTAAGAAGGCATGAGCTGAAGTTCCAGAAAACAAGACAGGGACTTCCTAATATTTCATGTTGGGATCAAGAGTTGGAGAAAGATAGGAAGAACCTTAGAATATAAAGAAGGAGACTTCATAGATCTCGGGGAGAAGAAATAGAGATTCTCGCAAGAAAATACAAAATGAAGAAACAAGCATATCTTAACAGAGTCAGACAAAAGAAGAGGGAGATANAGAGATTCTCGCAAGAAAATACAAAATGAAGAAACAAGCATATCTTAACAGAGTCAGACAAAAGAAGAGGGAGATATGGGTTGAATTTGTCACCAAAAAGGGCAATGATAACCCCTTTGGAGTGGTTTATAAGATAGTGACTGGAAATATGAAGAACACCATTCCTCCCACAAGTTTAAAGGTAAATGGGGAAATTGTGACAAATTTAAAAGAAGGCATGCATATTCTGCTCCACACACTGTTGCCTGATGACAACCTTGATTCTGAGTGTGAAGTGCACTCTCGGAAGAGAGAAACAATGGACGAGGTACCCATTGAAGAGGATGAGTCTGACTTCGATGTAGAGGAATTGCAAATGGTGGTATATTGTATGAAGAACGGGAGAGTTCCATGTATGGGTGGGATTGGAGCTGAAATAATAAAGCGAAGTTATTCCCAACTTAAGAAGCAGCTCTTTGGCAGAGGGAGTGTTCCCTCGTCCTTGGAAGAAAGGAGTGGTCAGAATTTTTTACAAGGGTGAAGGAAAATATCCAGCAGTGCCTAAATCTTACAGGCCATTAACGTTGCTTCCAGTTTTGGGCAANTTTACAAGGGTGAAGGAAAATATCCAGCAGTGCCTAAATCTTACAGGCCATTAACGTTGCTTCCAGTTTTGGGCAAGATATTTCAGAAGTTATTGTACATAAATCTTGTAGCTGCTTTTGCGGTGAATGGCACTTTGAGCGAAAAACAGTATGGTTTTAAGAAAAGGAACTAGACGTGACTTCGCTCGATACGATGTGAAGACAGCAGTAATGGAATGTGAAGATAAGTCTGTCATAGCGATCTTCCTGGACATAGCGGAAGCCTTCGACCTTTCTGGATGTAATGTGGTGGCTAAAGCAGAAAAAAAATCTCCTGCAGACATTTTTAAAGTGCTGCTGGATGCAAAGCTTTGGCTGTAGCGATACAGTGCCTAGTACGTAGGCAATACTACCTACATGAAGCTTTGGTATGCTGCTGTGCCCATTGTAAATAAAATGGCGTAGGACAATTTTAACATTTACTGTAAACCGTATGTAACATGCATTAATAAGCTTACTGTACATAATCTACATGCTTGCCTGTGGCGACAGTCTGTGTGTGATCCCTGGTGTTACCTACACCCCTGTAACTGTTTCGCTGTCACCGAAACGTGCCGCGGTGCTGTAGTGGTTAGATTACTCGTCACCAACCAAGGTGAACCGGGTTAAATTCCCGGCGGGGGATTTTCGCATGGAGGAATCGTGCCGGACGATGAAACTGATCAGCATGTTTTCTCGGGGATCTCCCGTTTCCCCTGCCCTTGCATTCCGGCGCTGCTCAATTCTCATCTCGCTTCACCATCATTGACTCTCAAGACTACTATGTTAAGAGCCGCCCAAATCTCTCTCCTCTTTCATCTCTGCTGCCACCGAACGTTTTGTGTGCATTTAACACGAAAGCGGTGTGTCTTGGTCACTTGAAACAAGAGGGCAGTTTTTGTTAATTAGGCCATACTGCACAATAAACTAGCATCAATCGTTCATAATTCCTGGCGGTAAAATATTTGTCTACAATATGTTAGAGGGTGGCCACCCCTGTTATATTCATTACGGCGGTACGGCGGGGAGTATTAATGAGAGTTTACTCTTAGGTTGAAGATCGCGATAGCAAAAAACTGTTTTCGGAGAGTTGTAACTTCCCAAAGAATATAGTTAAAATCTTGATTTTTGAGAAATTCCCTTACATCCAGTTTAGGCAGCGAGAATCCCATGTATAATCCACTTGTTTTTTGCTTAAGGAATCACCTCGTGGAGTTCGTCAGTCAAATCCAGCCCAATTCTGTACACCTATAGTACATTCACGGTTAATTAAAACTTTCCTGAAACCCTGCCACAGTTTTACTTCCGGGATATTCCTCCGCCTCGTGCAAACAAAACTTAACCAAATCTTGGGAACATAAGACAGGGGACAACGCACCGCATTCATGCGCACTAAGTTTGATAAATACTTTGCATAAGAGCTATTAATTACTAGGAATTACCAACACACCTATTTTCTCTTTGTTTTTATTCTAATTAATTATAAATGAAATATTATAATTTATTGACAAATATATAAGAGGAAGTTCAATTTAACCTAAGATAAGGTACTTTTATGTTAACACAAGTATAAAACGCTTGCGATACATGACATATTTATTAAAAAACCAAACTTGTCATACGTGGGGTGATTTTTCAAATGTTTGATTCAAAAAGTGTGAAGAAACCGGGAATATACTATATCATTTTCATAGTAGGGTACATAGATAAATAAATAAATTAAGCTCCTTTATTTAATTCAATTAGGAATCTTGCTTTCTCAACCACTGGACAGGCAGGCTAGGAAGAACAGGGATGTCCCTCACAGCTGACTGCGCTGGGCGTCGGCCTTCTCTCGTCTCATCGTCTCATCCATTACGAACCTGCCATCAAGAGAGAATCATGTGTGGATTTTTTTCCCAATCTGACAGTGAGCCGGTGACTGAAGGTGGAAAGGCGTTGTGGGGGTTGGAAGGGGGGAGGGGGCAGTGCAGACACTGGACGGACGGCGGGTCCAGGC
>NQII01001166.1:29380-64801 GCA_002778355.1 Clitarchus hookeri
GTAGTCCCATTACAGTTAGCACACAAGCCACTAGCCGTAGTCCCATTACAGTTAGCACACAAGCCACTAGCCGTAGACCCGTGACACTCTCTAGGACACAAGTCACCAGCCGTAGCCCCGAGATACTACCTCCGAAGTCACTACCCGTAGCTCCTATTCCCCAGCCATAGCAAAAAAAAAATTGCTTCGAAGTTACTAGTTGTAGCCCCAAAACACTAGCCGAGAAGTTACTAGCTGTAGCACTATAACACTAGCCTGAAAGTCATTTGCCGTAGCCCCAAAACACTAGCCTGGAAGTCACTAGCCGTAGTCCCATAACACTAGGTCAAAAATCACTGCATGTAGCCTCGAAAAAGCAGCCAGAAATCACTAGTCACAGCTTCAAAACACTAAGCTGGAAGCCATTAACTGTAGCCTGAATACATTGACTAGCCCAAAGTAATTAGCCATCGTCCCAAAACACTAGCATTAAGTCACTATCCATAGCCACAAGGCACTAGCTCAGATGTTACTATGCATAAATCCAAAACACTAGCGCAAATTTCACTAGTAATAGCCCCAAAACACTAGCTCAGAAGTCACTAGCCGTAACCCCGAAACACTGTGAAATGTCACTACCCGTAGTCCAAAACACTAGCTCAGATGTCGCTAACCGTACACCCAACATACGAGCCCAGATTTCGGTTTATGTAAAGGTAGCCATTTGTCGTGAATTTTAGTCCTAGATTCATTTATCCTCAAGTCACGAGCCCTAAATAAGAAGTAGTGCTCCACAAATCGTAAAGTCACCAGACCTAATCAAACAAACTCTGATCACTCACTACCTTTGGAATTGTTAATTTCAGTTCTGTAGCTTTGATTCTCTAGATCTAAAGTTACCAACTTTATTTACTAACCTAAGTCATTAGCCCTCAAATCACTTGCTTTCATAAAGTCATTAGTTCTGAAGTCACCATGTAAACCTATCATGAATAGCACAAAACTCGCTAACTTAACTAAGTCTTCAGTCACAAGTCCTAAAGTCACTTACTCCAAAATTTACCTCAAAAGTCACCAACTCTACAGAGAGTCATTTTCCTTAGAGCCACTAGCTCTGAATTATCAAGCTATAAAGTCATTATCCTGAAAGTCAGCAACCCTATAGATTACTGGCGCAATATTTAATAGGCTTAAACATTTTCTCAGAAATCACTTATACTATAAATGTTTTTTTTACTCTGGAGTCACTAAATCTGCTTTATTCAGCCTTAAAGTCATTAGCTCCAAGTCAGTTATCGTAAAGTCTTTAATTTAAAGTCACGAGTACAAGCCCAAAAGTCGATATAAGTAATCAGCTTTGAGTCACCAGACGTTTCTAGCCTCAAGTCATTAGCTTAAATAATTTAACCATAATTCTTAAAGTGATCAGTCCTATATTATTAGCCATGAAGTCAGTAACTCTAAAGATACTAGCTTTAACGCAACTGTATTTAAAGTTAATACCGTTAAAGTCAGAAACGTTAAACTGTTACGCTGAATTAATAACCCTAGACACTAGCTCTCAAGCTCCCGTTGTCATATATACACTATCCTTCAAATCACTAATCTTGGTTTAGTCATAAAATCACTAATCACATATTAAATAACCTTAAAATCATCAGCTGCGTAGTCACTGCATATAATGCACTAACCGAAGAAAGACTAATAATCCCGCAATTACAGACAATAAGAGAAAATAAAAACACTTTTGTGGGNATAATGCACTAACCGAAGAAAGACTAATAATCCCGCAATTACAGACAATAAGAGAAAATAAAAACACTTTTGTGGGACACCATCGGGAACGCTGTTAGAAAACTGCACGACAATTTTGAACCCTGGCAGACAGACAATACTTCTTATCTGCGTGCTAAAATTGTTGCCTATCTTCCAGACATTAGATGTCGTCTTGTAATGGTACTAAATTTTTTAATTTCTCAAACTGCGTAACTGAAAGTGACTCATCTGTAAGTAATTGATTTATAAATATCACAGACATATATATTTTTAGCTCAATTTTCATCTGCTAAAATTTATGAGTTTAATTCACATCTGGGTATAATATTTTGGACATATTTTCTAAGACTAACTTAAAACTCTAGGTTTTCGATTAGTGCTGGTCCGCATCGCTTCCTTTGTCCCGCCCCACTCGAGCGAGCGAAATAGTGTGTGCCAAGGACAGAGCGATAACGCTAGAAGTACGCGGCGATTTACAAAGGCGACCTTCCGTGCGTGCCAGATAAGCCTATCGGGACTTGTGCTGTCCTGACCTCCAGCGAAATGAATTTCCGAGCTTATCCTTGAAAGAACGTTCTGGTCATCGCCTTTGTTTCTCTCTGCGAGGCTCGGGGTGCAGGGAACCTTCAAAATTGGACCAGCGAGAATATTTAAGCCGGGACGGGCCTCCGAGCTGGCACTGGAGTGGAGATATTTGAGCAGCTCNAAATTGGACCAGCGAGAATATTTAAGCCGGGACGGGCCTCCGAGCTGGCACTGGAGTGGAGATATTTGAGCAGCTATTAAAATCGAGGTCTTGAGAGCCAATGAGGGTGAAGTGAGGTATGGAGTTTTGCGTGCGTTTTACACCAAAACGATGGGACCTAGACAATTACAATAAGAGGGGCATTTTTATCAATCAGGTCATAATGCTCAANAAATTGGACCAGCGAGAATATTTAAGCCGGGACGGGCCTCCGAGCTGGCACTGGAGTGGAGATATTTGAGCAGCTCTTAAAATCGAGGTCTTGAGAGCCAATGAGGGTGAAGTGAGGTATGGAGTTTTGCGTGTGTTTTACACCAAAACGATGGGACCTAGACAATTACAATAAGAGGGGCATTTTTATCAATCAGGTCATAATGCTCAANGTTTTACACCAAAACGATGGGACCTAGACAATTACAATAAGAGGGGCATTTTTATCAATCAGGTCATAATGCTCAATAAACCACCATAAAATATTCCTAATTCCTAACGGTAAAAACGATGTATACAATATGAGGGCAATCACCCGTATAGTGTGAAAAAATACTCTTCCAGTCGCACAAATATAGTCTGTAACGGGTATAGTGTAGATCAGTATGTAAATTAAATATTTTATTCTGTAGTGGGATTTTAACATGAATCGAAAAATTAACACTTAATAACTGGAACCACTCGCTTACTTCACCTTTATACGAAGTTCTGTATCTCGTAAATATGGATTTTACACGAAAGTCATGAACGTATCTCTCTTAGTTTCAAGTTGTGTTAGAGCGCTTGTTATTTTTGTTTTATTTGCGGTTTGTAAAACAAGGTTACAAAAAAGTAGTTTTAATTTTGTTATGTGCGTAGTTCACTGTGTTATACAGAAGATTTTGTCCTGTAGCGGATTAGAAAAAGAATCAAAGAATTAGCACTTCATGAGTGGTTCACCACTCACCTACTACTATTTTACACGAAGTAGTATTGTGAAGATGGGATAGTATACGCTTCCGGTGTCATCGACAATGTTCGTGTCTCAAAATCAAAGACGTCATAATAAGAAGAGCTTCCGTACATTAGATTAACGGAGCTCATTTCCGTTATCCGTCATTACGGAGTGCCTTTCCGTATATTAACTCTACATCTCCGTAAAAGTTTCCGTAAATCTACAGGAATTTCTAACAGTGTGGTCGTATGCCAGCAAATGTGCCCGTTAAAATATATGCATGCAAAAGTTGATCTCGAAAGTACTAAATTAACCGCGTAAATCCTATACGTTAAAATGTTGTATATGTAGTTAAAGGGCAAGAACTTTTTAAGGTGATTTCAAAATCCCCAATAAATCGTGAAACGTGCATGGGTGTATTTTCGACTACTGTGNGCAAGAACTTTTTAAGGTGATTTCAAAATCCCCAATAAATCGTGAAACGTGCATGGGTGTATTTTCGACTACTGTGTGTTAAAACCGCGTGTTTCAGACGTTCCGCGACGCATTTCGTACACCAGGCAGGTGGAAGGCCTTAAAACAAGTGTCATGCCTGGCAGCGCCGTAATTAATTAAGCGTTGTCAAGGGCGGGCCAACAGTTGGAGTAGAAAACGACGACGAAGGCGGGGTCGGAGGATCTTCAAGAAGCCGGCAGGAGGAAAACCGGCGACGACAAGGAAGTTGGGCAACTCCGGAGCGAGGTCGACGATGAATCTCGCGCAATGAGAGATAACCCCGTCTCTGGCCACTAATTGCCTCCGGGGGCCGCGCAAGACGAGGATCTCGGCGGGCTGGAGATGTTTACAACTGTCGGAGAAGACACCGGGCGCTTGGAATCCTCGAGCACGTTCCTCGTCGCATGAGAAGCCTGAGGTATGTGAAGCGACATACTTCAGGCCCGGCTACACACATTATGCAAAAATTCTTCGCTTTAGTGACACAGTTTCAGTTTCAGAGGTATCATTGGATATTCTTTATTTAAGAAAATTTGCAAATCACTAGTTGTTTAATACGTTTGTATATCTAATTTTCCCTGCGAGTTATTTCCTGCTTGCAAAAAAGGTAGAAACCTATTGATAAACCAGACATATGTTCCTGACATTTTACAACTAGCAGAAAACACACAATAAAAATTAAGCACAAAAGTATTAAACAACTCGTAAAATGTAAATTTTCTATAATCGTACTTTGTCAGTAATTTCTCTGCATCCGAAATTGTGACACGAAAAAGAAGAATTTCTGCAAAGAGGTGAAACCAAGCTTTAAGAGGCCTCTCTAGTTATCATATAGTTATCATTTTAATCAGTGGTGCCTATTCTAATTTCATGAAATATATATATATATATATATATATATATATATATATATACTGAAGAGCCAAAGAAACTGGTATAGGCGTGTGTATGCAAATAACAGAGGTATGGAACCAATCAGAGTAACGCGATGCGGTCGGCAGCGCCTATATAAGACAACAAGCGTCTGGCAAAGTTGCTAGATCGGTTACAGTTGCTACAATGACAGGTTATCAAGATTTAAGTGAGTTCGAACGTGGTGTGTTATAGTCGTCTTGCGGCACTTCTGCGTGCTCGCGGCGGCCCTACACGATATTAGGCAGATGTACCAGTTTTTTTGGCTCTTCAGTGTACACACACACACACACACACATATATATATATATATATAATATTTTAATGTAGCTTATACCTCTTTTTCAGACAATAATTAAGGTCCATATTTTGTCACCAGTTTATAAATTTGATTACTGAAACGTAAATGTGTTCGTTGAAAAGTGTCAGTCAGCGTAAATCTATGTAGGTAACCCCTCTGTTTAAGATCTCTAGTCTTATGATTTTTTTTTTTTTACTGTAGAGACAATGCGATATCTTTTCATGGCAGATTGCTGTATTAAAACTCTATAGTCACTGCTTNTATATAATATTTTTATGTAGCTTATACCTCTTTTTTAGACAATAATTAAGGTCCATATTTTGTCACCAGTTTATAAATTTGATTACTGAAACGTAAATGTGTTCGTTGAAAAGTGTCAGTCAGCGTAAATCTATGTAGGTAACCCCTCTGTTTAAGATCTCTAGTCTTATGAATTTTTTTTTTTACTGTAGAGACAATGCGATATCTTTTCATGGCAGATTGCTGTATTAAAACTCTATAGTCACTGCTTAAAATTCTGAGAAAACAAAACATTCACGAAGATCGTTTATGCTATTTTCCATCGCTGTCCGCAACGCTTCCTCGTGGCCCGGCGTGACCTTGAGACGTGACCTTACTGGGCTTTTAACACACCGTAGTCGAACACACTCATGTATGTTTGTCATACAGAGCTGCAGGAGTAATTATGTCACCTGTGTACGATGGGTAGTCTGTCTTATAAATCTGACTGCGATAGCTCACATATTTCTTGGTGTTCCAATTTTAATGTTCAGCAGTGTAGTTGCACATTTAACTTCCTAACACTTTCACATTTTCACTTGACTGCGGCTTGAATAAAGTCATTAGGCCCATGGCGATGTTAGTCTTTCATGGCAGAAAGNTTTCACATTTTCACTTGACTGCGGCTTGAATAAAGTCATTAGGCCCATGGCGATGTTAGTCTTTCATGGCAGAAAGATACAGGAGAAATCAGATCTTCAGCAGGACTTTCAAAAGTGCTTAAATACAAACAGCCTACATCTGTTCTGTAGTAATAATATACTGCTATACAGTAGAATCTATATGTTTAGTTGTAAAACAGGGCGACAATAGGCATTTCTGGGGTATTGGCTAGGTTAGTTTGTACGAACGACGTATATGGACAGCTTATAAGTTATAACACTCTAAAGCAGAATCAATTATATCAGTCAACGAAGTACTAATCACTGAAAGCCAGGTAAGAGGCTGTTAGTCTCACCAGTTAGTTCAACGAACGGAAATCAGTATCATGGTGTGGCATTCATTGTCATGTCTGGAAATACGACAAAGACGTGCTTTTAGTTGTTTTTTTTTTGTTCATTCGTGCTTGAGATTGAGACGTTGGTACTTTTTGCAAAATAAATTACATGGAAAGTATAGTTTGTTTATATGAAAAAAAAATTATTTTATAATTCTTAAATAATTATGGGAATGGGTGGGATCATACCATGGCAGAAAACATAATACATCACTCCTTCGGAAGGCGACCATTATTCTTATTACCGTGTGATCCACTTAAAACTGCTTTAAAAAAAATAATACAATGGCAAACGAACAGCAATCGTGTAGCCCCACAAACATATTTCATTCTTTGCTAATACATGTGTGTTAGGCATTTAAAGTGGCTTGCACAGTTTAAAGTATAATCTGTACACAGGTGTACGCCATTTTACATATCCACCAAGCGCATTTTAAACCAATGAATTTAAGCCACCGTAATAATCACTAATTTCAAGTGAAACTATTTTTGCTGGATTTCGGTGATTTTGTTGCATTTTAAAAATTTTAGGTGTGAGAGTTGTGATGGTGTCGCATCTACACGAGCGCCTGTTTTTTAAGAAAACCCGTGCTACGATTGCTGTTCTACGAGGAACTACGTGGGTCGACTACTGACGTCGTGGACGTGGAGTGTTACCTGCCACGTTCACGGGGCAACATGAAAGAACACGGCGGCGACAGCCGCCGCGAGCTAGTGTTATACTGAACGCGGGCGGGCCTGCCTGGCTCCCTCGACGCCCCCTTACCCCTTCCACCTGCCCCTGCTGTTTTCAAGAACTTTTGGAGGCGTGCGTGCGGTGCGTGACGTAACCGTGGGGTGCTATCCACACGTCATGAACGTGGATAAATTTTCGAGAGCGATACTTCGAAGAGATATAAGGGCTGGCTTCTCGTTTTGGGGGAGAGAAGCAGAGGGAGACAGGACGGAACTCTGTTCCAATGTGTTGGGGGGGGGGGGCTGCTCAAGCAAGTTATAAAAATATATATGTAAACATTTTCCTTATGCAGTTTCTTTTGATACTGTAATGCTTTTTAATATGTAAATTCGTAGTTCTAACTTGTGCTATGCAGTGGTCATTTTCTGTATAACTGAGTGCTATTTTCTTGTAAATATTTTTATGGGATTTTAAATAATTATCTTGTATTCACTGGGTGACCGAGTTTGGTCTATATGTTTTTGATATCAATGTAAACGTTTTTGAAAAAAAGGAATTAACATATCTTGGACCTCAAATATACAAGGAAAACTAGCAAATGCTTTTGCAATTACTTACTATAGTTACTACTACCAGTTACACCCTAATCACCTGCCGGGGGGGTTGGGGGGAGGAGCCTGCTGTTTTNTACCAGTTACACCCTAATCACCTGCCGGGGGGGTTGGGGGGAGGAGCCTGCTGTTTTGGAATAAGTCTTCCACTGGAGGAAGTAGAAACGGAGTTCTTGTCCCACGTGTCTGCAAGCTACCGTCACAGAATGTACGGAGACAGTACTTTGTTTCTCGCTGCACCTAGGTCTACGGGGGAAAAATAGACCAAGTGAGATTAAATTTTCAATGTGATTTAATTACACCATTGACATTATTCTTAGAAAAAGAAACAACTTTAAAAGCCTATTTTACCGGCTGTGTAATGGCTGGCAAAATGGGACTACCCGCATTACCTTCGCAGTCAAAGCGTGTTTTATTATGGCCGTGACGTAGTCAGGTGCTCATCGTGCATTCGCATATTACAAGCGGAACGATTATTTAGACGTCACGCTGGAACAACCGTATTCAATTAGCGGTAACAGTACATAGAAGCGAGAGATTACAATTTTGAAGAAACAGATTCTTTGCACTATGAAAAATACCTCCAGGAAGTGCGAGAACCGTGCAAACTCTGGAAAAAATATTGTANGAAACAGATTCTTTGCACTATGAAAAATACCTCCAGGAAGTGCGAGAACCGTGCAAACTCTGGAAAAAATATTGTACAATGTTTGAATAAAATAGCATAAAGATATCACAGGAAACATTTAGAACCGCTGTAAAATGTGCCAAAAACTTACCAAAGTATCAACCAATCAATAGAGACCCGGAAATGTCGCGGGTTCATTTGGCAACAAGTTAGGCTGCACAATCGTTTGTGCACTCGAGCCTCAGTTAAGTTGTTCATTGGCTCATGCTCCAGTTCCACTGCACATCAGCTAGCACGGGATTCGGGCCTGATTTCCCTTGCAGGCTCGTTATTGGTGGAAAGTTGTCCATGGCGTGTCTAACATACTGTGGTCCGATGTAAGAAGAAACTCAAATGTACACGTGATTAAAGTTTAATTTGTCCTCAAATGAATTCGCGAGATTTCCGTATCTCTACCAATAAATTATGAATAACAAAAACAATAATAACTATCCACATGTAGCTATATTAAAATGGTAAAATTGCTATAGCTGTCTATATATTGTCCGGAATTACACCTTGTTATTAAGTGATCAGGCCTTAGCTCAACGACCTGCCTGATCACACCTTCAAAAATTTAACCAGGCCACGAGCGTGATTGTAATAACACCTTGCGAAAGACGGTTGCAGAAACCTCCTCCACCGGCCAGTAAACGGGGCCGAAAATATTAAACAACGCGCCCGATATGGGCCAGTGTAACACTGGCAGTGGATCAAGAAGCACAGCAAGCGTAGGATACCGTACTCCAGAGAGACAGTCAGGGTTTTTGACAGGTTACATGCCAAATGTGTGGCAGTTCGGGTTGGCAACACTGCTTATTAAGGTGTTTGCTGTACGTATACACATACCGCGTCGTTTTTCTTGTGTACCGTCTTTGGGGTAGGTAAGTGTATTCCTACGGGGTGTTCTTTAATGCATTTTCGCTAGTGTATATTGCTGCAGGTTCCTGTATAACTTTAAAAGTTTGCGTTACAGACTTTTTATACATGGACAAGACTGAAAACCTTTCAAATTGCACACATTTGCTTCATCGGTAGAACTTGAGAGAACACACCAATAACTTGCAAGCGTAACGTTTCGTAATTATCGCTCTTAACGAGAGATCGACGCGAATTTACTGAGCGCTTTATTTTAAAAAAAAAAAATTCTGCAGCTTTGCATGTTATTTGGCGGTCTGCGCGTGGTAGGCAATTATTCCAGCAAGAATTACGCAGGTGCCGTTATTACAAGGTTTTATTTTGTCGTAACACTGCGCGCTGCAGGTGGATGTGTAACTTCCTGTGTATAATTTGGTAGGCATGGCCACATCAAAGGAATGTGTTTTAACATACTTGAAACAAAGTTGCAAAGAGTACAGACAGAGTAAACCACACTTCACGTCGAGAACTGGTTCCGTTACGTAGCGATTTAGTCGTCGTGCAAGACGTAAGTCATAAGAGGCGAACCGGAGTCAGTAGTAAAAACAGGTTTAGAGTCCCAGAGTATTTTGCGGATCGATTTGGCAACAGACTTGACTTCGCATACCTCTGTAGATTCGCGACACTATCGTTTGCTCATTGGTTGCTGCGATCAAGTGAGGACTTTTTTTTAAGGTTACTTCTGCTACACTTCGGGGAAGATCAAGTTTAAAGTTTGGCAAGGCGAAAATTTCCGCCACTATGCAAGCGCTAGTGTCGCGTGTGTACCAGATTTTCTATATTTTCTACGATAAAATACGGTATAATTGCAATAATCCAGTGGCGTGTGGCGAAGTGTTGCAAGGTAAGCTGATGCTTGCTCAGTGCTGTATACACCCGACGTACGCAGCGAGAGCCGGGAGAAACTGATTGTACTGCAGTCACTCACGAGAGAGCGACGAGGCACCCATTACACACGTGCTGTGACGTCAACTGCACTACTGCGTTTAAGTGGCCGGNACTCACGAGAGAGCGACGAGGCACCCATTACACACGTGCTGTGACGTCAACTGCACTACTGCGTTTAAGTGGCCGGTGTGTAAACCAGAAAACGATTAGGTATAGCATAGAGCATAACACAGCTTTGAAAAATCCTGTTTTAAAAATTGTTTGTCTAAAAATATTTTATTGATAAATACGTATTTTAACTTGGTAATTTCCTTTCTCATTCCTTATTTATGCTGTACCAATAAAATATTCCTGTGGTTTTATTTTGTCATTTTTAAACCATAGATATTTTCAACATTACGAAAAACCGAACTAATTAAATAAGTAAAAAATATTTTTAACATTCTTTTCATGAAAATAAAATACAGCATTTTTTATTCACATCCAGGTCATTTGTGCTTATCATACACGTAACTATTAAATTTTATTTTATTTGTCTGCTGTCAACTAGAAGAAGGCTGATTAATTAATAAGACATTTGTTTTTAATTTAATTTTTTTTTCTGGCTACATTTATTCTATTTGTGTTAAATTAAATCAGAATACAGTGAAAATAGCATAGCTACAAACTTCTAAATGCTTCACTTCACACCTGAAGTAATCACCAGCCTGACGACAGCAAAGCAATAAGAAGGCCAATTGCTCGCACCACGACGGCCTGTAAGGGCTGGCAGCATTGCAGCCCATTTGCTGGCGAAGTGCGAGACACCCTCCCCTCCCTTACTATTCGCTCTCCGCGTCCCCGTCGCCGGAGTGCGCATGCACTGACGAGGCCGCACGGGCTGCCTCCTCCGCAGCCCAGCCTAGCGCTATACAAGCTACATGAACACACGTTGCTCAGTCTTTCTCCTCGCCCAATAATAAAGAGCATGGTGCCCACCAATCTTTCTCCCGTAGCATTTTCTAGTAATGCGTGCAACAATTTTTAATTCTTTCGTGTCGAAAGGGTTTTCACGGTGTCTTTGCCGGTTTTTCCCCTATCTCTTCTAGATGTAGTTAGTTAACTGTAAGTTCATTAGGGAGATTTTTCATGGCCAAACTCGGCCATGGGAAACCCAATCCCTCTTTGCCGCGATGCACGTCTCCTTGCATGTTTTTCCTTCCCTTGTAAGAGTAAGGGGTTAGCCCTGAGACGCAATAATCCCGTTCCTACCGCGGACTAACATAACACTTAGTTTTAGAGTAGGTTAGAAAAAAAACGTTGCTCAGTCGAGGGATCGGCCTACGATCGTGGGTAGAGTAGAAAGCTCGAAGAAGCAATCTCACAACAAGGTTTCTTTTAAATTGAGAGCAGCTGCGGCATTATAAATTGTTTACCGTAATTCACAAATAATTCAGGNGGGGGGGGGGGGTCTGCATCCCCGAAGCCCTATAGCAGGAACCGCCACTGCAGAGTAGTTGAATTTCACTGCTTCGAATTTAGTTTGTGGCAAGTGTGATACCAGGCGCTGATTGGCGAACGCCGTTCCGACCTGTTCCTGGATAGTGACACCGTTTTGGTGACACGTGGCTTGAATTCGCAGTGTGAATTGTTTCGCCTTTGTACACCAAAGTTCTCTGTGACCAGGTTAAGACGTAGCAACACTTTTAGCGTGTCCAGCTGCACGAAGGAAAGGAAAGGGGAAAAAGGAACGTGACGACACCACGGGGAGAGAGGGTAACCGCAGATCACTGGCGAAGCGGACGACTATGCAGGTACAATTTGTCTCGCAGGTTAATGTGAAGCGAGCAAGGACACTTAACCAACAAACACTAATTCGCCCAGCCGCTTATCTTCTACTGCCTTGCGTGTCATGAGGTGCGCGCTAAAAATAGAACGTATTCCCGTAATTATTAAGCCAGGAGAAATCCCTCATTTTCTCATTAAATTTAATGGGCTTTCACATGTCATCTGACAGTGATGATTTTGACAACCGCTATGGAATGGTTTCGCAGTGCGCGAATTACCAAAACGTAAAATAAATAATTTGAACTACTGAATATATTTCGATCAGCTTTCTTTGCTGATTGTATAGTAGAGTTAACAAAATCGTCACATACATACACCAATCTTTGATACAATGCATATTTTTCGAATAGTAACTTATTAAAACAACAAAAATACTACGTATGTAAAATTAATTTGTTTTAATTTTTTTATTTACCAAGTAGAACTATATACTGTAATAGAAAATTTAACACATTACCGTCTTCCTTTTTTTAAGCGGATTTCATCTTCGTGAAAGCACATGTTAAAAAATTTTGTTAAAAACAGAAGAATTTTTTCATTACACTATGTAAATTTCAATATTATAAAGCTGTGTGTAGTTCATTTTAAGATAACTATTTTGACATATTTTCTGATTTTGTTATTTTTGCCCCTAATTTTCCGCAAAATATTACAAATTTTTAAGTCGGAAACTATAGACAGTAGGGCCTACCAACTATTTCTGCAGTTTAGTAAATAATGGGAAGATATTGTAAAAAAAAATTTCAACAGATTTAGACAAGCCTATAGTAACGAACTTTTCAACAGACTTACTTTGCTTTGTGTGAAATGTGATGACATAATTACAAGAGTTTAAAATGTCCATATATACAATACAGCAGTCGTGATGGTCGTGTCAAAGAGAACATTATACTTTTCTGAATGTAGAGGTCCTTGATGGACCGCGTGGGGATTTCCGCGGGGGGAGGGGTGAATGAATAATCCAGAATACTTGGATTTGCGTGGGTAAGTGTCTGCAACCAACGGAGGTATACCACACGTTTCACTGACAGACTCCTTGTGTTCGCGGAAGACGGAAATTCAGTACCCACAGAGCTTGGCCTTTTTTTTCCTGCGCGATGACAAGTGCCTTTTGACAATCCGGTTTTCTGAGAAANATGACTAAATCTTGTTGACAATCTGGTTTCCTGAGAAAGTCACCGCAGTGACTTCTTTGGAGAGGCCATTAGTTGGAGCCTTACATTCTCGATAGTTTCTTGTGGCATCTTTGGAAGATACCCTTCACTTCTGTCTAATCAAGTTCCCTTAGTTTCGAGATTCTTCGCCAGGGCCCAAATAGAGGACTAACTCGGTGCATGTCTGCCTCCAAACTTTTGCCGGAACGTATGTTGACATGCCTCGATCGAGTGTATGTTTTCCAGTATATCCGAACAAGGAAGACGCGTTGCTCCTCAGCATACCGAGGCATTTCTTCCCCATTTTCCTATCACTTACACTTTCGCTGTCACCACGTTTTTATGAAGTGATCAGGCCTTAACTGAACGGCCTGTCTGATCACACCTTCAAACATTAAACCAGGGCACGAGCGTGATTGCAACAGTTGCAGAAATCTCCTCCGCTGGTCAGTAAACGGGGCGGAAATATATTAAACAACGCGCCCGATATAGGCCAGCGTAACACTGGGAGCGGCGTCTTTTGTCGTCGACCCGACCAGAGAGAAGACCACTGAAGTTGGGTGTGTCCGGCCGTCGTTAACCACCTCCTAGAATCAGCCTCCGGCAACATGAACAAGGTGGGGACTTTCCAATTAGATTGTAATAGTAATGGCGTCAGGTAATAAATTGAATACCAATATGCTAATTAATTATATTAAATGTTAAGTTCCCCCGATCAATAGTCACAAAAATAGTTATTGTATAATCTTTATGCTAATAAACCTCATCTTATACTGCTGTGCTCTGCCGAATCACGACTCATTATTGAGCTACGCCCTTAGACACTTTCAACCATGAATTAGCTTAAAAGCTAATTCAGAACAACGTGCAATGATTTCAGTCGCGAGGCAAAACAACAGCTACCTGCCGGTATCCGCACTGCAGAAGATTGTCTGGCAACAACCTGGTGGTCACGAGGCAAAACAACCGCGGGCAGACACATCAGGCCACAATGAAAAACGAAACGACACAGTCCCTCGCGCATTTCACGATCCTATTTCGTTGCAACATCTTCAATACGGAGCGTCGAGCTCAGTGTTGTTTGGACGCGGATGTTATCACATTTCATACGAATCAAAGTAGGTCTGTTGGAAATTTCGTTCCAGTACCATCATTATTGTTAAAGTTATCAACGTTCGGCTTGGAATGGGACATCCCGTATATTTTGAATAAATATAATCCCATCAAAATGCATTAAGTATAGTCCGTTCGCGGTTACGTCCAACTTTTCTGAAGCCCTGCTTAAGTTCTACTTCCCCCAGATATTCCTCCGCCTCGCGCCAACAAAGCTTAACTAAGTATAGGTAATTAAACCAATAAGACAACACACCGGATTAGTGCGTACTCAATGTAATGTTATTGTGACGAATCACAAATAATTACAAACACTCGAAGCAGTTTTAAACACTATTTATTATTGATTGATACAATATTTCTGAATAGCTGGCAAGCATAGAATGGCTAGTTGATTTCACAGCCGTAATTAATGGTTTAAGTCACAATAAAAAGAAAATTATTGAGAAATGATACAATTCAATTATAACAGACATCTAACCAAGGAGCACCAATAAACTNACAATAAAAAGAAAATTATTGAGAAATGATACAATTCAATTATAACAGACATCTAACCAAGGAGCACCAATAAACTTTTAAAAATTGTCTAAAAATTTAATTAGCTCCTATGCAAACAAAATTAAAGGTAATTACAATTATAAAATTTAATTACCAAAATATAGTTTTAAAAAATGCATTCTTTCTTGACTCTGAATTATTTCAAGCACCCAATTTAATTTAATTTTTCACAGGAAGGAGGGCAGCAACCATTTGCTCATCAAAGTCTCCGTTTCCGTGAAAACCTATTTAGAAACTGACAATAAAAACAATTACGGTGGTTGGCAGTCGCAGCTCCGACCGATAAAATAACCATAGCTAAACGACACAGCAAGCAAGTAAAAAAATTACGCCCTAAACGATAAAGTAGTGGAAACCGTTGAAACAACAAAAATTTAATTTGGGCGGTGCACAACACTATCACGACACGTTAAAACAGGAGACACAGCAGACGTGACACCATAGTTAAACCGAAACAAAATTTAGAAGAGCGGCCGAAACCCAATTTAGAAATGGAATAGCACTACTGCACACCCAAGCAACCATGCCGCACAAATTACAAAACATTAAAAAATACCCTACCGCGAACTATTAACCTTTTCCACGACTTGCCGTTTAACATGCCCCATCGCTCTCTGTCGTTACAGGAGAATGCGTCAGCTTAACATCGCCGTCAACATGTTCAGTTCAGCTGGACGAGGTGAGGTGCGGCTATCCCATACAGTGCAGAGCGGAGAATGCGTCGTAGAGAGAGCGCGTGAAGAAGGCAGGGTGAATTTTTTTCTAACCTATCCTATTGCTAAGTATTAAGTGTACGTCCGTGATAGGGACGGGAGTTTAAGTGCGCCTCAGGGCTAGGCCTCATACGCCTACAGGAGAGGGAATTTCATGCAAGGATGCGTGCATCGCGGCAGAGAGGGGTTAAGGCAGCCATGGCCGCAATTGGGGCCATGAACTGTATCCCTAAGTGTTCCTATAGCTGAGGTTATAGCTAAAGGGGGTTGGGGGGACTCTGTATAGGCACCGTAAAATCCCTCCCGACAGGAAAGAAGTTCAAAACTGATTCATGCATTACTAAAAATGCTACAGGAGGTAGCAGGTGTGGATTCCATGCTCTTTAATGTGGAGTTGAAAATCTAGAAGAGAAAGGGGTGGGGCTGTGGGCGTAAGCGCCCTTGAGGTATTCCTGCGTAGGCGAACCAGCACAGTAATATTGACAGCAGCTATTGAATGCAGCCCCCCCCCCCTCCTGCTTCTCGTCGAGTGCGTCGGCAAACTGGGCAGCTCAGTCATGGCTCTTACTCCATCTTCGCTCTTCCGCGCCAACATCAGGGTCTCCACGCCGTGGGTGAAGGNGGCTCTTACTCCATCTTCGCTCTTCCGCGCCAACATCAGGGTCTCCACGCCGTGGGTGAAGGCGGAGAGAAAAGCAACGGGAGCCACCCCCTCCCCATCCACCAAAGTAGTCCGCCGGTCGGGGTGAGTTCTAGCTCGGCGTGAGATCCTGGTGGCGAATCCGCTGGCCCAGGAGTGAAGACTGATGGCAGAAAGCTTCCGAGGTCCGACGCATTCCATTCCATTCCTCACGCATCCGCAGTCAGCAGCCCCCGCAGAATCCAGCAGTGAGGTTCGCTACACTTCGCCCGTGGCACCTCGAGATCCCCCTCCCCGCCTTGACCGTTGGACTAGCCTCCTGCACGATGCGCTTCGCCATCTCGTACTGAGCTACCCAGGTTCCCGACGTCCACGACGACGGCGCTGTCGCACCTGCCAGTTGGTCCGCGGGCTGGTATTCGAGGATTCTCAGCCACCTCAGGGCCTGGGGATCCCCTATCCGCCACCTGGGGACGCGACGAGTTGCGGAATAGTCGCCGCACCCAAGCTGCTGCAGTCCCGCCGTACTCGTGGAAGTCCTCGCCTTCGCTGGCCCCAAGGGGCGTGCAGATCCCGGAGAGGGAGCAGCCACGAGCACGATGTTCATCCCACAGCAGCTCGGCTCGTGAAGGCAGAGTGCGGCCGCGCGAGGCATTAATTAAACTACTACGGCCAATCATAAATCATCATTACGCACGGAGGGGAAAAGTGGAAGGTGGGAAGAAAAAGAGGGAGGAAAAAGGAGGGGATCCGAGCCGAGCAAAGAGTACACAACGACCGCAAAAGTATATGGCGCTAATGAACTTAACGCGACGGCGCTAACGTCGCATTATTTTGCATAAGAGCTATTTCTTACTAGGCGTTACCAACACACCTATTTTTCCCCTGTTTTATTAATATTAATTATAAATGAAATATTATAATTTATTGATTGAGTATAAGTAAAATTTCAATTCAACTAAAAATAGGTTACTTTTGTGGTAAAGCATGTATAAAACTCTCGCGATACGTCGCATACTTGTGGTGACTTTTCAAATGTTTGTTTCAAAAATGTGAAGAAATCACGAATCGACTATAGTAAAAAAGATGTTCTTCTTTATATGTTTCGGGAATTCCCGCAGTGGGAGGCCTTTCCATAGCTCTTAACTGTTTTTGCGAGAATACATTACATGAGCCTGACCGTCAGCTATCATATCAGTTTGATTAGTTTCACATGCATTGACAGTAAAAGTCTGCCAACGTCACGAATATCGATTGATTAATTAACACAAGATTCAGGTGAATTGTGAGTCCGGCGAATTCCAAAATTTCACTGTCATGAATAACTGTCATACCCTGCCAAACAAAATCGTAGCGCTTACGCACAAGGTAAGGCAGGATGCTCTAGCAACGGTTTGCCGTTGCCCTCCGCAGAGAACAAGAACCAATGACCACTTAAAAAATTCACCCGCGCGAGGTCTGTGACGGTACNTTGCCGTTGCCCTCCGCAGAGAACAAGAACCAATGACCACTTAAAAAATTCACCCGCGCGAGGTCTGTGACGGTACTCGAACCCGATTCCACCCGACTGAAGTCGCCGACGCTACTCACTGCATCACAGGAGCTGACATGTGTTTCCCCACTACAAAAGTATCAGGAACTTTATTTTAAATTCACCTTTACTGAATTTTCACAAAAGAAGTTCGTATAAAGACGTGCTAACTGGCAAAGTCTGCTTTCTTCGCCGCGCTACGGCGCACAGAAACNTCACAAAAGAAGTTCGTATAAAGACGTGCTAACTGGCAAAGTCTGCTTTCTTCGCCGCGCTACGGCGCACAGAAACACGGAAATGAGTAGGCTTACACAGCTACTCGTATCTGAGCAGGAACTTCCTCTAAAATCGAGAAGTTCTTTTGTTCCTTCTATTTAATACTTGAATTTGAAGATTAATAAGGCGTGCATCGTAAGTGTGCAGCTGTGCGTAGAGTCTAACACGACTTACAACGAAGCAGCAGGTACCACAGCGAGAAACTGTTAACGCAGAAGAGGGTAAAGTCGGTTCATGATAAAGTAGAGCAGGCCTAATTTTAATACCAACTTTTGAAAAAGAAAAAAAACACACCGCTCATAACTACTCGTGTGCTACAACCAAGGGGGTGACCTTGTCTGTGGTTATACATGGGAAAACGATGAAGCTTGTCTCCACTATGTCGTTACACCAAAAACATCGAAAATCTGTTCTGTCAGAAATTCGGTACAGCGGCTGNTGAAGCTTGTCTCCACTATGTCGTTACACCAAAAACATCGAAAATCTGTTCTGTCAGAAATTCGGTACAGCGGCTGTATCAAGGCATGTTTATGTTCGGCTTTAAATTTTAACTTTGGATGTTTTACTTATTGAAACATTTTCGCAATTTATATTCGTTTCCTGCATAAAAAAGTAACCACATTTTCAACGTTTTGGGTGTCACAATATGAAGATGGTCGAAAATAGCTTCAACTGCTACGTCATAGCATGGCATTTCCTGATTATTCCTAACTCCATGGCCACAGCACACACGGTCATACACATGCTCCCAGTTCAATTGCTAGAAAATTAATTATTGTATTCCTGAGACTTCACGTTGTACTGGAGCGTAATGTTCCAATTTATGACCGTAGAAGCCAGTGTATATTGTTTTGTACACATAGAGTATGAGTTTGTATATTAGTAGCACATTTAAATTCTTTACAATTCTACACTTGGATGACACATGCACAGAGAAAAGAGACAATAGAATATTTGGCTGTGTAGGGNCAGCACACACGGTCATACACATGCTCCCAGTTCAATTGCTAGAAAATTAATTATTGTATTCCTGAGACTTCACGTTGTACTGGAGCGTAATGTTCCAATTTATGACCGTAGAAGCCAGTGTATATTGTTTTGTACACATAGAGTATGAGTTTGTATATTAGTAGCACATTTAAATTCTTTACAATTCTACACTTGGATGACACATGCACAGAGAAAAGAGACAATAGAATATTTGGCTGTGTAGGGCCAAATATATACTTAGTTGCCCCAACTGAATATTTTGTTGAGTAAACAAAAATTGAAAACCAGCAAAACAAATTTTTGTCCATATAACAAAGTATACGCTCGGATTAAGAAAACCTCTGTATTGTTTTTGTATAATTATTGCAAGATTATCTTTATGTGGTATGCCTTTTATGCAAAATAAACTAGACCGTCAAAACAAAATATTGAGTTGAATCAACTGTATGTATTTGTTTGGCGACTCATCTGATTGCCTTCGTTTCGAAAATACAGCTCGAGTGTTTGTTGGTATTTTTGTGACAATTAGGAAAGTACTAGTGTTTGTTAGTGAATTTATTGTTGCTTAATAATGGTATAAACATCATAATAAAACGAGTTCAACGTGAAACTAAAAGTAAAGCTGTAAAACTTGGAATATATATTTGCTCACGTTGTTCAGTATTCTAGCTGTATATATTTTAAAACATTCAAATTTCACCAATAGTCTCTTTAGCTGAGGTTAATAGGGCGTAGCGCTCAGCTGCAAATGGTCGAGTTCGGAGTTTTTCTATATTAACATAAATAACAGAAACGGTTTAATTTTCGTAGAGCAAAACATATTTCTAGTTGCGCCAACAAAATCTTTGCTTGGGGCAACCAAATAAGGACAATAAAATAATTTGATTTTAACAACAAAATGTTTTATTGCCCCTGTACAAACAATTAATTTGGCTGCGCCAAACAATCTTCGTTTGATTCAACAAAATATTTTTCTCGGTGTGAATGAAGTTATCAGACCCATGGCCATTTTAATTTTACACGCGGCAGAAGGGCACAAGTGAGGTGGAAAGTAGATTCTAAGTAGGTTTTTCAAAAGTGCCTAGTTAGCCACGAACAGCCTATGTGAGAAATAACCACGGGAAAACAGTAATAAATTGACGTAGATGAACAATGAGGCGAGATGCTTTTATCTTCCCCTGCAAACACGCACACAAAACAGGAAAGCACTGCATAAAAGAGAAGTACCTCCACTTGACATTTCAACTGTTTGAAGGTGCACGAAAAACGCAAGGAAACGCACGTATCCCAAGAAAATATGTTTATGAGCAAGGAAGGATCGCGGCTCGGGATCGAACAGGAAAAACCAGATACGTGGGCGTTGGCACACGAAAGACTGCGTGCAGACCATACGTGCGCAGGGAAGACAGATTTCCTTTTTTGTTTTAAGTCACGGTTACATCTCTCACTCTCCGCCCAGCATTAAACAATGAGCAGGTGGAAAAAAAAAAAGTTATAAAGATTGGGGAAGTTGGTGGAACGGCCACCGCAGCGCTGACGTAATCTTGGCGGTCTTATCCACGAGACGAAGGCTACATGCGTAAACTTTGACATTCTGCAGGCCTCTGTCATTACCGACTTTTGCACGCAACTCTCTTTTTTTGGCACTTGCCCGGGTCTGAAGGACGCAACCCCTTGTTTGTCGGACGTGGCCGTAGTTTTTTTTTTGTAGCCTAGAATTAGCGGCTGCGAAGAACCAGGGAAGACGGGTCGTAGAGACACCTTTGACCTGTGTTAAGGTAAGGGTTCAAAACATCGCCATTGCAGGCACGTAATTTCTGCCGCTGAAGTTGGGTGAAAGGAAGGGGGCTAGTTTGACGATCTCGGTAGCTGAAATGCAACGAGAGATGCAATCTGTTGTCACGCCTTAAGTTTCAAGAGGTTAGCGTGACTAATGCGATCGTAAATTATGCCTTTCTCGGAGAACTAAAATACTGCAATTCTTCGACAATCCTTCATTACGTATACAGATTGTCTCAGAAGGAAAGGTTAGTTATAAAATATCATCCAGCCTACAGAATTAAGTAAATTCGTGGAAGTTGGTGTGCGCGGTCAGAGACTATCACCGATATTATAATTTCCTTTCTGTGAGTTAACATTATTTGCCACTGCTAACACATCACTGTCTCATGATTGCCTGCTGCTGGTGGAATGGAGCAATAGGAACTTTACTGACAGGCTGTTTTGTGTACCTAAAAACTTATCTCTCATTTCTTCACCTAAAAATGAAAACATGGAGATTTTGGTATTTTAAAAAAGGGGTGATGGGGGGGGGGCAATAGGAGTGATGATGAACATGTTTTGTCACAGATAATGAAACTCTTGAGCATCAATATAATTATATGCCCGGCAACGTTGAAGCATTGATCTCTGTAGACGTTCTAAGGTTATAGCTATTTCACAAACCGTTCAAGCAGTCCTAGATATTCACGGGATTGAGGGGAAGGGGGGTGGAGGAACATAAAGGTACAGGACGGGACCATGACCTCCTGGCCTCTTATACAGAGAAGGTCTCCAATCAATGAAGTGTCGGAGTAGTACCATGTATTAGTGCCGACAAAGGTGAACAATTCAACACGGAAAGGTTATGTGACGTGTCATTTACAAGCCACAGGCATTTCGTCAGTCACTGGTATCCTCACCACAAAGAAGTTGTACCTGCACATGTTGGCTTGGACCGACCATTGGAATCCAAGCCCAAACTCTGGCTGGGATATTGGATTACTGAGCAATCAGATCAGGCCATTGTGTCCAAAAGTCTGAATCAGTGTGAGGATATCTGAAAGCCATGGTAATGAACAGTCGGCTCAGATGACTGGGATTAGAACCTGTTGTGAATGTGTCCCAGACATGGAAACTACTGCTACATGCACGACGGGTGATGATTGACCATTTTAGGGAGGACACCTACAACTTACACTCTGAAAACGAAACAGGCAAGACTACTCCAAACCAGCAAATTTGACTGCTCCACTAGAATTACTATAATCCTAATCATAATTTTAGTTGCTGGTACTCACAATGATTTCTACTGATCCTTGGTGAATTGCACTGGCGTGGCAGTAAAACCTCAGTGCATTCCACTGATTCGCAAGTAGATAACAGCTCGTTAACTGAAGATTCAGTAAAATAACTCTACTGGTTGAAATCACTGGTTCAGATATAGAGTGTACAATGGTATTAGCCTGAAGCTTTTTGTCCGGTCATCTGAAATTGCACTGCGCTGATTGAGCATATCTCAGTCCCTTGCTCACAAGGACCTTGCCGGGTTATAGCCCTCAAAGGAATGCATGCACGGTATGGAAAACTCTGTACCATTTAAAATCGAGGATAAAGCTACAAGGATTCTTGCGAGGAGGACATCGTCTGAGTAAAGAAATACTTCATATACGACGTTCCTCAATGTCTCTTCAGAAGAAGAAATCAAGGTATATTATTATTTAAGGTTGTTTCAAACTTTCCTTAAACCCTGCTGAATCTCTAATTTCGGACTAAATGATACATATTCTCCCACCAGTATGTAAAATATGAACTCAAGAATATAAAAAATATAAAATTTCGGTGAAACAACTGTCCGTATTTCTGCTCTGGACAGACAACCAGAATAAATATCTTTATACCTTAAAATTGAACGTATTTCCCCCCAGTTTTAGTTGAAAACTTAAATAGGCTTGTGTCTGTGAGAAACGTTANCAGTTTTAGTTGAAAACTTAAATAGGCTTGTGTCTGTGAGAAACGTTAACCGGAATAATATACCCAAGTCTGTTTATTTACTAGCAGTAGTATATATATGCCGGTTTAGGCATATGATTTCAGGAGTCCGGAGCCGTCCGTCGTCTTGGTAGGTGCAGCCGGCACCCGAGACGACGGCCATGTTATCGACAAAATTACCTGTTTCACTCCAAAAATTAATTCCGAAATTAATAATTTTGCCCAAAAATCACTTTTTTCACCAAAATATAAAAAATAAATAGGATAAATGAGGAAACCTGATTTGAAGCTCCTCGAAGCAAGAGCCGTAAAATCCTCAGTAGAGCAAAAAATTAGAGGCTCTTAGCGGAATGAGCCACTTTGTCCTCAGAGCAGGAGAAGAGGATTCGAGACTCCGAGCCAGGTAAAGCGGACCGAGGAGGCTCAGCGAAACTCGCCTCCTCCCCCTCGATCACCATTCCGGAAGCTACCACATGCACACCCCGCTACCTCCACCCCTATCCCTCACATCACACCTCTTCAAAATCACCTCACCCCCTCTCCTACTTTCTTGGCAATTATTATAACAAAATCTAAAAAATTCTAAAAAAACGAGAAGCATATAATGTTATCCACACACTCGTCTTACCACCCTCACCTCAACCCCTCCCCGCCCCCAACCCCACCCAATCATAAAAAATAGAGAAAAATCACAAAAATTTGAAGAAAAAATTCTNCCCTCACATAACCCTCTCCTCCCTCACAACTATTCAAATCATAAAAAAATCGACAAAAATCGCAAAAAAAAAAAACCAGAAAGAAACTAATAAAAGCGTAGGAACATATTACATCTCCGACTTCGACACCCATGTTGGATGCCAATGGCCTTGACCTTAAACCTAATAACCTTGAAAACAAAGATTTTTAGAAAAATTCGAAAAAATTCATAAAAATGGACGAACATATTATGTTTCTGACTCCAATCCCATGTTGAATGTTAGCGACCTTAACCTTGATCCCATTAAACTTAAACTCAAAAAATTGAGAAAAAAGTTGGTAAAAAATCGAAGAATCATTAGAAAAAATCTACGAACGTTACTGACTCCGACCACCATGTTGAATTATAGCAAGCATAAACTTAATCCAAATGACCTTAAACTCGGAAATCAAGAAAAATCGCGAAAAAATACGAAAACGTAAAAAATTACATACCTAATACGAAAAATCAAGTTGGATATGTGTGACCCTAAAAGTTCGATTCTCGTAAAGATGGCAGAACACAGCCTCTCCCTGGTACGACGGACAGCAGACGTCTGAACCACCACCTCTGCATTTCATTGGTTATATAGCCGATCAATCTTACGACCCCCAAAGATAATTATTGACTATGTGTAGAACATATACCCACTCCCCCTTCCCATCCAACAACGACAACACACCTCTCGTTCGTTGCTCCACTTTCCTCGCCATTTTATGACCATAGTTCAGCCACCATCAACATTTACNCCCCCCCCCCCTCCTTCAACACAATACCAATCCACAATAACTCGCAATAGCTCGTCTCCTCGCCTTCCACCCTCGCCATCAACCAACCACACGATTATCCACCCCTCTTCCTTTCTCTAAACGAAACCCCAACCGGTTCCTAAAGAGACGTAACTCTAGCCAATACTGGTTCTTTCCGAGACCATTTCCTGCAAAAATGGCTAGAAAAGTGGTCAAGACCAACCCACCATGCCCCCCCCCCCCTCCAGCTATACCAAAAGTCGATGACAACCAATCTAGAAAAAGTCGACTAATGCAAATGACTAGGCCAACTAACCAGTAGCGAAACATTCCTAAAAAAAATATTCCCCAGTTCATTCCTTCGCCTTATAGAACCCAGCCGATTTTTTAATCGATAAGAGTAAGGCATAATACTGCAGATCCTACCATGGACCCTCCTCCTGCACACACTCGCATAAATTATATCTAAACAGACACTCGTAATCGACTGTTAACGCCACTGAATTAATAAGTCTTTCAGAGAATCTGAATAATAAATTAAATTCACTTTATTATGTACACGACAATTTAATTTATTTACTTATTATATACATTCTACTTTTCTAATTATTTCATACATTCGATCTTTACATTTCTTAGATGTTTACAGGTCATGGATAGTAGCCAGCAGTCTCATCTGATATAACACCGATCCTTCAGTTCACTAATGATAGAAAATATCTAGTTAATATGCGAGAAATCTCCATCTTGTTGCAAAGCGATCAAATGTCTGAGTCTATCAACAAGTTCATTCGAGTCTTCGGTAAACATGTAGTCAATATTCTCAGCGTCTTCTGCCTTCTCCATTTCGCTCGTTGTAGCAAATGAACTAGAGTTCTTGGCTCCTCCTGCCTTCTTTACACCACTTGTCGAAGGAAACTCGTTGGTGGAATGTGTGGGAACGTCGGGAGAATCATTATCCTTCTGATCAGATACTTCATCAACACTGTCTTCATAGTCATTCTTATCAATGCTGTTTTCATGGTCGTCTTCAACTCCTGTTTCATCCTCAATATCAAGTTTACTTTTCTTTGTAGGAGTCGCATGGTCATCATCAGTGTTTAGAGCCGACGACAGTTTATTTTGAAGTTCATCGACTTCACGCTAAAGTCTTGCAAGTGTACATTCCACACAAACCGACTCTAATGAACTCATTTCCGTCTTTAGCATTAACTGTTTCGTCAATATCGCCTGACGAATCAGTACCCACCGATGCAGCATGGGATATTGACGACATCACTTGCTGACTCCCAGTAGACGAACCCTTGCAGATCTCTATGTGTTCCTTCAATGTATCTCCTTGCATAAACTGCATGGTACCAATGTCGTAATGCTTCATCGCGCGAAAAGGACTCTTCGTACAGGTGGTACTCTCATGTCGCCGAGCATGGCCGGTTTTGCTGAATATCTTTCTACAGTAGCAACACTGTTTTCCATATAATTTTCCTGCAGTGGGAAAAGGTACATCCATCCATATAGGTAAGCTCTATAATATACTTCGTACAATCATTGGTTTGCATCATATTCATGTAGAAGCTCATGTTATTTATACAGTAGCAACTTGTGTATCTGCTTTGCCTAGCTACTGCTCTATATATAAACTAACTAACAAATTTCATCACTGAGATTTAAGCATTTTTATGCATCCATTCAACCAGACATAATATCTATTTCCTTGATCACATTGCCATGTAGTTACATCTTCAACCGTTTCTCCCAGGGAAGTTCTTGGCTCAGTTTAAACTCATGCTCCGCAAATGACCCATTCTACTCCGCAAATGACCCCTAATGATATCTAAATGACCCTCAAATACCCTAAATGACCCCTCCTGCTCCGCAGATGACTCCTAAATGACCTCTTCTGCTCCGAAAATGACCCCTCCTTCTCCGCTAATGTCACCGCTTGTTCCACAAATTACCCCTCAAGCTCTGCAAATGACCCCTCCTGCTGCGCAAATTACCCCCCATGCTCCGCAAATTACCCCTCATGCTCCGCAAATTACCCCTCACGCTCAAAAAATTACCCCTCACGCTCAAAAAATTACCCCTCACGCTCCGCAAATTACCCCTCACGTTCCGCAAATTATCCCTCACGCCCCGCAACTGCCCCCCTCACACAATCCAGGCTTCGCATTCCTGTAGTGGTTTGCTGGTTTTTATGTTGTAATTATCTGACGTCAGGTAGAAGGAAATCAGTAAGTGCCTATATGCCAAGTGGATTGAGGCCATTTTTTCTCAGCTCTAGATGATTTACTGAAGCCAGGGTCCAACCCGAACCCTTGGAATCCATTTCTTCTTCCTCTTGGCATAACTTGTGTATACTATCGTCAACAGTGCTTTATATTGCGTCTACATTATACACACAGCTACATTCGAGGCATTGAAGGCTCTAGTACAATATTTGTTATCGTAGGGCTCTGGTTTCGTATAGCCACAGTCCAGGCACATATTTTATTTTACACCGGCGTATTTTTCCACCTTATCGGTGAGTTGGTTTATCATATTAAGCTTCATTCTTGACAGGAACGAGCAAACATCTTTCGATGTAATTGACGTATTCGATTAAACATATTATTTAAGAAGAATGCAGAATGCTTTAGGAAAATACCATCAACATTATTAGGCTTCGGTTCGCAGAGCACTGACGTAGGTTGTGTTGTACAATCAAGTTCCTTTGATGCAGTTCGCGGCTCCATGTTCGTTGAAGTCAAAAGCAGGCCTTCGTATTCACAATTAATCTTCGTTGTATGACGAGAGAACCCTTCCAAATCAATGGTTTCAGAACGACGACTGCCATATCGAATTGTATTGTGTTGTATTTTACGTAAATATTAAACTTTGTTCTTCGCACTAGAGTGGAAATATAACGAAATACATTTACATATTGTTAAATATTCTGTCGTAAATTGGATTTATCAGAATGTAAGCATACACGATTACTTTATTTAAATATATCAGTTGAATCGAAAACTATGCAATTGTAGTAACGTACACACACACACAAGAAAATACGAAATTGAATCTGACCATAATGCGTATCTTACCAAAATGTTTGTAGTTCAGGAACAACTGCCACATCCAGATCTCCGTAAGTTACGAACAACACACAAGCGATACACACAAGAGAAGACTAGGAAGAAATAAAAACCAAAAACCACCACTTGTTTCTGATCAAATGATTACTCACAGAGACTTGAGTGGAAATAAATGTGATTTAATTGAAAAATAAATATCTTAGTTGAAACATCATAAATTAAAGAAATATCTGTGCAAATACTAAGTATTATGTAGTATTTTTTTTGTTTTAAAAATTTACTTTTGCTTTATGTGGCCGTAAGCATGAGTGTAGCCCCCTCGTACGTATATCTCATTTGCAATCCAAAACGTATTTACGTCTCTTCTGTTTCTTTAAATTATTTAAAAATATGTAAATTTAATTAACAAATAATTTTTTCACACCAACTCAGTTGTAAGAACACGAGAACTTGAGTTCAGGGCTCCGTAGGCATATAGGTAGAGCAAATTTAACAAAAACTATTATCCAAGATGACGTAACGTAAGCCAGATTAATTCCTCAAAAATTATTAATTATTTACGGACGTAGTCTCTGCGTCGAAAATTCATCATACTTAACTTAAAATAAATATTGATTACTGCAGCAACTCTTGAGATCTTCTGTAGCTGGTTCGGCTGGTCGTGGGCCTTAGTCTTCCCTAATATGGCTATCGAGTCTTAGGTACGTCACTTAGAGTCTTTGCCGTACCACACGCAATCGCGGTAGCTCAAACTTGGCTTGAAATATAATCCGCGTAGGTAGCGCGTGCGGACTTAAAATATTCCTCTTCAGATGCCGCGCGTCTTCGCCATATCAACAGTCTGAATTTATGTACCGGACTCGGCCAATTAACCATAAAATTAAAATATCTCTCAGGCCTACGACCCACTAAGTCATCGACTGCCTGACGGAAAAACCAAGATAGCTAAAAACCTTAAAAACTACACACTTAAACGACGACGCCTTTAAACACTGCGCCAATCACGAGACGGCTACATAATATTTTACACACGCATCATGCGTTACCATAGCAACCAACCAACAAATTCCTCTATGCAAAGCGGCCCACATACAAAATAACTTTGTGAATGAAAACAGAAAGACTTATAAACATAATTTCATAAAAATACGCTATATGATGTTAAAACAACTTGCAATTAATAATATGAATCAGAGCTGTAGTAAATAAAATATATCTGCAACAAACAAATAATAAATAAAATTAATTAATATTACGTTAGCTTATAAATTGCCAAAAAAAAAAAAAATTAGATAACTGTGACAGGAATAAGTAACGGTTACTGGAGGTATTACAACTAGAACAATTAAATGGTTAAAAATATAATTTTAAAGGTTTTCTTGCACAGTTTCCTTAGACGAAATGAAAAAAACTGTAAAGTTCCCTTTGACGACAGCTATATTTTTTTCGCACTTAAATTCGTTACATTTTCTAACTATTGAATTAAGTTAGCGTATCAACGCCCAATGCCAAAAACAGCTGTATTTTTAATGTTTGCTCTTGTAAACACCATTGGAGGACGTAAGTAATAGTTACGGAAGAAAATCAATACTTAAAATTTTAGCTGGAGCAAATATATGTCACAAATCGAGCCATACACTAACTTTTATACAAACATATATAGAACTTCTTAATTTACCGCCACCTTAAATGCGACCTCTGTGGAACACCAGCGCACCTTGCGGCGGGAATTTTCCCTATACCAAACTCTCCTATATGAAACCTTGTAATGTTGCCAACCTGAGTAGAACTAACTTTACTACAGGTAAGGTTGTTTCTACTCAGGTTAGGAACAAAATGAGTTTTATTATGGTAGAGTATATTTGATTTATGATTTTGCAATTATTTTGTATTTTAACGTACAAAACAGAGAAAATCCGGTACACATTCGACACTAGCGTTTACTTAGTGGCGAAAAATTTTAGTTGCCAAACTAAAAGCATTAAGGTTCCCAGCCTGAGTAGAACTAACCTTCCTACAGGCTATGGCCAATACCTTATCCGTTCCTGCTTCTGTGAGCAACTTGCTCCATTTATAATGACCTCGCTGTCTAACGAGGCGTTAGGCCCTACCTCTGTTCGTTTTTTTAAGATGTGTGGCTGCATACACCTTGAAAAAATTATCTGCTGTTTAGAAGNTTAGGCCCTACCTCTGTTCGTTTTTTTAAGATGTGTGGCTGCATACACCTTGAAAAAATTATCTGCTGTTTAGAAGCGAAGGCGTCACACAGAGAGATCTGAGCGCCAATTAAACTCGCACTTTTTCGCCCCGAGGCGTCTACCAACATGGAAGCGATGATCCTTGCGATTAGCAAAGCCGGTTTCCACAGCAGAAGGACGGACACCCGTCCTTCGTGACTAGTCCCGAGGTGAATGAGATGGGATGGAGAAGCGGCCGAATGGCGATGAACAAGAGTGGAGTGGAGATATTTTGGCTGCTCTTAACGTCAAGGTCTTGAGTACAGAGCGGCGCCGGAATGCAAGGGCGGGGGAAACGGGATAACCCCCGAGAAAAACCTCCGTCCAGCGGCATCGTCAGGCACGATTCCCGCTTGCGAAAATCCGGGGATCGAACCCGGTTCGCCAANAAAAACCTCCGTCCAGCGGCATCGTCAGGCACGATTCCCGCTTGCGAAAATCCGGGGATCGAACCCGGTTCGCCATGCAGACGTTACATCACCGTTTCGATCATGATACCCCATATGTCGGTCTGATTTTTAAAGACGCAAGTAAAAAAATTGGTTTTTACGACACGAATTATGCAGACAACGGGAGATCATGCTTAGAATGGTTTGATATTCACTTTACCACCAGCTCGGTTTTACCGTTGGCTATAAATAGTACTGTAACAAGGATTTAAACACTACTTAAAATGCACATTTTATAGACGTTAACTCTTGTCCTCCCACTCCCTGGAGTTCGTAGCAGATATTCTGATGTATAAATTGACTAAAGAGTGTTATAAATTTCTTGTGTTGGGTCCTATACGGTTTACTATGGCTTCTTCACTGGAGTTAACCTTCTACAGTATGGTTTACGATTACGCAGACAACTGTCGAAATTATTATCCGGTCTTTAATTGCACTGTAAAAACGGTTTTTTTTTGCTGGAACAAGTTATTTGTTAGGCAAAAAATATGTTTTTTTTTATATGAACCTCAGGTTTTCCACAAACATTATTTGGTTGGATTTGTATAGTAATTAGTATGATAACCTGCATTGTCGNATATGAACCTCAGGTTTTCCACAAACATTATTTGGTTGGATTTGTATAGTAATTAGTATGATAACCTGCATTGTCGTTAGAATATTTCAGCAGACGTCTTTGTTGTTACGCAAGTTACAGTTCAAAGACAATTAGTGCTCTGTAAATCAACCGTGATTAGCAAACATGAAATAAGAAACATATCATTCGAGGTTTCACTAAAATAAATTGCTAGGACGGCTCCGAGACTCGAACCAGTATTCCCTCCTCTCTCCCTTGTTACAATTCTTATGCCTTTCACCATACGACCACTACGTCACATAGCGTTGAGATTGCTTTTGATAGGAAGGTTATGTCAGGGAGTAACATGAGAAAAAATATGTCACCTCTTGAGAAGAATCGAAGTTAGCGATTTGGAGAATCACTGCACTTGACAATGGCATTAAACGTTTTCTGGAGGACTGTAAATTCACTCATCTGCAGTTTCGTAACTGCATAATATATTGGTTTATGAATACTTGCGCTGGGAGAATAGTTACGTACAGAAACCTACAATGTACGACAAAAAAAAAACCTTTAAAACCGCTATACCTTGGGGACGAAGATATTTTTCGCTTCTGTAACGAAAAACAGCTCAAAGCATGTTTATCTCTTGGCTGTAAAGGAAGGCAGTATATATAAATTTTTTTTTAATATGTAAAGAAAACATTAAAAATAGTCTGTTCATAGTTACTTCCGACATTTGTGAAACCCTGCTAAAGTTCTTCTTTCAGGCTACTGATCTGTCTTATGCAATCAAAGCTTAACCAAGTCTAGAAAAGCACACCAAATGGACAACGCACCGCATTCGTCGTGAGCAGTCCTTTTTTGATAACAATTTTGGATGAGAGCTATTTCTTAGCAGGCACTACCAGCACGCAAATACTAACTTCGTGACAGGCGACTGTGAATGCTAAGAGGGCCGACCAAAGTGTCGCGTGACGGCGTGTTTGCTCCCACACATGTTGGGGTTAGTTTTTGATGCATTGGGAGACGGTGCGAGTTAACTTTGAACGCTCGGATCATTTTTCTGTTCGCGATGGGGAGCCAGTTTGCAAGTCGACCAAGGCTAGGCTGTGCTCCTCACTGGGAGTGTATAAGCATGTTCTATGATGATTGTAGACATAAGTTTCATCGCGAAGATTTTGACTTCGGAGAAGTAAGTTGCTTAATTAAAAATTAGTGACAATAAATATTATGGGAAGAAGATAGCATAATAATTTCGTTTCCACATATTAATTTCAAGCAAGAGGACAATATTTTCTAAATTACATCAGTTAGTTATTTTTAATTTTTGTACAATTTGCCATAACGGAAAAACGTTTATGTCAATGGAAAAACGTAAAAGTTATGGCTTGCAGTAAGTACAAGTAATTGACCGGTTACGTGGAGTTTTGTACCAGAGGTCCGGACCGTGACAAATTAACTAGCCATGGTGATACTAATTACTGTTTGGAACACTACTTCAAGATAAATTAAAAATAAAGAAATTACGTCAAATCCTATGATACCAATATAAAATAATATAAACAACAAATAAAAATTACAGGTCGCGAAACATTGCTGCGCTGTCTTTCTTTAATAATTGCGAGAGAGGCAACCACAGAAGTCCTTACTACAATGGGGAAAACCAAAAAAGTGCTCGCGAAAATTTGTATTCGAAGGCAGCAAGTGCTGAACAAATGTTCAAATCTAAGTTTGCAGTTGCCTTAAATAACTATCCGATACCCTTGGAACAGATTTGTGCTGTACGAACAAATTGAGCACGTTGACTGGCGTTTTACTAGTAGGCCTGTGTTAAAAGCGGAATGCGAGAGTGACAATTTCGTAATAGCAAATTCAAATGTAAAAAAAATAATTGAACGTTTGCTTAAATGCGTTGGTTAAATACAAAACACAGGATGATAATAAAGACCCTATTCATTTGCGTGTAAATTGCTAATATATCTTGTTTTTGTTTTAGCCGTGGTCATTGATCATCTGAGTGGANACCCTATTCATTTGCGTGTAAATTGCTAATATATCTTGTTTTTGTTTTAGCCGTGGTCATTGATCATCTGAGTGGACTAACGTGCGGTGCAGTGAGAGCTGATTTCGCACGAAGATTTAGGAGACCTGGCTCCACAAACGTGACCATTCGCCGTCTTGTCGACAAATTCATTCGCACAGGGAGTGTGAAATCTTCCACGCAGAGGATTTGTGGAACATCAAGCCTACGGCCGAGACATAGAGTCGGCGCACGAGGGCGTCGTTCAGTGGCTTCCTGAATGCGTCGCACGGTGTCTTCAGGTACAGATGGCGCTGCCTGAACGCTCTTCTCTTCGCCCTTAAGGCGCCCGTCTACCTGGAACTTTTTCCCACGTTTAGGGCGAGAAGCGCCGGAGCGATAAGGGCGACACTGCCACGCGCGTCAAGTACGCCATCACCGCTAAGCGCAAGGCTCTGAACTGGCGTGCAGTGTTCTCGTCGTGCTGCGTGTACCTATGGGACTTTCAGCGGTGACCATATTATTTTATTAGTGGGAAGTCTTTAGGAAGGTTCAGTGCAGGCGCCTATAGTAGTTTTGTATGTATCGGATGCGTGCATTTTGAGCTACAGCACCTTGGAAAGGCCGTTTTTTGCGGTTTTGGAATACTCTTAATTGATGTTTCNAGATGGCGCTGCCTGAACGCTCTTCTCTTCGCCCTTAAGGCGCCCGTCTACCTGGAACTTTTTCCCACGTTTAGGGCGAGAAGCGCCGGAGCGATAAGGGCGACACTGCCACGCGCGTCAAGTACGCCATCACCGCTAAGCGCAAGGCTCTGAACTGGCGTGCAGTGTTCTCGTCGTGCTGCGTGTACCTATGGGACTTTCAGTGGTGACCATATTATTTTATTAGTGGGAAGTCTTTAGGAAGGTTCAGTGCAGGCGCCTATAGTAGTTTTGTATGTATCCGATGCGTGCATTTTGAGCTACAGCACCTTGGAAAGGCCGTTTTTTGCGGTTTTGGAATACTCTTAATTGATGTTTCTTACATAGTGATATTTTTAAAGTACTTAACAGCTCTCGTCTGAAGCTTGTGTCCTTTTCGTAGATCAGCACGTTGGACGCACGCTTAATAGTTTCGTTGGAAAACGTGTATTTCGAACACTCTGCAACGCAGTTCCATCGCCGGGTAGACGGGCGCCTTAACGCTCCATGTGCGATTTAATTTGTTGACAAGACGGTGAATGGCCACTCTTGCGGGGCCAGGTCTCCTAAATCTTCGTGTGAAATTAGCTCTCACTGCATCGTACGATTGTCATCTCAGACGATCACGGACCACGGCTCTCCTCTCATCAATGGCGAACATTTCCAATACCTAAAACAAACCCAAAATATATTAGCGATTTCCCACAAATGGATAGGCACTATATAATCACCCTGTACGAACTGCTACAAAGTGCACAAGGTATGTACAATTTTTTTTTTTTTAAGTGTACAGTATGAAGTGGTCTCGCACTCCATTGAATTTCACTCATACGTTACCTGCAGAGATGTAACAACTTTATAACACGAATATGAGAATAACAACACGACAGATATATAGAATTTATGTTGAAGTAAGCNAGAGATGTAACAACTTTATAACACGAATATGAGAATAACAACACGACAGATATATAGAATTTATGTTGAAGTAAGGAGTCAGAATCTGTGTTTTGCATTGATTGAGTAAAGCAAATTACGCAAATGGGACTCTTATATTCTTCCGTCGATGGCATCACACTTGACTGCCGCAATCCAAAGTTTCTTCTGAAGTTATGGTGCTTTTCGGCCATGAAAACGTCAAAATTTAATAATTTAAGGGCTGTTACTCAACGCGGGACTGTACCCCACAACACAGTAGAGTCTTCTGCAGAATCATGGTTCATTATCTATCTTTAACAAACACTAATAAGTCGTATTTACGTATCAAGCTTCCTGCAAGCGTCCCANAATCATGGTTCATTATCTATCTTTAACAAACACTAATAAGTCGTATTTACGTATCAAGCTTCCTGCAAGCGTCCCACCAAAAGCTTACAAATCTTGTAGCAAGAGCGCAGCACGCTTCATTCGCACTGTTACGAGTTGTGATCAGGCCTTATCTGAGCGGCCTATCTGATCACACCTTCACATATTTATCCAGGACACGGGCCGTGATCGCTGTAAATTAGTTATGAAATCGCAAACCACAGAAACCCCCTNCTTCACATATTTATCCAGGACACGGGCCGTGATTGCTGTAAATTAGTTATGAAATCGCAAACCACAGAAACCCCCTCCACCGGCCAGTAAACGGGGATAACGCAGCCGATATAGGGCAGCGTAGCCCGTGGGCGGTGTCTTTTTGTCGTCGGGCCGTTGGAACGAGAAGACCACCGAAGATGGGTGTGTCCGGGCGTTGACTTACNGAGAAGACCACCGAAGATGGGTGTGTCCGGGCGTTGACTTACGCCATCTTAATCAGCCTCCGGAATCGTGAACAAGGTGGGGACTCTCCAATTAGACTTTACTCGGAATGTTGCTAGTTGAATATTTGTAAGTTAGTATAAATATTATTTATGCTCGAAACTTTACTCAAAACCTTTCGTTAAACTCACTAACTTGAGACCTCGGGTGGCAATTAGTTGACGAGGACTCTAAAGTGAACATTAATGCTAACAAGAACCTGTAAAAGACGTTGACGGATGGATCGCTCCTAAAGTTCTCGTTAACGTCCAACAGGAATGTTAACACGAACCTGTAAAATTGGCCCTTAGTTTATGACATGTACATGTTTACTGTGTGATGACGAGGTGTAACAAGGTTGCACCGGTGGACGCTGACCGGAGACGGAGCTCACCACCTGGTCGC
>NQII01001166.1:65945-84584 GCA_002778355.1 Clitarchus hookeri
GGGGGGGGGGGGGGGAGAGTTAACTGATTCGCAAACCGAGCTACTGCTCTACGCTGAAACTGGTTCGTATTACTCATAAACTAAAGATGAGGTAGACCGCTTATTCGTCTTCTGCGCATGTACCCAACATTGACTCACCCAAATCATACACAAATGTCAAAGTCACATGGTCAACAGTGACGAACGTGTTTGTTTATCTTAATTGTTAATTTACAAGCAATATTATATTAACAAAATACTTTTACCTATTTGAATTTAGTGAAACGTCTTTACAAATTGGTTACAGGAAGTATGAAAACATCTCTAGGCACTTGTTTATAAATCAGTTTTCTAACCTTACATCCAAGCCTTGCAATTTTCGCTAGACGTGTTGGCAGAAGAGCAGTTCAATGTTGGGACACGGGGATTGGTTGTGCGTACCCAGCGAGGTTGGTCTACTTCATCTTTAGTCTATGGTATTACTGATCAGAGAACACAAAGCCTACAGCTTATAGGCTGCGATAACAAAAGAAGTTCTTGGCCAGCTTAAGTATAACACGCTTCAAAAAATCTCTCATTTGCAGCACCAGCAACCATAAATTAATGTGAGAATGAAAAAGTTAATACAGAAAGTTTTTCACGTGCTCTTCAATGGATTGAATACCATATAAATGTAATTATTACTTCAAAGCTATGAAAAGCTTTCACACCTAAAGCTGTATTCAATAAATATTTAATTTGCAAATTGTAAAATTTTACAGATATCTAAGTGTACAAAAATTATAAATAAGTTAAGCCATTTTTTTTTTCATATATATGATATATTTACTTTGCGTAAAATAAATACATTAAAATATTTTGTATCTTGAATGCGCATTAACGTTTGTGTTAGGACGCTATTAATTATATTTATACCTACTGTTTTAATAATTCGGAATGCTCGTTGAAAAATTGGTTACAACGAAAGACAAAATGGCAGAGATTATGACGTCCGTGTGACGTCATACAGCGTTCGGTGAATTGAATTCAATAAATTTGAAGAAGACATGAAATTAACTTCAATCGTGGGAAAGGGCGTTTAGACNGGGGGGGGGGGGTCTTGTCTGTTATGCATGGAAAAATAATGAAGCCTTTCCCGTCTCATGTCGTGACAGCAAAACCATTGAAAACTTAACTATTTCACTCATAGTGTCCTATACAAGGGACGTTGCTCAGTAATGGGATTTTTCAGTCAGCTCTGTGCACAGTAGAAATGAAAATTCCAGTGTGGTGAAGTTCAAATGAGAAAATAATCTTCGCACATTCTTTATAGTGGGAAGGTGGGGGAGGGTTCTCCCAAGCGCCTGCCGCTGGAGGGAGGGAAGCCACGTGAAAATACTGGTGCTGTACATACCAAACTTATAATATTGCTCTGCTACATCGCTGTTAAATACCGCGCTGCGCCACTTACGGTTTTTTCGTCAGGCGATATGCAGATGCGGAGCAGCTCTCGCCCGACCGCACTTGGCCGCTGTCACTACTGAAACCTCGCCTCTTCGCGCAGCGGCAATGGACTCTTCCAACTCCTGCGCATTATTTTTATCGTTTGGATTTCGCTGTAGTGTTGCATGCTTGCTGACCTGCGTCACATTCCCGTGCTAAAAAGAGGGCGAGGGCTTGACTAGTATCCTGAGAGCGCGATATGATTTTCAAAGGCATGCCGCCGTGCGTGCCGCCGCGATACGCCTATCAAGACTCGCGCGCTCCTGGCCTTCAGCGGATTTAATTTCTGCGGCCAACTGCGGACTGCGAGCATTGATACAGTGGAGAGAGAGACTGGTGGGCGGGACTATTGAACTGGATGCGTGAGTGTAAGACATTTGGAATGATGACAATAGACAGACTGAATAAATATGTGTACGCCTAAATAATAAGTGTGAATTAAGTGACTGTAAACAATATAGAGGCACTGATAAGGACTTTAATTAGAATTGAGCTAGACATTAAATACTGTGCTCACTGAGAATAAAAAGAGTAATAGTGGAGACAGATAAATTAATGCTGTAAATAATGGCTCTATGAATAAATTAAAAATCAAATTTATTTATTTTATCCCTCACGAACTCGAATAGGCCGCTCTGGCGTAGTGTCACATTAATGCACATAAAATGCTATTGAAACCGCATCACGCACTCTTATTAAAAACAATTTAAAAAAATTATTACGGAGCCAGGAGTTTGAAAGTACTCTTTCAAACTTTCTGAGGGCGGTGGAAATTTTCTCACTTAGTTTGAGGTTAGAATTTTCGTAATTAAGCAATCAGAATATTGTTAAATGCTTATTTTTATATACACAATGTTTATAAAATGTACATACTAAAAATGTGTATTCGATGCACAGTAAACACACTTAAAACTGTTGTCAACAAGCCTTTATAACGACTTTGAAAGTAATACTATATAAACAGTGTCCAAAGTATAAGAATGTGGCGGTCAAGCAGGTTCAGAGGTCAAACAACACGCATGCCAACATACAGATCAAATCATAGGCGCCAAGTTTGTAAAAGAAAAGGAGGGGGGAAGAGTCGTGGTCTCCCCTCCACTTTTCAGCCAGCAGGGCCGTCGCCCCCCTGGGTTGATAAGCAATATTAGGTAACTATTTTATTTTTCTAATAAGTGTTTATAACTTGTAGACTACTTGCCTCAGTCTTTTAAAAATATATCGTTTATAGGTCTGTACATAAACAAAAACAGCAGTAGTCAGTAGAAACTCCGCATGCACAAACAACGCACAGTGAGAGAGAGAAGTAGGGAATGAAGAGAGAGAGAGTTGAGTTGAGAGATTTGGGTGGCTCACAACAACGAGGTCTTGAGAGCCGACGAGGGTAAAATGGGTTGAGAATGGAGCAGCGCTGGAATGCATGGGCGGGGGAAACGGGATATCTCCGAGAAAACCCGCTGACCAGCGGCATCGTCTGGCACGATTCCCACTTGCGAAAATCCTGAAGTGACCCGGCCCGGGATTGAAACCGGTTTGCCTTGATGGGAGCCGATCAGTCTAACCGCTCAGCCACCGCGGCCCCGAGAGCGATTTAAATGAGCATGGGTACTGACACAGAAAATTTTCGACCTGGTCCCCTTATGGAAACAGTAAGTTGGCGCCTATACATTAACTAAGATATAATGCTTCAATAACCGATAAAACTTGCCACATTATGTTCTCGATAGTGTTATCTTGCATAAGTGAAGACAGTATTATTCCAAAAACAATGAGGAATATAATGCAAAAAAAGTTAATTCCTGTTGTAAATGATGTCACGTTGTAGTCAGTCCAATGTTGCTGTACACAATCTTCGGTGTTCAATAAAAACACTCTAGACTCTATCTAATGTAATTTTCTTGTAGCGTCTCGCCCCAGAACTGTATATACAGCTTGCCATCCAATCCGCCACAGAGTTGCCAGACGACAACAGTTAAGGTTCACGGTGGTGTAGTGGTCAGACTACTAGCCTCCCGCCAAGGCGAGCCGGGTTCGATTCCCGGCGGGGTCACTCCCCGGATTTTCGCACTTGGAAATCTTGCCGGGCGATGCCGCCGATCGGCGGGTTTCTTCAGGGATGTCCCGTTTCCCCCACCCCTTGCAATCCGGCGCCGCTTCATACTCGCCTCGCTTCACCCTCGTCGGCTCTCAAGGCCCTGATGTTAAGGGCCGTCCAAATCTCTCCACTCCACACCACGACAACAGTCGGAAAGAAAGTCGTACCTGCCGCTAGCTATCAGTCCTTTGCTCAAGTACAGGCTGTTCACGGTAACGTAAACACATTTGAATTCAATATAAAAAAAAGAACTCTCTTTTTATTATATGATAGTACACTGAAGAGCCAAAACAACTGGTACACCTGCCTAATATCGTGTAGGGCCCCCGCGAGCACGCAGAAGTGCCGCAATATGACGTGGCATGGACTCTACTAATGTCTGAAGGTATGCAGGAGGCATTGAAATCTGCGCCAATTTGAGAAAGAGTTGCACGTCTGTCACGTTTAATGATTCTCGTCAGTCGTTGTTTGTCCCGTTCGTTCACGATCTAAAAAGATTTGATGTTTTACCGGATTCCCGATATTCACGGTACACTCGTGAAATGGTCGTACGCGAAAATCCAAATTTTATCGCTACCTCGGAGATCCTATGTCCCATCTATCGTGCGCCGACTATAACACCACGTTCAAACTGTCTTAAATCTTGATAACCTGCCATTGTAGCAGCAGTAACCGATCTAGCAACTTTGCCAGACGCTTGTTGTCTCATATAGGCGCTGCCGACCACATCGCGTTACTCTGATTGGTTCCATACCTCTGTTATTTGCATACGCGCGCCTATACCAGTTTTTTTGGCTCTCCAGTGTACTGTAAACACTGACATGCAAACTCCCAGTCATGTTGGCAGCGAAGTAACTAATATAGTCCCAAGAAACTTGACGTTGTATCTCGAGTGTAATGTTTAAAATGACAGGAAATCAAGTTTGAGTTAGTTTTTTTTCCTTTATACGCATTACAGTATGAAATTACACATTAGCAACACATTTAGTTTCCTGACAGTTTCAAGCTTTCACTCCACTGTCGCGTGAATAAGGTGATTCGACCTATGACAATGCATATTATAATGGAAGGACCTAGAAGATGAATACAAGTATATCTTAAGCAGGTCTTTCAAAAGTGCTCATTTAACCGTGAACTACCTATAAATTGTCGTACACACTTCATTTTTGAATATAAAAACATAATAGCATAGTGATAATAACTTCAATTTCACTTAATTCCTTTCTTTACGTCTTTCAAAATATTCCGAAAACTTTTTTTTTTTTTAAATAAAAGGTTGTTGCACATGACTTACTGAATTCTGCACTTAGAACATATAAATTAAAACTAAAAACGTTGTCCGCAACAGTGCTGTTAAAATCTCAAAGTGAGCTTCCATTATCTCCTCACTAATAGTAAGTATATCNCGTCGATATTTTTGAGGGGGTGGGGAAGGGGAGGGGGGGCGGAAGGCACTTTTAGTACTGCAAAGATATTAGAAGTAAATAATATTCACAAAATTTTCAATTTTTTAATAACTGAATAAATTAGAAAATTGTTGTACAAACAGATGCACGAGCCCATATCCAGTCTTACGTCATACAGTTAATAAAAATAGCCGTATGCGTTCGACCATAATAGTAGGTATGGGGCAACACTGCTTCGCTGGCTCTATTCATCACTCCGCAGAGGTTCATCCCGGGACGTGTTGATTAATGCCCCGTGTCCCTGGAAGAGTAAGCGAGTGATTGTTTTATTTCTCTACCACCCACAGCGACCTATCAACCTTCTAACGTACAAATTAAATTTTTAAGGCGGTCGCCCACCTGGCGCCTGAACTGTGTTACAGCATGATTGAAATACGGTTTTTTTTAACCATATATAAAACAACTTTTGATCCGTATTTGATGTATCATTCCATTGCGAAGTAAACGGCGAGGTTAAAGTTGCTGACAGCTTACGAAGTGCTCTATGGAGGTCGGCAACGCAAACAGTAACTTCAAAGTGCGCGGACTGGCGGAGTGATACAAGCTATCAACTCGGGATGTATAGCTACGTCCAGGTCATTCTACAAACTGTTCTGTGGCTGAATAATCACNTATTTTCCTTGAGTGCGCACCGAACAGGAAAAGTGCACACACGAAGTGCGAGTGGATGGCAGCGACAACATTGGCCCTGCCGAGATGATTGACGCGCGAGGCCGCGTTCACGTAATTAAGGTTCCCGTCTACCTGGCACCAGCACTGTATTGCAGAGCGTTTGGAAAATACGTATTTTTCCACGAAACTCTTCATAACCTTAACATATTTTCCCGAGTTTACTCGTTCACGTTTGACATGCTGCAGAATAGGTGAAACCAATGTCGGTGCTGTACACGTTCAAAAGGTGGTACCAATGTGGGCATTGCCTTTTCCTGGGCAATGCTGTTGGCTGCTGCTGACACACTTAACTATTTTATAATTGGTTATTTGTTGTGCCATGAATCTACTGAAACCTTTTCCATTGGTTCCCTAAGTGCNCACTTAACTATTTTATAATTGGTTATTTGTTGTGCCATGAATCTACTGAAACCTTTTCCATTGGTTCCCTAAGTGTTTGGTGTTGTAAGGAATTCGAAAGTACGTCTCACGACTAAACTGTCTTATTATGCAACACCTAAGACGAAACATTAATGTGTACGTTTAGAGGTTAACGTGTGANCACTTAACTATTTTATAATTGGTTATTTGTTGTGCCATGAATCTACTGAAACCTTTTCCATTGGTTCCCTAAGTGCCTGGTGTTGTAAGGAATTCGAAAGTACTTCTCACGACTAAACTGTCTTATTATGCAACACCTAAGACGAAACATTAATGTGTACGTTTAGAGGTTAACGTGTGANTCTCACGACTAAACTGTCTTATTATGCAACACCTAAGACGAAACATTAATGTGTACGTTTAGAGGTTAACGTGTGATCCAATGAGCTGATCTACTAAAAGAACATGCACTTTAGCGGAAGTCCGTTGATTGCTTTCAAGACGTCACACACATTGCAAACACCACATTCCGGAGCACTCCAGCATAGCTGAAGGCAGGCGATTTCCAAGCGCTGTGTCTGAAAGCATACGCGTCAAGTATATGCGAAAATGCTTAAGGGCCCCCGCTCTGAACCTTGCTTCATATTTTGCACCAATAAAACGACAGGGTCGCCGCTGAATGTCCCATAGGTAGACGCGGCGCGACTAGAACACCGCGTGCCAGTTCAGAGCCTTGCGCTTAGTGGCGATGGGGCACTTGATGCGCGTGACAGTAAAGCCCTTATCGCTCTCACGCTTATGCGCTTCAAACGCAGAAAATAGCTTTACGCAGGCGGGCCTCTTGCGACTTCATATGTTCCACGGTTCGAAAAAAAAAAACAATTGAAAGCAAATGTAAAAAAAAAAGTTCTTGTACGTAGTTGAGTTGAGAGATTTTGGCGGCTTTAACAACACGGCTTTGAGAGCCGATTAGGGTGAAATGAGGTGAGAATGGAGCAGCCCTGGAATGTAAGGGCGGGGGAAACAAGAGGTCCCCGAGGAAATCCGCCGACCGGTGGCATCGTTCGTCACGATTCCCACATGCGAAAATCCGAGAGTGACCCGACCGGGGATTGAACCCTGTTCGGCTTGGTGGGAGGTGAGCAGTTTATACGCTCAGCCACCGCGGCCCCTTTGTCAGTAGTCGCATTTGTTTTTTCTTTACCGGCTGAGTACAAGTAACGCCATAGAAGGATTGAAACAGTAATAGTTCTCCGAGTTTATACAGAGTCGCCTTGCCTGAAACAAAGAAGGTATATAGGTAGGTCTTNATACAGAGTCGCCTTGCCTGAAACAAAGAAGGTATATAGGTAGGTCTTAGGTGGTCGCCTGAGTGGGCCGCCGAACGGTGTGCAGATCTCCAGCAGAAAACATTTTATTAAAAAACCGTCCAGCGTGTCTGAGTAAGGTATNTGAGGTCTGCTCACGAATAGCATTTAAGAAACGTTACGCGTCTGTATACGTTTTTCAGTTCCTCCGTTTCTCGCTGGAGCATGCTTCGTGACAGTGAAATTTGCTGAAACGGGTGTTTTTACTGTCATTTTTAGGTATGAACACTCCGGTACAAAACATTACAAAAGGGATAGGGACGTGCATCAAACCTTTATTTTGGTTATTACTTCATAAAATATTAAGGTCTCCGCTGAAAGTCTTATAGAGGCGCGTTATCTACGGCAAGACTGCACGCCAGTTCATTGAGTTGAGAGTTGATGCGCATGTGTCGGTCGCCCCTAGCGCCCCCACGCTCTTAGGCCTCAGGCGTGCGAAATCCCTTCAACCAGGCGGCCAACTTAACGTCTCGTCGACGGCGATGTCATTATAGACGGAGCAAGTTTCTCAGAGACGCAGGAACAGGGAACACGTTCCCGGTGGAACCGGCGCTGGCCTCACCAAACCTCCCCTCCTGGTGGCCGATACCTATTAAAAGGTTATACCAGAAGCACTTCTCTCTACTGTACGTTAATCTCCCACAAACAAAAAGCTAAATCGGCTCTTTTGTATCGCAGGATAACACCGGGAACGTGCGTTTTTGAAATCCGCCATGATGGCCGAACAGAATCTAATTGGAAAACCTAGTGATTTTAATCATGCATACCTAACGCGTACTGCGCGAGTCCTTCTTTCACGTGAAATTAAGCATGGCGGCACACCCTTAGCACAAACACGGCCCAGTGCGCTCGAAACAGGGAACAAATCAGCCACAGCCTGTAGTACGGAACCATCCCAACATCCACCTGGAGTGGTTTCGGGAAGCCATAAGAAACCTAGATCAGGATGGGTGGACCTGGATTCGACCCGGGGTCTTCTCGAATGAAAGTCCGAAGACTTACCACTGCGCTACCTGGCTCGGTTTGCCCGAAGCACGGCAGCTTCATGACCGCAGATCACACTCCCAAGATCGTTGTAACATATATAATTTTTTTTTCGCTAACTAAATACAGTATACGCATTTTTAAAAAAATTCATTTTTATTGTTGTGTTCTTATTAATCAATTTATTAAAAGGTCACAATTTTATTTTGTTTACTTAGCGCTTAAAGGTTTTTCAGTATATGCAGAAACTTGTGGGAAACTACGTCCATTGTGTATGCTCTCAAGACAAGTCCAGGGGCCCGTGAGTACTTTGCCCATTCCTGCTTTTGAAGGGTGACATGTAATGAAATCCTAAAGAGGGAGCAACGTCCGAATGCGAGGGAGGAGAAACGCGGGAGTACCCCGAGAAAACAGGAAGTTTCCGACATAACTAATGAGCCTACTTTCCTCTACAAGAATGCAAATAATTATGACGATGTTCTTAAAATGTTATTATAATTGACGGGTCGATGTCTCGTTGATAGCGATATCGTTACGGATGGAACCGGAAATAAATGCAACGCAAGTGAGAAAATTACAAATACACACGTGTCTTACCCGGGACTCAAACGCAGAACCCCTCGTACCGTAAGATGTCATGCAACAAAGTTTTGACAGACTGGGTTTGCCACCTTAAAATGTTTACAGGAACATAATTTTGAAAATAAATGTACGAGTCACTTAAATCATGTATGTACCTATACATGGTCTACCGTAGCACTGCTCGTGTTCATAATTTGGTGGAAATAGGTTCACTGGTTACCGAGGTATATCATAAAAGGATAAAAACTTTATTTTCTCTTTTGCCACTATTGTACAAAAAGGCTACAAACTCATCTATGAAAATCATATTGCCGCCATTTTGAAAAAAATTATATTTCACCTACTTAAATTATGTAAGGTTACATCGCCTACTCTAGTACTATTTATGTGGAAAACATGAGGGAATTTGTTTGTTAGTTCCCGAGATATGGCATAAAAGTTACATTTTATCACCAGGCACTATCTTCCTAAAAGGCAGGCTACAGATGTTCTCTATAAGAATATTTTATCCTTCTAGTGGATACTATCAGCATACAAAGTTTAGTAATTTAAATTATTTAAATTGTTTAATATATATGACTAAGGCATCTAAATTATTTGTATGGTAGTCATATTGTAAATAATGCCACACACACATCAAACGTGTATGTTTACGTGGCTCACTGTGGCAATACTTGTGTCCAAAATTCTTTGGGAGTCGGTTGATTGGCCCCCGACATATGGCATAGCAGCTCAATTTTCTCAAGTGGTGCTATATTCATTACTAGGGGAACGAAACGGTTATGTATTGGCACACTCTGTATACTAAATTGAAATATTTATTTGGCCACAATTTTGAAAATAAGAGTCAGACATACATACAACATGTTACTTTACATTGATTACAGTAGTACTACTTGTTTGTAGAATTAGATAGGAATCGGTTCATTGTTTCCCGATGTATTACAAATCTTGATTTATTCATATCGCATTAACTTACAAAATTATGTACAGAAAAGACTGTGTGCAGACACATTTGATTTTTGTTAAATGTACTGCCAGTATACAAAGTTAAGTTAATTTTTGAAAATAAGTGTCTCGACCTCTTAAATAATTTCAGTTTACCTAGCCTACTGTAGNATACAAAGTTAAGTTAATTTTTGAAAATAAGTGTCTCGACCTCTTAAATAATTTCAGTTTACCTAGCCTACTGTAGTCCTTCTTCTTTGACAAATTTGATATCAGTCAGTTTATTGTTTTTCGAGATATCACAAATCTTGGTTTATTCGTGTGCCACTATCTTTTAAAATTGTGGAGAAATGAGACTCTGGGTAGACGCATTTGATGGTTGTAATAAATACTCCTAGCACACAAAATTAAGTTGAAATGTATTGCATGGTTTCGTAGATATAGCACATTAATCTAAAATATTTAAGTGACACTAAAACATATCAGTTTACATGACCTACTGTAATATTACTTTATTTCCAAATTTGGTAACAGTCAGTTGATTTTTGCCCGATATATGACAAAAACATTTTTATTTCTTACAAAATAGTGGACAAAAGAGGCAATGTATTGACAAATTAGATACTCATAATTCCTTTTAGCTGACCAAGTTTGGTCGAAATTGGTTAAATGATATGGTAAATATAGCAAATAATGTCTAAAATCTCTATGTGTCTACCATTTTAAAAATAAGTGTCTTATCTATTTTAATTGCAATTACTAACTTGGCCTACAATAGTATTACTTATATGAGAAATTTGACAGGAATCGGTTGAGTAATTCCCGAGATATAAGGCAAAAAACTTTATTTTTTCAAGTTGCGCTCTCTTGCAAAATGGCCTACTAATAACATTATCACTTTCTTAATTCAATTATTACACCATGCACTCTNCATTATCACTTTCTTAATTCAATTATTACACCATGCACTCTCAATGTGCCAAATTTAGTTTAAATATGTTCAATGGTTCCCGAGATAATATCATAGTTCCCGAAAGTTCAAAATTGCCGCCATTTTGAAAGTAGGTACCCGGCGTTATCAAAAACTAGAAAAGTCAGATGTACTTTCTAAATACTGTATGCGGACCGAGTTAGGTGAAATTCGGTTAATGGATTTAAAAGTTATTAGGGGGACATACTATCCAGACAGACATTCAGGAGATGGCATAAGCCTATCTTTCCTTCGGAAAGTAGTCGAAAAAACCCCTGTCACTGGTAATGTCTGCCACGTAACGCACGTGCGAGAGAATGGTAGTTGTAGTCCATTCATTTGCTGAAGCCCTGATAAAGTTCTCCTTCCACGCTATTCCCCCGCCTCATGCAAACAAAGCGTCAAGTAGTCTAGAAAATTACACTTGAGACAACGCGCCGCATATATGTGCAGTCAGATTATTAATATTTTTCATGATAACTTTTTCTTACTCAGCATTACCAACACACATTTTTTCTCTCTGGTTTATTTGTATTAATTATATATGAAATATTATAGATTGTAGATAAAATATAAGAAAAAATNCATTTTTTCTCTCTGGTTTATTTGTATTAATTATATATGAAATATTATAGATTGTAGATAAAATATAAGAAAAAATACAATTTAACAAAAAATTAGAAATTTTTATGTTGTCAGAAGTATAAATAAAACGCTTGTGTTAAGTGACATGTTTAGGGAACAACCAAACACATCATACGTAGGGTGATATTTCAAAGGTTTGATTAAAAAAAGTGCGAGGATGCTGCGAGCAGACTATACGAACAAGGTTGTGGGGTTGTTGCGTGCTGACTTCCACGGAAGTCGCCTACGCTTNCATTTTTTCTCTCTGGTTTATTTGTATTAATTATATATGAAATATTATAGATTGTAGATAAAATATAAGAAAAAAAACAATTTAACAAAAAATTAGAAATTTTTATGTTGTCAGAAGTATAAATAAAACGCTTGTGTTAAGTGACATGTTTAGGGAACAACCAAACACATCAAACGTAGGGTGATATTTCAAAGGGATGCTGCGAGCAGACTATACGAACAAGGTTGTGGGGTTGTTGCGTGCTGACTTCCACGGAAGTCGCCTACGCTTTCTCTGCTTCCCCGCAGGGCGTCGTCGATTACCCNTTCTCTGCTTCCCCGCAGGGCGTCGTCGATTACCCTGAGTGGTTTCAGGCGCGCGCACGACGAGTCTCCAAACGGCTGTGGAGGGCCAAGGTCGAAGTCTTCAAGACCGGGCCGGCGGCTTGACACGTCCCACGCGGGAGGTCCCAGTCGTCTGCGCCGCCGCTGTGACTTATTGCTGTCATCGTCGCCTTTCCACCGAGGAATGACGGTCTTCAACTGGCCTCTGTTTGTCGTTTGGTTCCTCTGCATGTCCTGTTTTGCTTTTGTCACTTGTCCTTTTACTGTATCCTTTGTACTCGCATTACTAGAGAAAAAAAATTCCTAACTACACTCACTGTCATACAAATTTTCGCACCGATAAGAAATAGTTGGATTAATACATTTTATTGGTGATATGGTACATATTTAAGAACTGATTCCAACATCGTTCCATTCGGACAATGTTTTACCAACTTGTTGCACATCAAAATGATACTAGCGGTACCCGTTGGACCATCCCGTACCTGAACACATTTATCGGAATTATTGGGCATGGAATAAAAATACACCCTATGCTAATCTGTGGTAGATTGCCCAGGATTATTAGGTTGTTGCAAAGTATACTCCCAATTCGAATTTTTAAACATGGAGGAAGCTGGCTCCACAAATGTCCTATTGGCGAGAAACCAGATGAACGGGCAAGCTACGGCAGCCATGAAACATGACGTAGACACCACAAACCAGAATTGTGTGTGGGCTAACGCTGGCTCCTCGATACTCAGCCAGAATATGTAGCACAGTAAGTTGATATATTTTTGTCCATTTTTGTAACCCTGTAACAGGCAATTTTGAGTTGTGCCCGTGTTACAGTAAATAGAGTGTACAATTAATATAACTTTTGCTTAAATTGTCCTAGAAAATTTATTCAAGTTTCCGTTTATTTGTAATGATTAACATGGTGTGATGTGTGTATCGGTAATAACGATAAGCAAATAGTTTCAATTTTAATTGTTTATAGTAACAGGATGCCCAGAGCAGAGAGGGGGCCATAATTGATGGCGTCATGTGTGCCAATCATTCCCTTTTGCGAAGGGTCACTTTTATTACTTTCTTGCGACAGAAAATATAAGGATACCAGCTTACGCAGTTGTGTGGGGAGATAATCTACACGCCCAAAAGGCGGGGCAAACCAGGACCCCTTCAGATACATTAGGAATTAATTTGGTATATATTAATTTTATAACGAAACGTTTGGATAAGTAGGTAAATAGGAATATGGATGTAAACCTGTAGAAACTTAATAAAGCTGCAATAAAGGAGGCACCAGAAACCGACGAGGAAATTTGCTATTGCTTGCAGTGGGAGCACCTGATTGGCTGAGACGTTTTACCGCTCTTCGGAGCCGCGGCCTGAGGAATTCGTTTGCGTTTCTGACACTCGCTGTNTTTTTTTTTTACTGGGATAGGTTTGGAGAAAATGTTCAGGGAAAATAGCTGGTGGTTTGAGCAAAGTAATCAGGGCAAAAAGGCACGAATTTATAAAGCCGCAGTAAGACCGATACCAACTTATTTAATAGAGACAAGGCGTGCTACAAGACGAATGAGAAAAGAAAATACAGGCATCTGGAATTAAAGGTCTTACGATAAAATGTAGAAGACAGCGATGGGTTAATGCGATAAAATAGTTTCAAGAACGGATGATGAAAAATTGTTAAAACAGAAAGAGACGACTGACTGTCTGGAAACGTAAGAATAGGTCGCCCATCAAACAATGGAAGGACAGCGTACAGAAACGAGAAGCTATATTTAAAAAAGAAATAGAGAGAAAGGACAGCATACAAAAAGGAGAAGTTATATTTAAAAATTGACAGAGACTTAACAGAAGACGAAAACATTCACAGATTGATACAGTTGTTTAGGTCAATGAGGCTACCAAATAAATCAATGATAACAGTTTTGTTTATCAACTAAGTATATATGATATGCAATTTTCCTGCAATTGGGATTTCCCTCATCACTAACATTTGAGCTAATTTCCCGATTAGCTAATCCACGNGATATGCAATTTTCCTGCAATTGGGATTTCCCTCATCACTAACATTTGAGCTAATTTCCCGATTAGCTAATCCACACATAAATTCAAACAAACCACTGGTTTAATAGCGATTTCACTGTTACCTGAGAAATTTTTAAAGCCTTTTTCAGTTTTTCTATTATTTAATTCCCTTCCACTGCCACAAGTAAATATAAATAAGCATTGTAACGGACTATTTTTAAAATTTATACTCAAAAATGGCCTCGTTTTCGTACTGTATGGCTTATCGGAGAACGGTGAACTTAGATATAGAAATTGAACACATATCTATGACTTAAGGGTGNTTTCGTACTGTATGGCTTATCGGAGAACGGTGAACTTAGATATAGAAATTGAACACATATCTATGACTTAAGGGTGTTGGCCACGGAAAAATATGTTACTTTATTTTTGTACCACATAATGTTCAACTTGTAGACATTATCTATGATTAACTTTTTCTAAGATAAAATATCGCATGTTATTTACAAAATGACACGTCAAAATCATAATTTTAGTATTTTAGAAAGGTACAAATAATGAAAACCATCTTACGTACAGGAATAAGATAATCCATAGTGAATGAAGATGCCAATAGCTAGTTCAAGACGTCTATAAAATTGCAAAAGAAATTGTTTTCGATGTTTTAAAAAATTACTGAAAATAAGTAAGTTCTTGCATATTTTTTTATTATTTTTGGCATCCCCCAAATTTTTAGGAAATAACTTTTGCTAAACATGCCTTAAAATAAATTACGACAAGATCTCTCAGATGCCCTTTTTAAATTTTCCTTAAATATTTTGGTTTATTTTATTTGAACATTACAAAAACAGTAAAATTTTGACTTTGACGTTTCATTTTGCAAAAACCATGCAGTCTAAAAATATGTTATCTGAAGATAAGGTAGTCACAGATAATGCCTACAAGTTGAACAATATATGGTTCAAATATAAAATAACACATTTTTCCGTGGCCAACTCCCTTGATCAGAGTACAAACCCGGGACCCTAACGTACGGAGGTGACGCCTAAGCGACTGCTGAAGCTGTCACCCACAAAACCCACTATGAAATCTCAAGACCACGCCACTTCACACGCATTATTATTCCTACTACTTTTAAATGGACTGTATATTTGCTCGCTGTAATTCAGCTGTTTATATTTCTTTGAGGACTGATTCGCAATTTTCTGTGTTGAGATCTCTATTCGAAGTTCTCGTCAGTAGGAGGCTTTTTGTGGGTTTCCTTTTCGAAATAGCGATCTTCACACTCTACAAACAGATTCCAACGATGTACGAGCTTCTCAAACTCGTGTTACAGGCCATTTTCTGAGAGTTGTTGTAAAATAGTGGGAGTGGCAGCTTTATGGGCGCCGCCCACATGAAACTTTGTGGCGCGTTTGAGGCAGGGATGCGCGGGAGCGATAAGGCCGACAATGACACGCACGCCTAGTGCCCCATCACCCCAACGCGCAAGACCATGAACTGGCGTGCAGTGTTTTTTCCGTCGTGCAGCGCGTACCTATGAGACTTTGAGCGGCGAACCTGCCATTTTATTGCTGGAAAATCTGAATCAAATTTCAGTGCAGGTCCCTATAATAGTTTCACATGTTTCCGACCAGTATATCAACGAGTTAGAGCAGTGTTGGAAAAGCCCCGTTTTTTAGTTTTGTCGTAAGGCTCAAAAATATCATCTGTAGTGTGCATGGCGTATTTAGAGTATTATACGTGCCTCATCTGAAGTGTGTTTTCTTTTCGTGCATCGGCATCAGGGGGAACACGTTTCGTGGTTTCGTAAAGGAACGCGGATTCCAAACACTCGCAACGCTATTCAAGCACACCAGGTAGGCTGCGTGGCGTCCTCAACTTTCAGCATCGTGCTGAATTCCCTTTCACCTAGCTCTTTCTTAAATGCCGGAACAATGGTGCGAGGACTGAGCTGTAAGGACTGTGCGAGCGGGAGGGAGATAAGGTCGGGGTGACAGTCTCTCCGTGGCTCACCGCTGTAACTGCTCATTGCAGACAAATTTCCAACTCTCCCTCAGCGGGGATTCCCAAGCGACATGATTGAAAACTATTTTAATTGATTTTTAACTTTGGAATTTTAAAATGTTGTGTACGTCATGATTTTAAAACTTTAAAATTTTAGTATAATTATTTTAATGTTTAAATTATAAAACGTTCCCTTGGCCCTGATGGNATGATTTTAAAACTTTAAAATTTTAGTATAATTATTTTAATGTTTAAATTATAAAACGTTCCCTTGGCCCTGATGGTTTGGTTTTAAAATCATAATGTGAATTGAATTGTATTAAGATGGAGGAATTGTTAATATGTTAGAGATAATGGCGATACATAGGAAGACCCGGACGGATGGTGGTAAGACTAAGAGGGTTATATTATTTTCTGCTCGTTAAGGACTCTATGTTTGAACTTTCTCCAAAACTTTCANGGTGGTAAGACTAAGAGGGTTATATTATTTTCTGCTCGTTAAGGACTCTATGTTTGAACTTTCTCCAAAACTTTCACGGCCTGTCATGCCACATGTGGCCTGGCGTTATCCTGAAGAAGAAAACCATTCTTCACGAAACAGTCCAGTTTCCTCAAATGAACGTGCAAAACATTAGCTTAATACAAGTGTGGTTATTAACGGCATATTCTTCTCGTCCGCCATTGTAGTGATGGGTTCACAATTACAAAGCGTAGGAACACAGCACGATACGTACAAGTATAACACTGCGCACTTTGTGTGAAATAGATTCACTATTGAATACGCATGTATTACTTATAACTTGGGACACCCGAATTTCGCGAAAAAAATTTCCTTACATGTTAGACTTCAATACCCTACGGGCGTACCAGCAGTTTTATTTAGCTTATTGGTGGCGTGTCTTTGTAGGCGGATAGTTCTCTGCTTGACTGGCCAATCAGAATTAAGTAGCTTCAATACTGTACGTCTGTGATTCGTGCGTAGTTATCTAAGACGCGTAACACGCAAACCGTCCAATCAAGAAAGTGGATCTAAGCTAAAGTTTTATGAAATACAACTGGTCGTGAAATATTTTCGTGAAAATCGGGTGTCCCTACTTATAACTAGGGCCAGCGACTTTTCGCGTAAAAATCGGAGCACACAGTAGACTTCAATACTACATACACACCTCCGCTGTTGTTATACCTCCATTGGCTGCTGGTGCCGTGTCCGTCTTTGACCAAGCCACTCAGGACTAAGTAACTCCGACACTAAACCTTCGTGATTCGTGCGCAAACTGTTAACACGGGCCAGAACATTTTTTAGCCAATCAAAGAAGCTGGGCGACCCTACACTACTTTGGACTGTATGTTGTCTCGAAATCTTTTCGCGAAATATCACTGCCCCTACTTATAACCAACGAAATTTTGCGATGGGTCTAACGTCAGTTGGCAGTGATGGTAAATAATGTTTTAATGCTTTGTCTGCAATGACATGCATGAAATGTATTAAAGGAATTTAGTTTAATATCGTGTTGAAAATGGACAATGATTAAAAAGAGCTGGCATGTTTGCTTGTCTTTAAAACCACTGCTTTTTCATTCTTTAATATACGGATACCGATTGTAAATTTCTAGTATTACAATTGTCGTCTGTTTTTTCCTATAAATTTGTATCTCCACTTTTACAACCAAATAAACAACTTCGTCTAGAATTTTTTACTCTGCTCCGATTGGCTGTTGCCTCATGCGTCTACGTAAGAAGCGAAACAGAACCGTTTCCTGCATGCATGGCCTTCCATACGCACGACCTGTTACGCGCAGTTGTGAATCAGTACATTAAAAATCATAGCGGTCAAGTCTTGTACACATGACCTTTGATCTATGGTTACTGTTACGCTTCAATTATGAACCCAGCTTAATAAATACCTCAGTCAAAATTTGTAGAGAGAGGGAGAAAAAACAACCAACTACTTATAGTATATTCACTGTTTCTTTACTCTTTTTGAATTAAATCTTTGAAAAATCACCAATGTATGACGTTTTTGGTTATTTCCTAAATATGTCGTGTATAAAAAGTGTATTATTCATATTTAACATAAAAGTACTTTATTTTTGGTTAAAATGAATTTTTACTTATATTTTACGTATAAATTATAATATTTCATTCACAATAAATATGAAAAAACAATGAGAATCTAGGTGTGTTGGTAATGCCTAGTAAAAAATATTTTTTATGGAAAATTTTATTCTAACGAGTGCGCACGAATGCGGCGCGTTGTCCCTTTTGTGTAATTTTCTATAATCGATAAAGTTTTGCTCACATGGGGCAGAGGAATATGCTGGAAGTAGAACTTATCCAGGGCTTCAGAAAAGTTGGAAGTAACCGTGAATGGAATATACACGCATAAACAAAGCTCCTAACAGGCTATATTCACTGGTGAAAGTCACAGAATAACTTTTATAGAATCTGTGCAGAGTTGCAAGTCCACAAACATTCAGAACAGCCCTCGCACGCAAAAAAAAAAAAAACACCCCG
>NQII01001166.1:84646-99849 GCA_002778355.1 Clitarchus hookeri
CACCACTTGGAAAAGGAAAAATAATTACCGTGGCAGGACCAAAATGACCTTGAAAATGTTCTAAATGTCATGCATACGAGCGACATGAGAAGGACATGCGGGTAGATGCTCGGCACCTGTAAAATATGCATGTCCTGCGTTTTTTGTAAAGAAAGGTAAAGCTGCCAGTTCATTACCAGATTCAGTGCAAAACTGGGCCAAGCCACCGATTACACGTGAACTGTTACATAGTTATCTAATTATCGTACTTGCTCGAGCATTGTTAAGGCCCCCGCCTACCTGGAGCGGTTCAGGCCGAGAGGCGCAGCAACGAAGCAAGTGTTGTGTCGACTTAAGTACAGCACACATCGTAAAATTTCTTGTTTGCAATACCTGAAACTCTAATATTTAATTGGGTCTGAAAGAGTTCAGCGATGACCCTATATTTTTTTGGCACGCTAATAAAGACAAAAGTATAACGTATGTCTAAAGACATCACTGAGCATTCTGTATAAAAAATTTAAAAACTAAAAATGAAAATGAAAACATTCGTTTTAACAATTTTCACGACTGAAAAAAAATAAATAGGTCTTGGAGTTTTTATAAGAACTCGAATCTCGTCTTTGGGTATGAAATGTTTCTTAAATTGCTTTTTTTTTGTGTTTAGACGCCACTGCAAAATATGTAACCGTTTTTTAATCACGTGGTTTTTTTTTACCAAAACTCTGCAATATAATTCACGCTTCAGCAAGGCGGAGCCCTTGAGTTTCTACGCCGTACGATTTCTCGGAGAAGTGCTAATCATGATGAATCATCCTGGTCAATGAACAAACCACTTGGTTAAAACCACAGGTGACTCCATACAAAATCACAATGATGCACACACGGTTCCAGCCTACGTTTACGTAACGTATTTTTTTTTTTAATACTTCCTGTGTGCGCGGTCACTGTTGCTGCGGAATTGTACTTCCTAACTGGGTACAATAAAATACTCGAGATAATCCGGTTCGAGAAACAAATGTTCTCAAAGGAAGCTGTTTATAGTAATGTTCGCAAGATTTGCTGTGTCAGTTAAAAAAAATTCCAGTGAGTTTAAGTTTATCGCAATGTGTTTAACTAGCTCTTGAGAGATCGTGTGTCCACCTTAAAAAAAAAATTCTATACGCACATGATAAAGTTTTGATATTTTTATATTTTTGGATGTGAGTTTGCAAAATAACTTAATATCGTATATTTTTTTGCACAAAATTTTTTAGAACATAAAATATCTACAAATATCTGTTTAAAACCAAAGAATTTTTTTTAAGTTATGTGTAAAATATAACAACATATTGTGCCTAAACATTATAAAAGTGTATATTTTACAACTCGTCCCTTGATTTAACGCAGCCATGTGAGTTTAATAGTACACGTTAAAATAGTGCAATGGCCATAAATGTGCAAATATTATTAACTTGATAAAAATTGTATTATTACAAACAAGTAAAGAGTAAGNCCATGTGAGTTTAATAGTACACGTTAAAATAGTGCAATGGCCATAAATGTGCAAATATTATTAACTTGATAAAAATGGTATTATTACAAACAAGTAAAGAGTAAGTAACTTGCCAAATTATTTTCAAATTTTTAATTTGTTTGTATATTTGGTAAAACAGCTTCAGTTCGTAAAATTTTACACAAAACTTTTCACGTATTTATTGGGACTTTGTTTCTTCTTGAAATACATACTCGTTTGTTTACACTTTTAAAGTTCGTGTAATAGCAAATTAACATTAGTGACAAAAGTCCTGAATGATATATTTTACCACAATAGAGAATTTATACGAATTCGTTCGTGTAATATTGTTGAAATAGTATTTTTAATACGTGGTGTATATTGACAATGTTCAAGTCTGTATTAAGTTCCTTCAAAATCCGTCATTCTGTAAGGTTTATCTTTAGAGAAAAATTAAAACTTATGTGTTTTTACATATTTGCATGCCCCATAAATACATATTAATTAAATAGCCTATATGTTATTGAAATTTAGTAATTTTGAGTCTAAACGTAAGTAGTTTTTGGCATTTTAGTCATGACAAGAGAAGTATTGTTTTCTGAAACACTAACGTTAGATTAAACATTTTTCAGTCGTAAAATTATGTTAAGAAAAGGCGATTGAGGGATAAATATGTAGTACTACATCTACATGATAAACTCTCGTACATTGATTTTTTGAAAATTATTTATAATCGGAACTTATCACTGATACTGTATATGTAAGGAATACAAACATTTTAATTAAATACAAATCGTATTAAATTTTGAATCTTTTTGGGAGCATTTTAATTGGCCACCAATATGTTGCCAAGGGTTTCTTGTGAAACACGTATATACCGTGTAAGTTGTATAAGACAGCGGAAATAATGCGGCGGGGAATTGAAACATGTTTTGCAAAAGACGCTCGTAATTGTGTAAATAAAATCACCAAAAGACTGGCCATGAAAAAAAAAACAAAGTTGCTGTATGTATCATTAAATGGCACTACCGCCACATACAGCTATATGGCCTAATGGTATCTTCTAAACTTGTGATAATTAAATACCAGGAAACTTCGCGAATTCATACGAGAAGAAGCTAAACTTCAAACATGTGCACATTTGATTGACATTTTCAAATGGATCATATTTTGTAACACACGCTGTGTAAGAATTTGGAACAATAACCAAGGAAAAAAAAAAAGAAAAGGGAAACAAGAAAACAAGGCCGAATCCCTTGCTACCTTTCCAGGGGTAAAAGTGAGGTATCAGGCAATGAGCAATTAACTCATAGGGGTCGTGAAATTTCGCGAAAAGATTTCAAGACAAGAAATATTTCAAAACACTGCAGGGTCGTTTTCCTGTCTTGATTGGCTGAATTACTTTTTGACACTTATTAATTGTCTCCACACGAATCACTTAGGAGCCGTGTTAATGTTGCCGAATTCTGAATGGCCCAATCAAATATGAAAATGAATTCTTAAGCAGACAGCAACCAATGGCAATAGACAAACTGCTGTTGGGTGCTTATAGTATTAAAGTCTACCGAGTAATAACTTTTTTTTTTTTTGCAAAAAATCACTAGATCTACTCATAATCGAGTTCACAAAGAATTGTGGAATCTGGCCTTGTTGCCAAACGAAACCGCAAAATTTGCGGATCTGTAATGATAATTTACTTGCATCGCCTTCTGATGGGCGAGTGTTTAAGACGCCTTGCAAGAGAGTGAGTGAAGAGATTTAGGCGGCTCCAAACATCGAGGTCTCGGGAACCGATGAGGGTGAAGCGAGATGAGTATGAACCAGCGCCGGAATGAAATGGCGGGAGAAATGGAAGATCCCCGAGAAAAGCCGCCGACCAGCGGCATTGTACGATTCCCACACGCGAAAAACCGGGAGCGACCCCGCCAGGAATCGAACCCTGTTCGCCAATATGGGAGGCGAGTAGTCTAACCGCTACACCACCGCGGCCCCTTTGCAGATTTCCCCGTCGTGTAAGATTCCCTCAAAGCTCTTATGTATATCAGCGGAATATGTCTCTAACATTATATTGTTATTTATTTAATTTCCATTGCTACTGCTTACGCGATATTATTAAGAGTACGACTGTTTTATACACGTAAATTTTGCTGAAAGTGCATTTTTACCATTGTAGTGCGTACGACGTAACACGGTACCAAGTATAAATATAAATGCATTGGATTGATTATTTTCCTTATAGCGNGTTATTTATTTAATTTCCATTGCTACTGCTTACGCGATATTATTAAGAGTACGACTGTTTTATACACGTAAATTTTCTTTTAATGAGAATATGCTGAAAGTGCATTTTTACCATTGTAGTGCGTACGACGTAACACGGTACCAAGTATAAATATAAATGCATTGGATTGATTATTTTCCTTATAGTGTTTTGAATTTTTTTTTACCTAAATGTACTATTTCAGGCCCAATGACTCTATTTCACACCATCAGCCCATTCAAGAATAGCCCTTCAGACATTAAGGTGCTTCGTGGCTTTGGTATATTTTAGCTATCGGGGATGAAAAGAGATTTGATTTTCTGGGAGCATGCTTTAGTTAACACGCTACCGGTACGCTATTTAAACAGTCTGGTTTTGCCTTTTACTTTATAGAGTCATTCTTTCCTTTATTTTGTTTGTACTTTCGTTGCACATGCTGAAAGAGGTATTGATGTGTTGAGACAGAAACTGGCGTTGTTACCATCAGTCATGGCCTTGACCAAAGTTATCTTCTCGTTGATTTATAAACACAAAATAAAAGCATATATCACTATAAATTAAAATATTACGGTAACGTACAGTAGATAGAAATAATATGTTCCAGTGCAAGGGTAGGGAGCTGAGGATCTGCTGCCATCTTGGATTCCACCATTTTGGATTATGTTTAGCCGCCATATTGTTTCCAGCTGCCATCTTTTTTTCTGGCCACCATTTTGTTTTCGGCTGCTATTTTGTTTTTGCTTGCCATCTTATTTTCACTTATCCTTTGTTCAACTTTCACCTGCTAGGGGCGCTGGTGTCGCTCTCGCTCGGCCGCCATGTTGGTTCTAGAGTTAGCAGCCAGGGGAGCTGCTTTTTTTTTGGTGCACAAAACATCGTTTGGAGGAGAGCGGAATAGAACTACTGAACCTTGGGTCGGCACACAGACACCTTAGACCACTCGGCTATCGGTAAATATGCTAGGACAAGGGTTTAAAATAAGTAATAGCATGAAAATCGTGCATGGAAAGGTAGGTGTTTAAGCACTTAAAACCAGTTCAGTTACTTAATCATTTGTGTTAATCTTCTGAAGTTGGTCTACCTATTTGATTTGCTAACAAATATTGTATGCATATCCATGGGCTTGTGTAATTTTTCATTGATTATTGAGAGATTTTTAAGTATTTTTCATTCACGCAATTAAGAACATATCATTATAGTGATCCGGCGACCACGACTTAAGGCAACTGTTATGTTGTTTAATTCAGTTGGTTACCATGTCTAGAGTTGTTTCCGCAAAAATCTTAACTTAACCCCTAAATTAATTCGGAACTTCGGTTTTTTTTCATACCCCTGCACGTGCTATCACAGCCCCAGCATTTAAAATGAGCATTTAACAAGACATTTTCTTTATAATATTGCGATATCGGACCATGGTGCACCACTAATGAAATTACCGCATTACTTTCATTTGTGTAGATTAAAAGTGTTCGTCTGCAAGACCAAGTAACCATTGTGCATTCAAGATGTAGTCATGTGCTTATCTCCTGGTAAAACATGTAGGCGTAAATACTGAACCGATTCTCTTATGTTTGCTTTGTAAATACAATTATTCCATGCTTACGTTCACGTAATTAAATATTTGGCACGACATGCAAAGTTCCTGTCTACGACGACCCCGATGTGGCTATTACTGGAACACCGTTTTCCTAGCCTTACATTAAAATGAAAAAACAAAGCTAAGAACGCTTCTTACTTTTTATGCAGGTGTGGTGACCTTAGCTGCTATGACAGACGAAAGAGAAACACAACACGCATTAAAACATTGGTAATTATATGTTTCGTAAAAAATAAGAGTCCATGATTAAAACGGACAACACTGCTATGATTATACTTATTCTGCAACATGTCAAGTGTGAAAGAGTACACTCGGGACAATATATCAAGGGGTCAATTGGTAGCAGAGTAGTTTTGTATACTCCAGCTTTGTTTCCCAAAATGTAATTTTTTCATTTTTATTTTTATAGTTTTGTTATTTTATTGTTCATAGTTATATTATATTTCTTTTCTTTACATTTAATTAACATCTGTGTTTCTGAGACATTATTTACTCGCCGTCTTCGCCGCTTCGTTTAACCGTGAGTAGAAATTTCAACCATCATATAGTGTTTCTGAATTACTTCGTTCATGTTCATAAATAATGTTGCGCGCTCGTGTTTTCATTTTGCACATCTATACCTTTGATGGTCTATGTCTAGGTATGAACATCCAAATAAATATTTAATAATTACATTCTACAAATGGTTTGTATTACCTTGAAATGAAATAATCATACACTTTAAATTGGTAATACAAATTATTTGATGCTCGAAAAAAAAACCATACATACCTTGCACGTAAATATATATAATATTATACAATTACAGGAATATTTTAAATATAAATAATGGTAATTAAATATATATCACAAATATTGCAATTCAGAAAAAAAGAATAATAAGAAAATAAGAATGTGATATAATAAAATTAACTAATAAATAATAAGTATTTAAATATACACACACATTTACTCTGATGTCATATCAAATTTGCTTGAAGTCATATCATATTAACGTGGCAATGTGTATATGGCTTTTAAAACCCTACTATCCTGACTGCTCTAGTAGCCGAGTGGTCTAAAGCGTCTGCATGCCGCCTCAAGGTTCAGCATTTCAATCCAGCCCTTCTCCAGACGATATTTGGAGCTCCGAAATAAAAAAAAAGTACCGCCCCTAGTGGCCAACTATAGAACCAACATGGCGACCGAGCGAGAGTGACACCAATGCCCCTATCAAGTGAAAGTTGAACAAAAGACTAGTGAAAACAAAATGGTGACCGCAAAAAATAGAGCAGTTACAGACAAGATGCCGGCGGTGACCTAATCCAAAATGGTAAAATACAAAATGGCAGCCGGAAATAAGTTAGTTTACAAAAACAAGATGGTGGATTCAAGATGGCAGCGGATCCTTAGATCCTTAGCCTCCAGCCCTTGCCCTGGAACATACTATTTCTATCTACTATGTACATATTGTGTGAAATTACGCCATTAAATTTTACTCTGTTCTTTTCTTGCTGGTTGCACTGAATTTTGGCTTTCTCTAGTAGTTTTTCTATCCGCATTTCATGCAAATGTCTCTATATCTTGTAAGTGGCAACCTACCCCTTCCCTTACACATTACATTAACGNCTATCCGCATTTCATGCAAATGTCTCTATATCTTGTAAGTGGCAACCTACCCCTTCCCTTACACATTACATTAACGCCATTATTTTACCTCTGTATGTAAAAATAAAGGACAATGATCGTTATTTCAGTAGGCAAGAGCCTCCTCTGAAGATCCGACTGTAGCAGATGTGCCATGGCTTCTCCACATACACACTTACGGTTTTCTGGGCGTGGCTTCACCTGGCTGTTAACATGAGGGAAGGGGGTATGCGGATTGCCGCCCAAGCCAAACGCCAGCGCCAGTACTTTTGAAAAGGAAACCTGCTCTCAAGGATGCCGTGATGATCCCTGGTCAAGGTAAGGATGTTTTTTGCTGTTGTCATCGTCATGTAAATACTATGTAAAAAGAACTTCTATCCATACAACTTGCAGTTCGACCTTAACTCTAGAAAAGTCATCAATAACAATTTCAAATACATGAATATCCTTTGAGCAATACCGATAAAAATGAAAGCGCGATAAAAATACGCTATTTCGTCGAAATCAAATATTTAATTTAGGAACAGTACCTACCAAGCGTTTTTCACATAGATTATAATAAAAAAAAGTGGAACACAACATACAGCGGCTAACAACTCAGCGTCTGGTAAACAGTATCACAGTAATTGAGTTTTCCGATCCATATTACCCTTTTCAGACACTCAAAATTCTAAAACGCTTGAAAAATACAGTTAAGAATCCCAGAGATTATATTTTGCGTTATATCACTGATTAAAAATTAGTTTTTAAGCAAATCACAGTTACGTAATTTTTTTATACCGTTTAAAGAAAACGGAATTATATTAAACTCCTCGCTCACAATATATATTTAATATTAATATGTTAAATACCTACTAATCTGTATGTCATATTACGTTAAATGGTGCGAACACACTGCTGGACAACGAAAATAGCGTACTACGACGGAACGATGTAAACAGCGAGAGTACGACCTGGTATGCACATTATCCCGTGTTTGTCCGTTTGCATTTGACTGCACACCCGACAGAGGCACTGCAAGCACCAACCAACGGCCTTAGACACTGGCGTGTAGTCGAAGCCGCATTAATTCGAGAAACACCATACTATGCCAAGTAAGCGTTCACACTGGAGAAGAATGCCGGAAAGATGTCAAAGGTGTCGCTTTGCGCAATTGACGTTTTACGAGAAAGGGCTCGTAATCGGGCTGAAAACTGCAAGGTGGTCGTATCGACGTATAGCTCGCCGTTTTCGGACCATACTGCCGATACTGTTGAGATCAGTGGATACCTGAAGGCACCCAAACATGGATTACCGGCTCAGGAAGGAATGAAGTCTGCTACCATTCTATAGGATCAACGGATCGTGCGCCAGACGCGAGGGGGATTACATGGTGATCCGGTTCAACGGCCAGTGTTGGGGCTCCAGCGTGCACACGAACCGTTTGCCGACGCTTTGCTCAAGAGAATCTGCGATCCCTGCGTACGTGTGCTGCCATTAAGTAGGCAACAGCGGTGGCTCCGTTGGCAGTGGTGCCGGGCCAGAGCAATGTGGAACACCACAAACTGGCGATGCGTTGTATTTAGTAATGAGTGTCGCTACCTATGGGGACTAAAGTTCATCGTGCCCAAGTGTGCAGGGCCTCAGGTGAACGTCACAGTCTCAATCTCGCTATTGAGCGGCACACTTCCCCCCACGGCAGGCATTATAGTCTGAGGAGCCATATCCTACGATAGCCGATCCACTCTCGTCGTGTTACATAGAACACTGGCTACCCAGTGGTATGTGGATGAGATCCTACGTCCCCATCTGCTCCCTTTTCTAGCCGACATTCCAGGTGCGATATTCAAGCAGGAAAATGCCCAGAACTGCCTTCGGCATGTCCAGACACTACCATGGCCTGCTCGCTCCCCTGACATGTCACCAATCGAGCACGTCTACGACCAGTTGAAACTACGGCTGCCGCTGAGCCACAGTACCCAGGATCGGGAACACACCTGTCAACAATAGTGGGCCCGTCTGCCTCAGGACAACATCCAGCGTTTGCTGGACTCCACGTCGGACCGCGTTGCAGTCTGTATCGCAGGGCGAGGAAGTAAGACGCACTGTTAAAAATGACCGGACGGCGTACCACAGAACCATTGGAAATTGCCCTGCTGCTCTGTTTTTGTGATTATTTGTATTACTTGTCTGAGTGACCTTCTCTATAAAGTTTTAGTGCAATCCGATACTTCCTTCCGTGTGAGCTATTATTTTATTATCAGGCAGTGCATTATGATTTAACCTGCGGTCTCCATTAAAAACTTCAAAGGCAAACAAAAAAATTACCACCAGTAGTACTTTAGAATTTCTGCACCATGAAATTCCAGTGTTGGACCCCATCGGCCTGAATGCCAAGTGGTCGGGTCCAGGTACCAACTATCGGCCCACGCCATCATGGCAGATACCCCTAACCAGCCGCGAGAAAACTGGTTTTCAGGTGGGTATGAGATTATGTAATGATAAAAAATTACACTGATTGCTAGCGATCGTGCAAAAATTAGTTAGTTAGCATATGTATAAAGATATGCTAAGGTAAACCATTTTTTGATTTTGTTCACGGTAAATTGAGCATTTTTAAAAGCCCTGCTTAAGAGCTGCTTGTCTCCACATTCTGTTTTCTTATGCCATATGTAGAATTAACATTTCCATGGGCCATATCACTTTATTCATGCGTCGTTCAAGTGAAACTGTCTATTAATTATAAAAAGTGTATATTATACAATTTTTTCTATTTCTTACACTTACGTGTATTAAAAAATAACAGAAACAAAAATAAATAATTTTTGTGTTCATGAATGTTGAACTTACACGTTTTAATTCAACTTTAAGATATGGAACTACTTTCCCTCCGTTGTTACCGACTTTGCTAGGCACATGCCAATCAATGTACCCGTTAAAATACACGCATGTTGGGGTAGTAACATTTTTCAAGCGTGGATTAAAAAAATTCTCAATTAACTGTGAGTAGACTATCAGTCTATTGATTCTGACACAGAGACGGAGAAGGTTGGGACATATTTTTATTAGCACGGAGTGTAGCTGCATGTTTTTTTTNTGCCCAGAACTGCCTTCGGCATGTCCAGACACTACCATGGCCTGCTCGCTCCCCTGACATGTCACCAATCGAGCACGTCTACGACCAGTTGAAACTACGGCTGCCGCTGAGCCACAGTACCCAGGATCGGGAACACACCTGTCAACAATAGTGGGTCCGTCTGCCTCAGGACAACATCCAGCGTTTGCTGGACTCCACGTCGGACCGCGTTGCAGTCTGTATCGCAGGGCGAGGAAGTAAGACGCACTGTTAAAAATGACCGGACGGCGTACCACAGAACCATTGGAAATTGCCCTGCTGCTCTGTTTTTGTGATTATTTGTATTACTTGTCTGAGTGACCTTCTCTATAAAGTTTTAGTGCAATCCGATACTTCCTTCCGTGTGAGCTATTATTTTATTATCAGGCAGTGCATTATGATTTAACCTGCGGTCTCCATTAAAAACTTCAAAGGCAAACAAAAAAATTAATTACCACCAGTAGGACTTTAGAATTTCTGCACCATTAAATTCCAGTGTTGGACCCCATCGGCCTGAATGCCAAGTGGTCGGGTTTAGGTACCAACTATCGGCCCAAGCCATTATGGCAGATACCCCTGACCAGGCGCGAGGAAACTGGTTTTCAGGTGGATATGAGATTATATAATGATAAAAAATTACACTGATTGCTAGCGATCGTGCACAAATTAGTTAGTTAGCATATGTATAAAAATATGCTAAGGTAAACCATTTTTTGATGTTGTTCACGGTAAATTGAGCATTTTTAAAAGCCCTGCTTAAGAGCTACTTGTCTCCACATTCTGTTTTCTTATGCCATATGTAGAATTAACATTTCCATGGGCCATATCACTTTATTCATGCGTCGTTCAAGTGAAACTGTCTATTAATTATAAAAAGTGTATATTATACAATTTTTTCTATTTCTTACACTTACGTGTATTAAAAAATAACAGAAACAAAAATAAATAATTTTTGTGTTCATGAATGTTGAACTTACACGTTTTAATTCAACTTTAAGATATGGAACTACTTTCCCTCCGTTGTTACCGACTTTGCTAGGCACATGCCAATCAATGTACCCGTTAAAATACACGCATGTTGGGGTAGNGTTAAGATATGGAACTACTTTCCCTCCGTTGTTACCGACTTTGCTAGGCACATGCCAATCAATGTACCCGTTAAAATACACGCATGTTGGGGTAGTAACATTTTTCAAGCGTGGATTAAAAAAATTCTCAATTAACTGTGAGCAGACTATTAGTCTTATTGATTCTGACACAGAGACGGAGAAGGTTGGGACATATTTTTATTAGCACGGAGTGTAGCTGCATGTTTTTTTTNTTGATTCTGACACAGAGACGGAGAAGGTTGGGACATATTTTTATTAGCACGGAGTGTAGCTGCATGTTTTTTTTTCTTCGCCGCCTTTGGCTACCCGCGCTACTTGTGACGTTCGCCTGAGGCGACCTTGGCCGAACCGAAANTTTTTTTTTCTTCGCCGCCTTTGGCTACCCGCGCTACTTGTGACGTTCGCCTGAGGCGACCTTGGCCGAACCGAAATCTTCACGTCGGAAATATATTAGCGTTTCAAAACGTGTCACTATAATTTAAGCTTAAGATTTGCATGAATGTTTTAGGCTGAAGGAAATGACCTTCATTTAGTTCAAGGTAGCACCAAACAATTTTTTTTTGTGACTTCATACATAGGTTTGGATTTATTCAACTAATTCGCGCCAAAAGCTTTCATTCTCTTAAAATGTTATCTTAATATTGTGAAAAGGACTGTCTTTTGTTTGCGGCGTATTAGATGATTGCGGAACATCGTTACTGAATTTATTTGAAGGTTACTTGCGGAATCAATAATAAAGAAAAAAATTATAAACTTAAACAAGAAATAAGAAAAAAAAATTGTTTACCGTATTTTCGATTTTCTTTTGGAATGATAACATCACAAAATATTTACCTTTCTTTTTTTATAAGAAATTGGGAATTTGTACTGAGTGAATTGCTTTACTCTATAAATTTTCATTTCGAAAAGCAATGGAACGTACATAAAACTTTAGCAATGTGGCTTGTGTTCACAATAATTTGTATTTACTGCCTCCTTTGACAGAACGCACCGTAAGCACGGGAATAGTCGCCCTAGTGCGTACACTATAGCCAAATTCTCATGAACTTGACAATACAAAGCCAAGTGGTTGTTAAGCAATGAAGTAGGATTGTTGATTTGGACAGTTTAAAGACTATATTTTCCCCTTCTCCGTTTTATGCGGGTCTGTGAACACTCATCTCTATATTCAATCATTAGAGGAACGTTAGTTTAACGAATCCACCAGGCGCCGGACTAAAATTCTAAGTCCTTTAAATATTCTGATAAAAGTAGTTTTTTTTAATATAAACTTTATGGAGGGTGTCTTTTTGTGGGCGCAAGCTATGCTCTTTACCGTAAAAATGAACCGCGTTTATATACGAAAGAATGACAGTTGACGTTCTGACACCTTGAGGTGTACATCGTTTTAGAAGCGCTCTCTCGTCATACCACGAAGNGAAAGAATGACAGTTGACGTTCTGACACCTTGAGGTGTACATCGTTTTAGAAGCGCTCTCTCGTCATACCACGAAGATGAATTGCGAATACGAAGGTCTGCCTTGACCTCAACGACCATGGAGCCGCGACCTGCATCTTCGCTATCTGGTTGTCGCCACTGCCGATTCTGCGATCGAGTTTTCACCTATGGTCAAAATGCTCGTCGGCGTGAGAGAACGGCCTTTACGGAGAGTCCTTTTCGCGCGATGAAGCATTGCGACATTGGTCCCATGCAGTTTGTGCAAGGCGATACATTGAAAGAACACACCGAGATCTGCAATGATTCGTCTACTGGGAGTCAGCAAGTGTTGCCGGCAGCACCTCGTGCTGCATCGATGGGTGCCGATTCGACAGGCGATTATGACGAGACAGTTAATGATGGAATGAGTGACCTGCATCGTACAGTAGAGCCGGTTTGTGTGGAATGTACACTTGAAAGACGTTCGCGTGAAGTCAACGAACTTCAAAATAAACTGTCGTTGGCTCNCGTAAGGCCGGTTTGTGTGGAATGTACACTTGAAAGACGTTCGCGTGAAGTCAACGAACTTCAAAATAAACTGTCGTTGGCTCTAAACACTGATGAGCATACAAATACTGCTACAAAGAAAATCAAATTTAATATTGAGGATGAAACAGGAAGTGAAGACNTCTAAACACTGATGAGCATACAAATACTGCTACAAAGAAAATCAAATTTAATATTGAGGATGAAACAGGAAGTGAAGACGATCATGAAGACAGAATCAATGAAAATGTTCATAAAGACGGTGATAATGTTGAAGAATATAATGGCGATTTTCACGATGCACTGGCACACCCTTCCAACGCATTTGCTGCAATGAGCGCCACGAAGAAGGCAGAAGACGCCGAGAATACTGGCTACCTATTTCCCGAAAACCCGAATAAACCTGTTGATAGACTCAGATATTTTATTGTCCTTCAAAAACCTGGTCTTTTCTCGCGCGTTATTGAACTAAATTCAATCATTAGTAAACTGAAGGAACGGGGATATATCGCATGATGTGATGAACTGCTTCCTTCTGAGATTGTAATTACAAAATAATAATAATAAATTAGTATTTTAAAATAATTGTTTTTCCTTTATTTTTGTTTGTCGTATCCTTTTATCACTCACAACTTTAAAGTGGCGCTATGAACACTCGACTATTAATGGAAATATCTGCATATAGAAGGATGATAAACACNACTCACAACTTTAAAGTGGCGCTATGAACACTCGACTATTAATGGAAATATCTGCATATAGAAGGATGATAAACACTTAAGGTACAAAAAATGCATGAATAGTTGATTGCATACAAAACATTAATTCTGTCGACACATACACATTTTGAAGTCAGTTTTTGAATGGTTTTTTTTTTTTTTTTCCATGTGTATGGATAGAGACAGACAACCCCAAGGATTACATATGGATTGATGATTGATGGAACGATTGCGATAATTGATGGGTAGATTGCGATAGATTGATGGACAGATTGAAAGATTGATGGAAAGATTGAAATATAGCTGTAAAATCATTGTGCCTTCATAAATTTTTACACAAAACTGTGTATGATAAAATCAGATTTCTATAATCGTTTCAAAATTATAACTTGAAAATTATTTGACCGATTTTTATAATTTAATCATTATAATGCGTGCTTTTACAGTAATGATGTTAAATTTTTGTATAACATGGATTGCATCCAATTTTAAAGCAGGGAAGTATTTTAACAAATTTACTTTTGACGGGTACCGTATTAATGTATAGTAAATTATTTTTTACTTCCAACTTTTCTGACCCTGCAAAAGATATACTTTCTGGCTGCTCACTACATATTCTTCCACCACGAGTAACGAAAAGTAAAAACGTCTGGATGAAAACACCAAGGCGAAACCAACGCACAGTATTTGTACGCCGGACCGTCATTCAAAAATATATATTTTTTTTTTACTTAACAGTGAAGTGTGTTTCCAGCGACGCATTCCTGAAAACCGGAATATGACGATAGAATCGTTCATTTAACAAGTAACGCAAATAAAAATACTCTAAATTTTAATATGTTACGTAAAATTTCTTCCTTTCTCGCTATTATAAATATATCTCTTTACTCTCTGTTTTTTATTCACGTTGGCTATAAAATAAATGTTACAACTTAGAGACAAAATACAAGAGCGTAGGAAAATATTTTATTTTTCGTAAAATATATTTGATACACTTATATAGGACTGCGAAGTCCTGAATTCAGGTCTCTATAGCTTCACAAGCTTTTCTATTTGGCGCTTGACCTATGTTTAGGTTAATTTTTTAGTCTGTAATACCGTTTCCCGACTAGTATCCCGGTATAAAAGTGCGGGAGAGGGGGAGGGGTGGGAATAGCCTGTTATTAAAATGGTGTGGCGGTTCCTCTGAAGTGGGCGTACCCGTTCTCTGATTGGCTGCGGCGAGGCTCTGGGAACTGGCCTTGATCCTGACTGGCTACTGCATGAAGGGAATTAGTTCCCTATTGGCTGAGATGCCGGCTGGCGAGTAAGTTACAAGGCGCTGATTAGCGAACGGCGATCCGACATGTTGCTGGCTAGAG
>NQII01001166.1:101369-119870 GCA_002778355.1 Clitarchus hookeri
ACGTGATATTTTGAAAGTACTTAACAGCTCTCGTTTGAAGTGTGTGCTCTTTTCGTAGATCAGCACGTTGGACGCACGCTTAATAGTTCCGTTGAAAAACGTGTATTTCGAACACTCTGCAACGCAGTTCAAGCGCCAGGTAAACGGGCGCCTTAAGTGAGGCCGCGATGATTTAGTGCCCAGGCCACTCACCTAGGTGAACCGGGTTCGATTCCCAGCGGGTTCGCTCCAGGATGTGGGAATTGTGCCCTGGTCGGCGGGTTTTCTCGGAGATCTCCCGTTTCCCGCTCCCTTGCATTCCGGCGCTGCTCCATGCTTACACTGCTTCACCCTCGTCGGCTCTTGAGATCTCGATGGCAAGAGCAGCCCAAATCTATTCATGTGATACATATTGCTACAAGACGCCATAAGGACGTATCCGAGGTCGTCAGCCGGGAATCGAACCCGGTTCGCTTAGGCGGCCCCGTCGGTAGTGTGTTGAAGAGTAGAATGAAGAGTGGTTGAATGGTAAATTGTAGTGTAAATACAAGCACGCCCGAAAATAACACAAAACTGTGATGGAAGGTTTCGAACATCAAATAACTTGCAAGAATGAAGGCTCAAAACATAAGTGACTGGAGAGTGAGTGACATATCACCTCTAGCATCAGACGATAACTGAGACATATCGCGACTTTGGCCACATTTTTTATCTGCAGAGGTCGAAATGTCACAGACGAACGACCAATCACGAGTGAGTAATGTGACATCATTAAATAATTATCGCAATCTAGTTGTAGTGGTGGGGTAGTTGTATTGGGTAAATGATGAGCATGATTAAGGGGCTTGGGGGGTCGAGTGCAAAGTAAATCCAATTATTTGTTGGAGGGGAGTAGTTAGTTTGGGGGGGNTGACTAATAGCCAGTGAAATATAGAGTTGTGGGTTCAGTCGTCTTATGGCCACCATACTGGCAGTGTGTGCATTATGATGTTTACGAGAATCGAACCCTAGATCCCCTGCATGTAAGTCTTTAAAGAATAATTTTATTTCCCCAAATATTTTCGAAATTTCAATTTTTTTTAAACTAAAACTTGCATTTAAAAAAATTAAAACATATTTGAGAATTTTCTCGAATTTTTCCAATTTTTTAGGATTGTTTCCAATTTTTATTGATTTTTTTGTTTTAAGTTTGCTTGGAGCCAAGGTCGTGGAATCTAGCAAGACGGTCGTAGTCCGTAATGTAATTTTTCCCTATTTTTAAAAGTATTTATACATTTTTGTGATGCTTCAGTTTAAATGTTACCCCGTGGTCATCGCAGGTCGAAGTTATGTTAATTCAATAACTGGCCGGGGTCAATCATGTGAACAAATATGGCCACTGTCACTCCTGTTCCGCTGTGCTTGACTTGGAGCCTTCAGTTCGCTTTATTGCTATGAAGACATTTTGGCTCACACATTGAAGAGCCTCGAATCCATATTGCTGATTTGCGGACTTTTTCAGAGCCTCGAATCCGTTGTGGACTTTTTCAAAGAGTCTTGAGTGAGTGAAGAGATTTTTGCAGCTCTAACAACGAGGTCTTGAGAGTCGATGAGTGTAACTGAGGTGAGTATGGAGCAACGCTGGAATGAAAGGGCGGGGGAAACGGGAGATCCCCTAGAAAACCCTCCTACCAGAGGCATCGTCCGGCACGATTTCCACATGCGAAAATCCGGGAGTGGCCCGGCAGGGGATTGAACCTGGTTCGCCTTGGCGTGAGGCGAGTAGGCTAACTGCTCAGCCACCGCGCCCCCAAAGTGTATTGAGTTCACCTTGCTGATTTGAGGAATTGTGGGGAAAAACTTTACCTTTTTTTTAATATTTTGTAGGAAAGAGGAAAATTTTTAATGGAAAAGGGAAACTTTGAAGGAAAATAGTGCATTTGGGGGGGGGGATGGGGAATTCCGAGGGAAAAAACGGAAAATATTTAGCACAGATAGCCACCGCACACTGTGATGTCACAACAATTCTCAATCCTCCTTCACAATCCTTGTTTCTGTCTCCTCTTTTTATTCCTACTTGCATATGTACATAATGGATATATACATACACCATAGTGATATCTGTAGAAGTCTTGTTTTAAAGTGAGTGTACTAAAAAGTAACAGAAACAAGCCCTGGTTACTCTTAACGCAGGTATTATACTCCTGTAGTAACTGTGAGCCAAAATACAGCGAAAATGGTTTCGCCACCGAATGAACGGTATCGTACATAAATGCCGCATAAAACAATTTTTTTTTTGTATTTGCCAATTTGTGCCTGGCCGTTTACGTCCCATAAAATTCAAAGACATTTTAGTATCGGCTTTAAAATTAACACTGCAGTCTTTTTACGACTTGGTGAATTACGACACTATCAAATCAAAGAAAGACACGTATTCACGTCGTATTACAAAACAACCTTACATTTAAACGATAAAGTACGTAAGAGGTAGGCCTATAGTTGTGCTACCTGTTTAGTCTATGGCTATACTGACTGGTTGTGTTTATGCTGTACTTTCGAATTTACTGTAGTTGGCTAAATGACGTTACAAAAAAAAATAACCATCATTCACAATGACAGAACTTCGTTATCACACAACGTGAACAATCTGCTTTAAGGGATACATATATTACGTATGCATTTATGTTTACATGCTGTGAACGCTCACTTCCTATTTGTTGTTTGTGTGCAGAGTGATTTTGTTTTTTCAGCTGTTTTTAATTTTGGTTCCACTTTTTATGTTGTTTGCGGCTCTCTTTTCTACGATGTTTTTTTTTCCAAAGACTTAAAGAACATTTAATAATTATTTAATTTTTTTCTGTGTTGTAAATGTAAACAAACCTTAAATTTTTTTATATTATCATAATATTATATTGTCTAAAAACATTTATGTTGGATGCCTTAAAGAAAGCATATTCTTTCGTTAAATATATTTTCAGGCTAAATAATTTTTTAAACTTTAACACTACAAAAGATTTATAGGAAGTACTTAATCGCAATTGAGTTGTTCTGAATTTTCAAAATATGAGCAAATTTCGACATATGCACAAATTCACAAAATAAAGTCGAGACGTTCCGTAACTCTTAACTCAGAACTTCATTCTTCCTCTACGGAAGTCATTTTCATTTTTATCTAACCATTTCTGGCAATCTCGGAAGGTTTACGTAAATTTGGACTTCTCATATCAACCCCCCCCCCTCCATTTTCCAATAATTCCATACTATTGCTATTTCCACCTTCATCATCCAAATCACACCTCTGCTTCCATCCTATTTTGTCACAATCATTAAATTTATTTTATATCGCGAAAAAATTCCACTACTAGTTGTACTCCTAGACATGTTGTTTCAGAACCAATATCCCGTTTGAATGAGTTTAACTAGCAAACGTCGCAAGTGTCTGCCAGCCAATCACGCACGTTCTGCGTCAGGGTAACTTTATTATGATTGGCCCAGACGAGTGGAGAATGCACTCTCACGCAGACACGCGGGCCGATAACCAAAGGAAATGCGCAAGCTTGCTCGTGAAATGCTGAAGTCTAACTTGAGCATGTATCTCTTCGCGGAAAGCAGGTGGCTCCAGTGATCAGTGTTAACTGGGGATTGTTCCAGTGTGTCGGGAGGATGAGGGGGTAGTAGCGAAGGTCGCTGGGCGGGGTTTGGGTTCGGCTCAAGTGTTTGGAGCTGCGCGAGCCCGCCCACACTCGCCGGTCGGCCGGGGCATGTGGTCCACTCGGCCACCTGGGGGGACACTTACCAGGAACAGGAGGCGGGAGTGGGAGGTGCCCGCGACAATGGCTGCCACAGGTGCCCGGGATCTGCGGAGGCCTCGCAGCGCGTGCCTCGTCTCCCCCGCGTGGGCGACGGAGCAGCTCGCGTGCGTGCGGGACAATTTGCATGACATTATCTTCCTACGGGCGGCCGGCGAGTGTCAACCGATCTGGCCCCGCGTCCGCGCGCGCTTCGGCCTGCGCGTTCACCAGACCTCACCCATTTTTTTTTCTCTCTCTCTCTCTGCGGGGAACGCTAAAATACAACGTCTACAAGGACATGCCGACTACGCCGGAAGATGCAAAACAACGTATCACAGCTGCCTGTTTTTAAATTTTTCTGCTGAAATGCTGCAACACGTGCAGCAATCTTCGCGTGACAGACTGGGAGCTTGCATTCTAGCCGGTGGTCTTCATTTTGAACACAAGCTGTGAAGGGCCGTTTCCTCTTTCTTCTTCGGGATTCACATAATTTGTTCATTCACTTTTGTGTTTCTCAAGAGAGTGCTGGTGCATGGTACAGTAAAATAACATAAATGTGCAAGATTTAACATGTGTTTTCTTGCACATTCAGAAGAAAGTCACGCATACTAAGACAGAGAAGTAAGCAGACGAACATCATACCCTAGTAACTAAGCAGTTAAATGGAGCAGACAACTGTCGGTATTTAGAATTGTCATATTACGATATCATGTAAACTATTTGCACTAGAATCAAGCAAAAACCACCATTGACCTTCTAATGCCCTCTAGTTTTATTTTCTTGGTGTGATTTGGCTTTGTTCCATTAAAAAAAAATTTAACTTGGTTCTATAAATTAACATTATAATACTTATTAAAATCTGTGGCTAGGCTGCAATAATAAGTCCCTGTCTAAACTTCACACAATTCTGTGAAACCATAGCACCTTTTATTTCCGAAATATTTGCGGTGCAATTTTTAGGCGGTTCATCCTGCATTTGACGAACTTATCTATACAATTTATTTGGCCGCCATTTTTAAAATAAGTGTCTTATCCGTCTTAATTATATAAATTTACACAGCCTACTTTAGCACTTCTTGTGTACACAATTGGGTGGGAATTAGTTAATTGTTTCCCGAAGGATCGCATAAAAGTTTCATCTGATCCCCTGGCACTATCTTTCAAAAAGGCGGACAAAAGAGGTTCTCTGTAGACTATTATTAATAATGTCGCTATTTAAGAATAATGCCCGACTCACATAAAACATTACATTTTAGTTATAGACCATGCGTGCGAAATTCAGAGGGAACCAGTTGATTGGTCCCCGAGGTATGGTATAAAAACCTNATTTTAGTTATAGACCATGCGTGCGAAATTCAGAGGGAACCAGTTGATTGGTCCCCGAGGTATGGTATAAAAACCTAATATTTTCATGTTGTACTATCTGCATAAATGGTGGACAAAAAACGTTATGTATCAGCATGCTCGATGTTTGTCATAGATACTGCCAGCATATAAAGTTTTTCTGAAATTGTTTGAGACATAATAGCACTCTATCCTAAAACATTTACAAAACTGTTATTTTGAAACAAAAAAAAAAGTGAATACTCCATTGGATCACCTAGGCCTAATTTTAAACTGACTACAAAAGCATAACATGTCGTCTGAGTATGTTAGGAATCGGATCATTGTTTCACAAGCTTTAAATACTTAATTTTTCATTTTGCGCCATCTTACAAAATGGTGGACAGGAGTGGCTCTGTTTAGGCCGGTTTGGTGGTTGTAATATACACATACTCATACAAAGTTAAGTTGAAATTGGTTGCATGAATTCGTAGACACTAAAGCGTACAATGCTAAAATAATTATATGCTCACCATTTTGAAAATAAATGCTAGCTTGGTAGGAATCGGTTGATTATGTCCCGAGATACTGTATGACAATTTATTTTCATGTGGCACTATTTTACATTATGGTGAACAAGAAAGGCTCTGTCCGGAGACTATTGACGGTTGTAATATATACTGCTGGCACACAAAGTCAAGTAGATACAGCATATGTTCAATGACCGCCATATTGGAAATAATCCATTTATAACATGTCAATTTACATAACGTACTTTAGTGCTACTTTTTAAAAAAAATTGTAGGAATCTCTTGATTTTCCAAAGATATAACATTATAGTTTATTTGACACCATTTTATAAATAATAGCANAAAATTGTAGGAATCTCTTGATTTTCCAAAGATATAACATTATAGTTTATTTGACACCATTTTATAAATAATAGCATTATCCATTTACAACGCATATGTTAACATGGCCCAACATAGTATTACTTAGATGAAAATTTTAGTAGGAATAGGTTCTGTGGTTTCGGAGATATAACATAAAAGCTTTCTATTTTTCATGTAGTGCTCTCTTCCAAAATGGTGGACCAATTTCGATATCCCTTCTTAGTTCAGTGCCTTAGCTTCTCTGTCAACACCCATAGTTAAAGTTTAATTGGTTACCTGGTCCTCGAGAAATAACATATATTTAAAAATGGCCGCCATTTTGAAAATAATTCCCCGGCTCAAATGACAAAATTAATTTAATGATCCCTGTTGATTGGGAGAAAATCGCATATATTACTGAACTATGGCAGATTTTGATTGTAGTTATCATGATCCGAGCATAATTATGTGATCAGGTTTCAATTTAGATATTCAAAATTATGGTTGATGGGGAAACTAATGTAAAAAGTGTATGAGGAATTATGCTATCATTGCTGATCATGTAAGAATTGTGTTTTACTGAATGATGGCAAATATTGAGCGTTGCANATGAGGAATTATGCTATCATTGCTGATCATGTAAGAATTGTGTTTTACTGAATGATGGCAAATATTGAGCGTTGCATTCGTTCAGAGTACAGCTACTATCAACGAGTAAACGAAGTTAAAGACACACAGCCTATTACGATGGTATCCTTCTCTTATTTCAACTAAATGCATTACTGGACAGTAGAAGTTGGCAATAAATGACAAAACCGCAAGACCCTCTCGCAGTAATGCACAACATTTTCGTTGTTTGTCTCTAGTGTACTAAAGTACCTATTTAGGCTTAACCGCAATAGAACATTTTAGCGGGATCAGCAAATATTTAAAATGTGTGTGGTCAAAAGTTTGAAGCATTGTTACTAACAGTGCGTACAGTACCAGTGCAAAAATACCACACAGTGACAATTGAGGTAAGGTGATTACAATAACGTGTTGATAATAACTGCACGTTACTCTGCCCCAGACGCAGATCGATACGTACACCATTCGTGTGCCGAGGAATTTAAATAGTAATTTTAATACAGAATATTTGTTTTTATAAAATGTTACGTCGTAATAGTTGTAAAGTGGCCTCGCATTCCTACAAAATTTTATTGGAATCTGTTCAGTACTTAAAAAGGTATTAGAGGGCGAGGGGAGACGTACATTTTAAACAGACATTCGCATGATTGCATAAGCCTATCGTTCCGAGGTAAGTAGGCTAGAAATTGGGTGCCGATATGAAGCCTCTCGCATAAAGGAGAGATTCCAGCGGCTCTTGTCAGGAAGGAAAAAAATAGGAATAACCCGCTGTGTATATAGAAAACAGATCAACAGATGTCGAGTATGCATAGCGGCTTTAACTCGGAAGCAAGGTCTGACATTCTACATGTTTGTATGAAACTTTTTATTGTTTTAGTGCATCCTGTCCACTGGTTAAGCGTGCCTCGCTTGCGATGTGAAACAGTCTTTATACGTCTTTATTCTAGGAAAAAAAAAAAGAGATACACGTTCAGCGCATTTCAGCGCAGTCGGCATATTAACTGCGCCACAATTTGTCACGGTGTGTCAGGATGTTGCTTGCACGGATTTCAGCCTCGCACAACGTTCATCAGGTTGCGCGCGTAGGCAGATGCAAATGACCCTGTCGTGATACGGTGCCAGGAAGTGAGTGGGATGATGCAGCCACAGTGTAAGCTGCTGCCTGCGTGCTGTCGTTGAAGAGGTCTTTGTGTTTGCCCCACTTTCTTATTTTGACTGCTCCTCGGTTTTCATTGCCAGTTCAAGACTTACGGCTATCGCCTAGTTTTAAAGTAGTAAGAATTTGGTGTATATGGAAATACACGTTAATGAAATTCGGTTTTTTTTAAAGCCAATTTTGAAGATTAAATAGTGAACAAAATACTTGAGTGTGAGAAATGATACTCTCAGGCCATCGACATAAATATAACAATTTGTTTTTCAGTAATTTTTTAAATTTAATTATGAAGTTATGTGACTTTTTTAAGGAAACATTTTATACATTAATGTTACAAAAGGCTTCGATAGCTAAGAAGCACTAATTTTTCTGCACAAAAAAGTCCCAGGTGGTATATATTTATATTTAACATGAATGCTAAAAAAACTGAATTCCACTATCGTGTATTTCCTTATACTAAATTCTCGCTGCTTTCAAACCAGGCAACAACCTAGAGGGTTCCACCTGCCTGGTGCTTGAACTGCGCTGCAGAGTGTTTGGAATCCTGGTTTTTTTGACGGAACTGTTAAACGTGCCTCCAGTAAGTTTACCTACAGAAAGACATAATACCCCAGACGAGGACAGAATGGTACTTTTAAGTTACCACGCAAGCTGTAAATATTATTTTGGAGCCATCCAATATAGTTAAGAATTGCTTATCCATACTGCCATATATTAAAGCATACTACCCAGACACGAGTCAAACTACGATAGGAGCCTGTATTGAACTTTGCTACAGACTTCCCACTAATAAAATAATATGGTCACCTCTGAGAAAGTCCCACAGGTACACGCAGCACTACGAGAACACTGCATGCCAGTTCAGAGCCCTGCGCGTAGCGGCGATGGCGCTCTTGTAGCGCGTGCCAGTGTCGCCCTTATAGCTCCCGCGCTTCTCGACGAAAAAAAAAAAGAAAAAGGAGAAAACGATGCTGGCAGGTGGGCTCTTTAAACTGTGTTAACAATTAAAAAATTATGCGTTAAGAATTATGCAGTAATCGCGGTTCTCGCACGCAGAACTACGTGTTCTGGATTAACTATTCACAGTTCACCTTATAATTAATAAGTCCATCCAATGAAAACTTTCGAAAGCCTGTCATGTTTACTTTTGTTCCTAGCATTACCTCGCATGACACAGCCATATTTTAGAGGAGCATACTTCAAAGCAGACATTTTATTGCAGAGAAGGTTTTTTTTTTTTTAACAAATATAATCATAAACATTTACATATACATATATATTTAATATTTTTTATACTTAAATTGCTTTTAAAACAGTTTACCACCAACAACACCGATGTATCTGTTCTAATTGGTCGTTACTATGCAAGTTTTACTTAAGATAAAAAATATAACTATTACTTTCAACGCTTAAGGAAATCCCAAAAACGCGCATGACCTGCTAAGTTCCATTGGAAACCAACACATGAGATAACACTTATTCATTTCTTCTGTACACGTCATAACGCATAATTTAACGATCATTTTTTTCTAATGTAAACTCAATTTTATACTAAAGATGAGAGAGACAGATTTTTGTATCCTGCGCATGCCCCTAAAATTGACTCATCCATCGCCGATTAGACTGTCAAAATCACATGATCAAGAGTGATGAAGTTGTTTGTATACGTTCAACTTTTCAACCGTGTCACCTTTTTTTATATTAATTATATAGTTTGACTGACTTAAGTGTTGCATTAAAACTAGGCTAGAGTACTAAGACCAACTTATACAAACAGTTCTGTACCCTCGAATCCTACCTATAGGCTTTTCCCGGTAAACTGAGCACTTTTTAAAGCCCTGCTCAATATCTACTTGTATGCACATTGTGTATCCTTACGCCAGATATGAAATTAACATTGCCATGGATCTGATCACTTTATTCATGCGCCAGTTGAGTGAAATCGTGAAATTATTTTAAAAGTAAACGTTTTACAAATTTGCTAATACTTACACTTACATGCATAAAAAAACAGAAAACAAAATGAATTATTTTNCTTTATTCATGCGCCAGTTGAGTGAAATCGTGAAATTATTTTAAAAGTAAACGTTTTACAAATTTGCTAATACTTAAACTTACATGCATAAAAAACAGAAAACAAAATGAATTATTATAGTATTCACGAATGTTTAGCAAACACATTCAATTGATTCAACGATAAGATGGGGAACTACTTTCCTTCCGTCGTTGCCAACTTTACTGGGTGCATACTATTCAGTCTGGCCATTCAAATATGCGCAGGTAGGAACAGTGACATTTTTCAAAGGTTGGTTTCAAAAGTGCACTCTTTACCGTGAACCTTTGTTTTGATAATACTATTGCCAATCAAACAGTTCAATGTTGGAATACCCTGCGTGATTGCTGCGCGGCTGGGGTGCTCAGTCTTTCCCATTTTCCGTCTACGGTTCAAGCGAGTGCCTTCAATATCGTAATCCTCAACGATACCAATGAACAAAGTAATTATTGTGGCTTAAGATGGGGCAGCCTTATTAACGTTTTATTAATCATATCCTCAACATTGCCTAGGGATTCGTATACAGAATTGGGGGGGCCGAGGTTTTGCATCCCACCTAGGCGAAACGGGTTCGATTCCCGGCGGGGTCGCGCCCTAATTTTCGCATGTGGGATTCGTGCCGCACGCTGATCGGCGGATTTTCTCGGTGATCTCCCGTTTCCCTTTAATCCCAGTGCTATTCCGTACTCACCTCGCTTCACCCTCATCGGCTCTCAAATCTCTTCACTCACTCACTCACTGTAATGTATTGATTTCTTTAAAAAAAAAAAAAAAAAAGAAGTGTTCGAGTAATGGTTTATTTAAAATTTTAAGAGATGCCAATTTTTTTTTTTTTTAAATTGAGAAACGCCAGACAGAGAGATACAATACCGATAGGTTAAAGCCGGCTGCACACAAAAAAGTACACAACCTTTGCCTCAAACTTCAGAAGCAATAAAAAAAAAATACCAGAAGCTTGATTCAAAGCCGTTCAGGCGTGGCTGCACAGGAAGGGATGCTGCAATCTGGGAATGGATCTCTCTCACCTTTAGACTCCCCCTCCCCTTCCTCTTTAGCCTGACCTTCCGCAAGCTGACACTAGCAGGCTTCATTTCGACGCTAACATCTTCATCTAAAGACTCCCCGCGTCTACCGCCCGTGTGCCAGCTTCGATGTTTCTTTCGCTGCGCCGTCGCTGTGAGGGGCGTCATAAAAAACAATTATCCAGGCACGCTCGTACCTTCAACTCGTTCCGGCCACCTTTTTTTTCGTAAATATGTAAGACAAAGTAGCGACCTTCGGATGTTTTAGCAGGAAAAAACCCTTGAGTATAATAAATAAGGCGTGAAGCTNGAACTAACTCCACCCCCCCTCCCCATTTTTGAGGCACAAATGCTGGAAACCCAACATGTCCTCTTGTCAGGTGCATGCACGCGGAATCACCCAAACCAGAAATCAATAAAAATATATTAATACATAATAAAATACTGCAATAAACAAATAGAATGCGCGAACATTGAATGAAATAAGTAAAAAAAAATTTACTCATCAAATAATTAATAAAACCAAATATAAATGTATTTATAAAAATAACTGTTTTGCAATTCTGTTTTAAATTTGCTTTTAAATTAAAGGAATTTTTTTAAATATTTGAACACAATGCGGAACCGTATTTGAAAATATTTGAGTAATAGAAGAAAATATTTTTTTATAATTATCAAAGCACTTACTTAAGCAAATTCTGAAGAAAAAAAAGTGTTAATTTAGTATCTGAGTTGTTGAGTTGAGTTGAAAGCCAATGAGGGTGAACATAGGTGATAATGCAGCAGCGCCGGAATGCAAGGGCCGAGGAAACGGGAGATCACCGAGAAAACCCGCCGGCCAGCGGCATCGTCCGGCACGAGTCCCACTTGCGAAAATCCGGTAGTGACCTGGCCGGGGATTGAACCCGGTTTGCCTTGGTGGGTTTGTATCTGAGTACTGATATGAGGACGTGTTAATAAACTTACCTATTATGCGCGGCCTGTCAGTTTATGTATTTATTTCCCTCTGCAAAATATTCATTTTGCAAAGAGCCAGTGACTTTTCACGTAAAAATCGGCGCACACAGTAGACTTCAATACTATATACACACCTCAGCTGTTGTTAAACCTCCATTGGCTGCTGGTGCCGTGTCCGTCTTTGACCAAGCCACTCAGAACTAAGTAATTCCGACACTGAACCTTCGTGATTCGTGCGCAAACGGTTAACACTGGCCAGAACATTTTTTAGCCAATCAAAGAAGCTGGACGACCCTACAGTGCTTTGAACTGTATCTTGCCTCAAAATCTTTTCGCGAAATATCACTGCCCCTAATTATGCAGCTTGAAACTTCCAGCTATATCCTACCAAATTTGTTTGTTTAACACACACACACACNTCACTGCCCCTAATTATGCAGCTTGAAACTTCCAGCTATATCCTACCAAATTTGTTTGTTTAACACACACACACACACATACACACAAACATATATATAATTTCTGGCCTATTCCCAATACAAAATTAACTTAAATAAAACCNACACACACACACATACACACAAACATATATATAATTTCTGGCCTATTCCCAATACAAAATTAACTTAAATAAAACCTTTTGCATCCTCTCCCACCCCTAACATTTCTGTGGCGCAGAGTTTGCGTTATGAACCCAGCTTAGTTTGCACCCCTGGTGACGGGATTTTTTTTATACCGAAGGCAGCATTTCAAAGAAGAGAACACTCCTCCCCGAAGGTTCTTGGTTTCACTTTCCAGCGGTCAACCCTGGCGCCGAAAGAGAAAAAACCCGTAATCTCCGAAGAGCGCACAAAAACAAGGCAGTAAATTACAAGTTTCTGTGGCCGCCTGTTCTCCTTCTCTACTCCATTATCTTCCATCATCTCAGCTTCTCCAACAATTGTGCACATTCTAGACACGCACACACACACACACGCCGACACTGCTCGAAGACATTCCCCTGGGGGTTATCAGCGATTGGTTTCGGTAATGTTAGGGGCCCGGGTCCGAAATTACAAGCTCGTCAAATAACACGAATAAACGTGTGATCCACACCCTGCAGACACGTTTGGGCGTAGACACATCACGAGAATCCACTTGGGCCTACAAGTTCCGTTATTTGGGAATATGACAGAATCGTGAGCGAAACAACTTAATTTCTCTGGGTGATGACACAGTAACACATTATTAAATTCAGGCTAATGAAGTATATAATCCTAACGCATTAAGACCTGAAATGGTCCTTACCAAACAACTAGAAGACCAGGAAAATGCACAAACATTCCCGCCCCTCACCCTTGTTGTGTGACGTCACATGACGCAGAGTCTCTTAACGGCGTTGGCCACGGAAAAATGCATTATTTTATATTTGAACTATATATTGTTCATCTTGTAGGTATTATCTGTGACTACTTTATCCTCTGATAAAATATTTTTAAACTGCATCGTTTTCAAAATGACTCGTCAAAGTCAAAATTTTACGGTTTTTGTAATGTACGAATAATGAAAACTATCTTACGTACAGATATAAGATAATTCACTCGAAATGAGATGCGAAAAGCTACTTCAAAAGTCTATAAAATTGTANTATCTTACGTACAGATATAAGATAATTCACTCGAAATGAGATGCGAAAAGCTACTTCAAAAGTCTATAAAATTGTACAAGAAAATGTTTTTTCAATTAAAAAAAATTGCTGAAAATAAGGAAATTCTTGCGTATTTTTAATTTTTCGCTGCCCACTAAATTAAAAAAAAATAACTTTTGCTAAACATACCTTAAAATGAATTAAGAGAAGACCTTTGAGATGCCTTTTTTTCAATTTTCTGCAAATAGTTTGGTTTATTTTATTTGTACATCGCAAAAACATTAACATTTTGACTTTGACGTGTCATTTTGCAAAAACCATGTGGTTTAAAAATGTTTTATCTGAGGAAAAGGTAGTCACAGACAATGCCTACAAGTTGTACAATATATGGCTTAAATATAAAATAACACATTTTTTCGTGGCCAACGCCCTTAAGGTACAATACCTGTCGAATATAACCTTCATGTTGAGCCTTACAGCTGTCCGCGTGCAATTTGCACGTCAGCTACTAGGTTTACCTCGTCAGGAAACTAAACTTAAAATTAAAATTCTGCTCAAAATTTTAGGCTTAGTTTGCAAAACTACAAATATTTACATTTTTTCATCTAAATCTCAATAATTGTTAAATTATCATAATGTTCCTTCGTGACTCTGATATTTACAATGCATTTATCGAAACGCTGTGAACATCTTAATATACTATCCTACGTGGGCGATGTAAACTTAAGAGATATAGTGTAAGGGCACAAAATTAATGTCCTATACAAGTTTCTTCTATTTATTTTTACATAATTTACTCCTTAAGTACACCTAGGCTATTTTTTTGGTACATGGCACGCAAAACTTACAAAATAAATGTTCTCCCTGCTCTGCGCATTATTTGTCCGTTTCAGTTAGAGCAGTTTATTTTATGTAGAATNCTTACAAAATAAATGTTCTCCCTGCTCTGCGCATTATTTGTCCGTTTCAGTTAGAGCAGTTTATTTTATGTAGAATTATTTGTAATAATATTCACGAAGCCCATTCCCTTGCTTTGACTCACGTATATAAAACTAGGCAGTTTTGCGAACAAAAAAAGTGCGGTACAGCCTATTTGTTTTTAAAACCACTTCCTTTTTATTTTAACCACGTGGTGCTCACGAATATAATTCGGCAGGCACTGTTGCTTAAAGAAGCTAAATCACAGAATATATAAACATACAGAAGTGGAAGGACTATGCGTTCCTTACATTGACTAATGATAGGGTGTACAAATTGTCGTCTTTTGCGCATGCACCCAACACTGACCTCCCCTGCACCATTACAACTGTCAAAGTCACATGGTCAACAGTGATAAACACGTTCGTTTGTATTTTAACTCTCCATGGACAAGCCCTTTAATGTGTATAAACATATTTTGTAAATTTTTATTTAATCTTACTGCATTAGAAATAAGTTAGACGAAGTGCATAAACATCTTGAAGCACTTGTTTACATAAGCAGTGTCCTAACCTCAAATCCTATCCAAGTCGGTTTTTAAAATGTCGCATTGCCGGAAAATCAGTCCAATGGTTGAACACGGAGAGTGCCTACTGCGCATTTAAGTGATGCACTCTACCCCACCTTCCCTCTACGGTTCCTTTGATGTGAGCGTCGTACGCCATTCGCTGATTGGCTATGCGAGGCCCTGGCAACGGTACTTGTGTCTCTGATTGGTTACCGCGTGCTGCGAAACATTCCCTGTTGGCTTGGCTGCCGGCTGGTGAGTAAGTTACCAGGGTGCTGATTGGCGGACAGTGTTCCGACATCTTGCTGGCCAGTGAACGCTATTTGGCTGGCACGTACACGGCTGGAATAAGGGGTAAAAGGGGCTGTTTCGCTTCTATGTAGCTACATGGTCTGTAGCTCGATGATCAATAAGCTCCATTCTATGACTGGATCGTATCACTATTGCCGAACACAAAGCCTGCATTTCATTGGCTGTGCTAACTAACGAAACAAGTTCTTGTCAGCTGAAGAAGAGTGCGAACCAAAGGCCATAAATGAAAGTGGGTTATAAGTGTTTAAATTGTGAATGCCAAGTGGGAAACATGGTAAACAATCTGAAATCGCAGGACCCATAGACAACAGTTAGGAAGCAAATTTTAAAGTAACACGAACGTAGTATATATAACTGTAGCATAGATAAGAACAAATTTGATACTTTGCCAACATTTACTTGTAAAAGGAGGATATATATATATATATATATATATATATATATTTGGGCAGCTCTTAAGGGGGTAGTATCCACTCCATCTTCGAATTTTCTTACAAATCTTCGTAATGAAAATGGTTGACCAGAAATAAAAAAATCAAAGCTATACACTACTTAACGAATTTTTGGAAATTTGTAGGGTTTCTATTATACCTGTATTTTCCCACGTGGAATTGCAATTATTAAATAATTAGGTAATGTTTGATTATGGTTACAGATGTGAAACTAATCATGCAAAAAAAAAGTGGGATTTCGAAATAACTTTTAAAATGTTCCCTACGCCTTGACTAGCTTGGTGTTTGAATATTGACTCTGAAAATTAAGTTATGGAGGAAAATACGTAAATCCAAGATGGCAAGGGTACTTCCTCCTTAACGAGGTTTTGAGAGCCGATGAGAGTGAAATGAAGTGATAATAGTGCAGCGCCGGAATGCAAGGGCGCGGGAAACGGGAGATCCCCGATAAAACCCGCCGACCAGTGGTATCGTTTGGCACGATTCCGAAGTGCGAAAATCCGGGAGAGACCCGGCTGGTTATTGAACCCGGTTCGTCTTGGTGGGAGGCGATCTGTCTAACCGCTCACCCACCGCGACCCTTATTCAATTCAGATGGTGTAATATAACAATGAGGAAACACACAAATTAAAGACATATATGTATATAATTTATTTCCTTGTTTATTTTTAGACGACTGACTTACTAACACGTGTATATTTATTCTCTTATTTAATGCCTGTCTGTAAGTGTCTGATGTCTTAATTTTCTTGTTCTGTTCACACGGCTTGATAGGTAAACTTTTTTGTTATACCTTTTTTACTTTTTTCTGTGGGCCGATGTTGAGTCGCCATAAGCAACACACAACGTCCTGTAAAATTCTGAGTGTTATTTGGTTACATCACTGCCATTAAAATTTAACACCACACTACAGAATAGACCACTCGGTGAATAATAAAAATTTCCGTCAAATATATATATTTTTTAATAATTTTGCGTAAGTGTTAACCTATCCAGTCCGTGTTTCTGCTGAAACAGACACGTTGCAGAGAAATGACGTTCTTGAGCTTGGATGTACGCAGCAAGGGTCAGTGCCAAGTGCAGCCAATCACTTCCTTTTGCGTAATGGGATTTGTGTAGGTTTCGACAAGCTCTGGCACGTGAGTGGTTGATCTCAAGTGTTTGTAGAGCGTCACGCGCGTATTTCGTTGGTTGTACGAGAATAATACCAGCAGTGAGTCATACTTAGTACGGTAATGGCCAAAATATTACTTGATTTCAACACGTGAAACCGTAAATTAAATTATGTCTGGAAGGGGTAAACCCTTTCATTCTCACATTAATTTGTAGTTTCTGGTGTTGAAAATAAGAAATTTTTTGACGCGTGCTGTTCTTAATCTGGTGAAGACATTCTTTCGTGGTCATAACCAATTAGGTGTAGGCTGAGTATTTGGTGATCAGTGATAGGTAGGGCCAGTGACTTTTCGCGTGAAAATCGGAGCACGCAGTAGACTTGTATTATATATACACACCTCAACTGTTGTTATACCTCCATTGGCTGCTGGAGCCGTGTCCGTCTTTGACCAAGCCAGTCAGGACTAAGTAACTCCGACACTGAACCTTCGTGATTCGTGCGCGAACGGTTAACACGGGCCAGAACATTTTTTTTAGCCAATAAAATAAGCCGGACGACCCTACAGTGCTTTGGAGTGTATCTTGTCTCGAAATCCTTTCGCGAAATATCACTGCCCCTAGGGATAGTCATGTACCAGTGATAACGTAGAGCACAAGCACGGTTTGCGAACCAGTCACTCCCAGGGAAGATCATTGGGGTGCCGAGCCTTACAGAGTACAGTATCGGTCAAGTATAATTTTCCCGCGTAACATGTAGACAGTTGTCTGCAATGACCATGAAAGGGTTAAGAAAACTTATTAATCTGACTGGTGCACGTGCACTCAAAATCTGTGGAATTATTTTACTGTATCTCCAGTTAATGAGCTGTTACCTACCGGTGAACCAGTGGAATGCACTGAGGTTTTACTGCCAGACCAGTGCAGTTGACTAGTGATCAGTATAAATCACTGCTTGATTCGCGAATATCAGAAACTAAAATGATCAATAAAATTTTGCCGATTCGAGTGAGCTGGTTTCAACATATATGCAGTCGAGTTCGCTGATTTGGAGCCAATATATGCGAAATTAACTAGCACGCTTGTAAACAACAAAACAACAGGTCAGACAGACTTCACGACACAACATTCACTCCAGCCGTGAGGCTTAAGGGGAGCTCCACTCCCCCGCCGAAATCCACGAACACGTAAATTTACTTAAAAATAGGCATCACAATTTAACAGCCTAAATACGGGTCCGGTGCCGAACAACCCACATACACGTGGCTCCCCCCCGCCGACCCAATGATTTGGATACGTGTCGGGGTGCATTTGTCTTTACAAACACCCTGTGAGTTACGGGAGTCTAGGCTCCCGGTCTCACGACGTAAAGGCCACTCGGTGGCATATGAGGGTTTGGCGGATTTGGAGCAGTTTCAACTGTTTTGATCTTTAGAGCGCGGTTGAGCTTGAGAAAGTAAATAAATAATTAAATAAATAAATACAGTAGTGAGTGCCGAATTATCAGACGTTGATGACTCCTTTATTGCGTAATAACCATCATCCACGGTGGCGGGCGGCCCGTTCTCTTGACGGGCGCTTGAGAGGATCTTATTGTGCCTCCATTATTCCACAAGTCTGCGGTTCGTGAAAGACCACGTCGGCTGCCGGGAGGGGTACCAACCTTTGAGCAGCGATTACCGCGGATAAACGAGGCCTTAGCTCGTGCGCCGGTGGCAGCGCTGATATTTCGTAGTTTCACGGTCGGGCAGCCAT
>NQII01001166.1:119940-173725 GCA_002778355.1 Clitarchus hookeri
ATATATATACACACAATGCGGAAAATTAGGGTGGGACACGCGGGTGAAACATCGGGAAGTTGAACGGCGATTTAAATCAAATTCCCCTCATCCCAGGTCCTGCCCGCTTCTTTCTTTTTTTTCTCTCTCTCTCTCTCTCTCTTTCTCTTTTTTGGAAGGATGAAAGAGGACCTCCCACGGAAGGGCTGCGAAGGCAGGGGAGAAGACAGCGAAGGTAATATCCAAAACCTCCCTTCTCCCCTCCAGCATGCCCTTACAGTAGCGGTAGAAGCCACCTTGGGCCTCGCCTCCCATCTTTTCACTGCCGGGGGGATTTATTTGTCACGCAAGCATTCTGGCGCTCTTTTTTTATTTTATTTATTATTACTACTGAACAAACCCCTCTGCCCTGTGCCCTTTTCACTACCTGAGCAGTGTACGTCATCGTGAATGTGAAAGGGGGAGGAGAGAAGCGTAGTTCTTTCGTTATTATATCGACGCGCAGAAGTAGAGAATGAAAAGACACGCACCCTTCAAAACAAACTCTTCAGTGTTAAGTGACAAGGCTCCCTGAGTAAAATATGCAACGCCGGGGAGAATGACTGGAGGGAACACATCTGGAGTGGGGGGGGGGGTCACAAAAGGAGGTCGTATATTCACGGACGTTCTACACGGCGACTGCGAAGCTGCGATTGTGCCGAANAACTGAAGAGCGTTTCTGACGTGGCGACGCTGCGAACCGTACAATGTCGCGACAGGACTAACATATCGCCGACGTTTGGCTAGTTAAACGTATTCACGACCCCCAGGCTGGGGTGCTCGTACGAGCACTGACATGAAGCGCAAGACACTTTATGGAGTAACGGGAGGGTAGTTAGTGTAACTGGTTATAGAAATGGGAGAGGAATTATGGTTCACTGCGTATGCACGGTCTTAGCCACGTCTCGAAGTACGTTCAGTCTCCTAACAGCGGCGGGAAGATAAACGAACGCATAAAGACGCTTTTACATCGCAGCAGTCTTTCACTGACCAAACCGTTAGCTTTGAAGGCGTCGCATAATTCGTATCTTGTAGGGTAATCAACTTGATTTAAGAAAGTTTATGTTAGTAGAATAGTGGTCCCTTGGATGGTCTTTCAGATATTGCTGAATGTAAATCAAAATTAACAGTGAACCTCCACCCCGATACCTTGGAGGATCTGAACTCTCAGATGATTAGATATTTGTCTGACGTCTTGTGTGTCGGCTAGAAAGCCTAAAATCTGAAAAGAATTTAAGAGTATTCTAATAGAAATAAGAAAGTATACATAAACTTGGCATCTGGGCTGAGATGGCGTCGAGATATCTATATATCTCATTAAGCCATGTTAATCTTGAATATAAAGAGTCCAGCAAGAGAAGAAGGCATTCTTTAAAAAGTGTATTTATACATTTTGTAAATATCATGATCCCGTATTGTTGAGTGCTGTTGTGCCTCGTCATCCTAGGGGTTTCTTTTTTTACTTTTTTAAGTGTTCAGGCTTCCTCGATACGCCCTCCGTCCATAAAACTCGGGGGAAGATTGCTCACCTATGACTGCTGTGTGCTTGATTAAAATGCACTGAGTGACATGTGCCCAGCAGACTTGGTATCGACGGAGGGAAAGTAGTTCCGTCTCTCAACACTGCATTTTAAAAAATAGGCCTGTGTTGATATTAATATCATTTCATTTGTTTTATACTTCTTCAATGCATACAAGTGTAAGAATTGGCAAATTTGTAAACTATTTGCTTTTTAAAATAATCTTACCGTTTTACATTCCTTAAGCATGGATAAAGCGATCAGGTCCGTGACTAGTTCATTTTACTTATGGTGGAAGATTACGCAATGTGTGTACAAGAAGATTTTAAACAGGACTTTCAATAGTGCTCAGTTTACCGTGAACACTCTATAGTAGTATGTGCATGTCGTTCCCTATCTAGGATTAAGACATCCGGCAAAAGGAGGAAATGTCTCTATCTTTAAGCATTATTTTGGCGCCCTGCCGGGCTTCTCCTGGCAGACGGGAATGCCCGGCTTTTCTGACGTCATTAAAGGTTAGTATTTCTCTACTATTATTCTGTTTTTTTTTTTGTGCAATGAAACTTCTTACAGCTTTGTTGTCAAAATGTACTTGATAATATAAAAACCTTTCGACTTTTTTTTTATGTAAATATATTAACGATTTTTTTTTCAAATTTCAAATTTAGATTAATTTTCATACGCTGTTAGAAAAAGTGTCCGTAAAATTACGGAGAGTAGCGGTTACAAATTATTCATACATCTGCATGAAATTACGGACTCTTCGTTATTTCCAGTAACGTTCTCTCCATAAATGTCACATAAATCTCCGTGAATTAACGAAACGTGTCCATAAACTTGCAAGTTTTTTTAATCTGTTCTTTATACAAAAGGGTAATAAAAGCCCGTTTTAATTTCGTTGTGTGTCTGTTTCACTGTGTATAAAAATGAATGTAAAAAGTTTAAACAACTTTGTCTGGTAGCGGGATTTGAACTCGGAAAAAAAATTGACTGTCCAAAACCTCATCCACTCACTTACCACGCTTTTACAAGAATAAGTATTGTAAATANAATCTGTTCTTTATACAAAAGGGTAATAAAAGCCCGTTTTAATTTCGTTGTGTGTCTGTTTCACTGTGTATAAAAATGAATGTAAAAAGTTTAAACAACTTTGTCTGGTAGCGGGATTTGCACTCGGAAAAAAAATTGACTGTCCAAAACCTCATCCACTCACTTACCACGCTTTTACAAGAATAAGTATTGTAAATAACGGACACATGCAGAATTATGTATGTACACCTCTCAATAATGTTAAGAGTGCTTGCGAGTTTGTTATTTTATTATATCTCTACAAGCAGAGATAAAAAAAAAGAGATTTTTTTTCCCGTAATATATTTTACTGCGTACAACAGCATCATTAAACAAAGTTTAATGATGCTGTCCTGTAGTGGGATTGTAACACCAATCGACAAAAACACTCAATAACTGGAACAACCCACATAGCACAGGATATCCACTGGATATCCTAATTACATCCACAATATCGTAAAGTCATCTAAGTCCTGAAGTGAATCTCCTCAGGATATCCGTTGGATACCTAGTAGTACATATCAGCTCGTACCACTTCCTGGATATCCATTAGATGTTACAAAGCCTCCAATGGCTATTACTTATGGTAAGTGTCTAATTCTAAAGATGTCATTATCCTTGTGTGGATATAGGGCGGACATTTGGATATCTTTCGGCAGTCTTTTGGATGTAACTTTGCTATTCCTGGATGTCCCTGGATATTCAGAACGTCTGTGGGCACATCCATTAGATATTCTTTGGATGTCTGTGTGCTATATGGGCACTCACCTACCACACCTTCACACAAAGTACTGTATTTCGTAAATATTGATTTCGCATGAAAGTGACGAACGTGCCTCTCTTAGTTTCCAGTCGTGTTAGAGCGCTAGTTATGGTGTATTAATTGCGGTTTATGGAACGAGGTAACGAATAAATAGTTTTATTTTCGCTGTGTGCGTATTTCACTGTGTGTAAAGAGTGTTTTGTCCTGTAGGGGAATTTGAACAAAAATCAAAGAATTGGCACTCCATGAGTGGTTCGCCACTCACCAACTACTATTTTACACGAAGTAGTATTGTGAAGATGGGATTTTATACGCTTCTGCATTGTTCGTGTCTCAAAGTCGAAGCCATAAGAATACGAAGAGCTTCCTTATTTTATATTTACGAAGATCATTTCCGTTATTCGTCACCACGGAGTGCCTTTCCGTATATTAACTCTACATCTCCGTAAAAGTTTCCGCAAATTTACAGAAATTTCTAAGAGTGTACTGCAGTAGTGATATTAAATGTTTCGTTATGTAAAACAATTTTAAAAATACTGGTTTGTTTTTCTGTTACTTAGCTTTCATAATTTATGTTAACTGATAATGGGAATCACTTTGATCTTACAAATTAGGCCTAAAATTTATAAAAATCGTTTTCTTGAATTACTAATGACTTAATAAAATTATCTATTAAGATTAATACATGTGCTAAAAGTAATTTAAAGCATGTCTATAAATGGCTCTCAAGTCTTAATAATTTGTGGTGGGAAAATTTTCATTATCATACTTTTTAATGAAATGTCCTGCTTTTCCTAAGGCCGCTGTTAAAAATTTCCTTATATTTGTGGAAATATTACTGATATGTATAGCAAACATACGGAAACGCAGTCCGTAATGACGGAAAACAGAACCGAGCTCTGTAAATACAAAAGACGGTAAAGACGCCATATTTCCTGTAGTCTACACGAACCTTTCTTCGTGACTGTAACCAGAACATTATAGCTTCTGCGGTGACTGAGATATCCACGTTACTTATTCCTATTCTTTCAAACATCAAAAAGTAGCATCAGTTCTCTGTGACTTTAAGCAACACTTACTAAAATACTCCAACATTAACAGAAACTTAATAAAGTTTCTTCAATGACTGCTGCAGAAACACCAAACTTGTACTCGACGTTGCCACGAGAAGTTTGTTGGTAAAGAGTTCGAGTCATGGATTTGTGAGTTTTTTTATTTGGGTTCAAATCTCGCTCAGGTATATAAAATATTTTTAGCTTTTTTAAAAAAATATTTTTTATACGAGGTAAAACAACGTTTTTAGACCTGGACGCACGTACAGCTAGCTGGTAAATTTACGGAGAGATACCGTGAATTCACGGAAAGTTCTGTAAAATTTACGAAAAGTCAGTTTTTGAAAAACAACTTATCCATAATTTTACGGAGATTTCACGGAGTCTTCTGGAGAAATTTTTACCAGTACTTTTTCCTCAAAATTAAGGAAATTTTTTTTTTCAACGGTGCGAATGTCCGCTATTTTCATCCCGAGTGTTTGGTAAGCCTATCCCTTCTCCGTTGCCCGCAACACACTCAGTCGTTACTCTGACCAAAAGCCAGCTTGGCGGGGGTGGTGGGAGGGGGGGGGGCACCTTGCTCGACGTCGTGAAAGGCACGGAGAGAGAATGGGAAAACTCGGCTGTTGGTATTCTGTGCCACATATAGTTTGAAATTTAAAAACGTGTACTTATCCATTTTATTTCGCCTGGCGCCTCGGTGTTACATTAACGGAGAGGTATCCGCTAGTTTACCGCGGCCTCATGCCACAGAGTAGATAAGTATACACAAATGAAACGGACCGGGCTGTTACTTTGATGCGGGCGTGCCTGTTCCGTGGTTGGCTCCGCGAGTCTCTGGGATAGGGCCTCGTGTTCCGATTGGCTGCCGAGTGGTGCGAAAGTTCCCTCTAGTGGCTGGGTTGCCGGCTGCGGAGTGGATCGACAGACGCTGATTGGCGAACGCCTTACACTCTAAAAAAAAAAATCCTTGCAAAGTTTTCTTTATGGAAAAGTAAACCATTTCTTTGAGGCTGTTTTGGTTACGGTAGCACAATATTGCTTTCGTTCACAGAGGAGGTTACAGAAACGGGTGTTTGCTGTTAATAAATGTCTTCTTTATAGGTTTTCGTTTTGAAAATTTAACCTTCCTTTAGCGCAAAGAAATAAGCGTTCTTTAAGCTGATATTGTTCACAGTAAAGAAATATTACTTCATAGCAAGGGTGACACTTGAACGATATTAAAGGTTTCTTTTCGTGCGTTGAAGTTTTCAGTACGCAACTTTTGTCAAAACGCAAACATACATGAACCAATACATTCTGCATTTACGGAACTGCAACTGACGAAATGCTCAGTCCTCCTGCAGATGTTTCGTGTCATTCTGAAGTGCAGTGACTCTCCAAATCACTAGCCTTACTTCTTTCAAAGAGGTGGCATTGTATTCTGGCCCATGCTGTTACCATACCTATCAAAAGTAGTCTGGTTACAAAAAAATTAATAAATGGCGTGTGGGGAGTGCACCCAGGGCAAGGCAACCCCCTCCGAGTGGCGGTCTTTCCAGCTGGGACCCGTAGGTGACAGTCATCCCCGAACATGACAGAAATGAAGCCCTAGAATGCAAGGGTGGGGGAAACGGGAGTACCCCGAGAAAACCCGCCGGCAAGTGGCATCGCCCAGCACGATTCCCAAATGCGAGAATCCGGGAGTGAGCCCGCCGGGGATCGAGCCCGGATCGCCGTGGTGGGAGGCGAGCGCCCTGGCCACTACGCCACCGCTGCCCCTTTCTGGTTACAAAAAGGGCAAGGTGGTCGTGTGGGGAAGACTTTAAGACTACCAACACGAGGTGACACGGTTTCGAGTCTTGGAGCCGCCCTAGTTATTTAACATTTTTTTATTGATATAATTTCGAAATATTTGTTGATTCTCTCGTATTGACTAATCATGATTGATTCTCAGAGCACAAATTTTATTCGCAGTGTCACCAACATTACCACAAAGACGTATACTAACCCACTGCAACGACAACACAAAGTTATTATAGTCGTTCATTAACATAAACTTCAAACAAAAATTATGTTTGTGGCAAACCTACTTTGCAGTGGTTAATATTCAGACAAATTTTTCTTTGTGGCAATAAATTATGTGTTGCAGCAAATAAAGTGTTTTTTTTTTTACAGTGTACCGACATTCTTGCTGCTTAAGCACCCTGAGCCCGGGTTGGTGCTTAGGAAGGAAAGAGGAGGGTTTAGTGAGGGTCACCTATTTTTCCCGCGAAAAGATTTACGTGGAGGCCGGATTTCAATATGCTGTGCGCACACTTGCCGCTTGTCTATGTGTAAAGACTGCCTGCTAAACGCCGTTCACGATAAAGTGAACACTTTTAGACTCGACCTTAGAAAAAAATTCACTGCTCCTGCCTGTGTATATTTTAATGGGTGCACTGAGTGCCGTGTGCACAGTTAAGTTGGTAACGTTGGGGGAAAAGTAGCTACGTTTTCTGAACGTCGAATTAGAGGTGTAAGGTAAACATGTATGGTAACTTAAATGATTTCTTTAACGTTCTGTATTTTATAATGCGTCTGAGTGTAAGAATTAGCGAATTTGTAAAATACTTTCTTTTCTCATAGTTGTATAGTTTCACTTGACCGACGCATGAATAAAGTAACGAGACTCACGGCAGTGTTAATTTTACATACGGCGGGATAATACACAACGTGCATACAAGTAGATTTTAAGCAGGGCTTCCAAAAATGCTCATGTTACCATGGACCACCTATACATGAGTGAGCCAATTAGAATTAAGTTTCTCCGATAATGCTCGTCCGTGATTCGCGGGCAGACAGAACGGACGCGTAACAATTCAAATGATCCAATCACGAGAGTGGTTTCTGAAGTAAGGTTGTTTCGGAACACAACTTGTCCTGAAATATTTTCGCGGAAAACCGGTGCCCCTAGGTATAGTCCATTCACGGGTTACTTCCAACTTTTCTCTGAAAGCCTTGCTTAAGCTTTACTTCCAGGATATTCCTCCGCCTCACGCAAAAAAAAAAGCTTGATAAAGTTGATGTTTATTCTACTCAGGTTGGGAACAAAACGAGACGTCTTACGGAAGAGTTTGGCATAAGTAAAATTTCCGCCGAAAGTACGCTGATGGTCCAAAGTAGTCGCTTTCAAGATGGCGGTAAATGGAGAAATTATGTTTATTTGTGCGTAAAACTACGTGTTTGTCTCGAATTGTGATACATAATTGCCCCAACCAAAATTTTAGGTATTAACTTTATTTTGTGAGTATTATTTTGCTCTCCAAAGTTGTTTACAAGAGTAAAAAGTATAATTACAACTGTGCTTGGCACTTACCCTTCATAAGCANAAGAGTAAACAGTATAATTACAACTGTGCTTTGCACTTACCCTTCATAAGCAGACTTATTTGAATGGGAAAACGTTACGAATGTAAGTGCGAAATAAATATAGCCGACATTAAAACTATATTTGTATTTTCTTATTTCTCTTCAGTGAAACTGTGCAGTTAAGGTCTAGCTAGAATAATGTTTTTTTTAAACAATTATACTATTTTTTATTCAGTTGTCATACTTAAATAAAGTAATTGTGTAAACCAACGTTTTGCTAAAGCCAAGCCAGTTCACGACATAATATGCACTGAAGAGCCAAAAAAACTGGTATAGGCGTGCGTATGCAAATAACAGAGGTATGGAACCAATCAGAGTAACGCGATGCGGTCGGCAGCATCTATATAAGACAACAAGCATCTGGCAAAGTTGCTAGATCGGTTACTGCTGCTACAATGGCAGGTTATCAAGATTTAAGTGAGTTTTAACAGGTGTTATAGTTGGCGCACGAGAGATGGGACATAGCATCTCCGAGGTAGCGATAACATGCGACACCCCACACGTCGAGAGTTGCTACCGAGTGACTCCAGGAACACTCTTCCGACTTTAGACACTTCTATTGGCGACCTAAATCACCAGACATGATCATTATTGAGCATATCTGGGATGCCTTGCAACGTGCTGTTCAGAAGAGATCTCCACCGCCTCGCACTCCTATGGATTTGTAGACTGCCCTGCAGGGTTAATGGTGTGAATTGCCTCCTGCATACATTCAGACATTAGTCGAGTCCATGCCACGTCGTCTTGCGGCACTTCTGCGTGCTCGATATTAGGCAGGTGTACCAGTTTTNTTACGCGATATTACGCGATATTAGGCAGGTGTACCAGTTTTTTTGGCTCTTCAGTGTAAAACAACACGTGAACAAATTTCGTTACAATTCCACTCTCGTGTGTAGAACAAAGTTAATTCTTTACGTCGGTTCTTAAACGATATAAATGTAAATATTTTATACAGTTATATTTATTTGATGTAAACTGCAGTTATCCAATTTACTTACATACAAAACGGAAAAAACCTGTACACATGCGACATCAGTGCACCCTAGCGGCGAAAAATTTTAGTTGCCAAACTGAAAGCTTCCCAACCCGAGTAGAATAAACCTTAACCAAGTCTAGAAAATTACACCAGAAGAACAACGCACCGTATTCGTGCCCACTCAGAGTGATAATATTTTGCATAAGAACTATTTCCTATGAGGCATTACCAACACACCTATTTCCTCTCTCTTTTTATTCGTAGTAGTTGATATGGACAAAATATAAGTAATAGTGAAGTTAATAAAAAAAATTACGTACTATGTTGTTAAAACAAGTATAAAACGCACATGATGCACGACACGTTTAGGAAATAACCAAACACGTCATACGTGGAACCGANGGAAGAGTTTGGCATAAGTAAAATTTCCGCCGAAAGTACGCTGATGGTCCAAAGTAGTCGCTTTCAAGATGGCGGTAAATGGAGAAATTATGTTTATTTGTGCGTAAAACTACGCGTCTGTCTCGAATTGTGATACATAATTGCCCCAACCAAAATTTTAGGTATTAACTTTATTTTGTGAGTATTATTTTGCTCTCCAAAGTTGTTTACCAGAGTAAAAAGTATAATTACAACTGTGCTTGGCACTTACCCTTCATAAGCAGGCTTACTTGAATGGGAAAACGTTACGAATCTAAGTGCGAAATAAATATAGGCGACATTAAAATTATATTTGTATTTTATTCTTTCTCTTGAATGAAACTGTGCAGGTAAGGTCTAGAATAATGTTTTTTTAAAACAGTTATACAATTTTTTATTAAGTTGTCATATTTAAATAAAGCAATTGTGTAAACCAACGTTTTGCTAAAGCCAGTTCACGACATAATGTACACTGAAGAGCCAAAAAAACTTGTATAGGCGTGCGTATGCGGTCGGCAGCTAGACAGGTTACTGCTGCTACAATTGCAGGTTATCAAGATTTAAGTGAGTTTGAACGTGGTGTTAGTTATAATCGGCGCACGAGAGATGGGACATAGCATCTCCGAGGTAGCGATAACATGCGACACCCCACACGTCGAGAGTTGCTACCGAGTGGCTCCAGGAACACTCTTCTGACTTCAGACACTTCCATTGGCCACTTAAATCACTAGACATGAACATTATTGAGCATATCTGGGATGCCTTGCAACGTGCTGTTCAGAACAGATCTCCACCGCCTCGCACTCCTATGGATTTGTGGACTGCCCTGCAGGATTCATGGTGTGAATTGCCTCCTGCATACCTTCAGACATTAGTAGAGTCCACGCTACGNACGGGGCCCTACACGATATTACACGATATTAGGCAGGTGCACCAGTTTTTTTGGCTCTTCAGTGTGAAACAACACGTTGACAAATTTCGTTACATTTACACTGTCGTGTGTAGAGCAAATTTAATTATTTACGTCAGTTCTTAAACAACACAAATGTGAAGATTTTATACAGTTGTATTTATTTGATGGAAACTGCAGTTATCCAATTTACTTACATACAAAACGGAAAAATCCGGTACACATGCGACACCAGTGCACCCTGGCGGCGAAAAATTTTAGTTGCCAAACTGAAAGCTTCCCAACCTGAGTAGAATAAACCTTAACCAAGTCTGGAAAATTACACCAGAAGAACAACGCACCGCATTCGTGCCAACTCAGAGTGATAATATTTTGCATAAGAACTATTTCTTATGAGGCATTACCAACACACTTATTTCCTCTTTCCTTTTATTCATAGTAGTTAATATGGACAAAATATAAGTAAAAGTGAAGTTAATCAAAAAAAAAAATAACGTACTATGATGTTAAAACAAGTATAAAACGCACATGATGCACGACACGTTTAGGAAATAACCAAACACGTCATACGTGGAACCGAAACAAGTGTGAAGGAACCGCGAACATACTTATAGCGCGAGTCATCGCGGTCCTTCACGAAGTCTTCCCGTCCGAGGACCCGAGCCCCCGAGAAGCAAGCCGCAGAAAGGGCGGCCCGTTCTTGCCGCGCGACAAAAACCAGGTCCCGCTTGTTAACTAGACGAGGCTCGTGCGCATTTATAAACACGCCATTGTTGCGTATCATCTGCTCTTCTGACGTCACCAGGGCCATTAGGCACGCGCCGGGGGGCGACAACGGTCTAAGTCGCGAGTCCGCCCACGCATGAGCGTGTGATACCGTTCAATGCGATGGTAGTGCTTAACGGCGTTGATGCGTCAAAAATTTCTTCTAGGATTTTTAGAAACTTCGTCGAATTGTAGACTTTGTTTTCAACGACAATTACGGTCAAAATAATACCCCATGTATGCCGTGACGTGTTTAAGTTGTCTCCTAAACATCCCATGTGTCTCAAGCGTTTTATAACACTGTTTACATAAAAAATATGTTATTTTTCCTTAAATTGAAGATTTGCATATATCTTAGTGATAAATTATAATATTACATTTATAATAAATATAAATAGAAACTATGAGAAAACATGTGAGTTGGTAGCACCTAGTAAGAAATAGTTCAAATGCAAAAAAATATTACAAATGAGTGCGCATGAATTCAGTGCGTTGTCCTTGGGTGTAATTTACCAGACTTAATTCTGCTTAGTTTGCATGAGGCGGAAGAATATCCTGGAAGTAGAACTTCAGCATGGCTTCAGAAAAGTGGGAAGTAACCGTGAATGGATTATAGCTGGGTGTAAGAGTACTTCCGGAAATTTTTTTTTTTTTTAAACCACAAACAATAGCTGGAAAAACCAAGAAACAAATATGGCGGGGGGCGGTTACCCCTAAGGGGGATCTGTCCCCGCCATTGTGGACATATAGAATTTTCGTTACAACCTTCGTCGCAGATTTTGTAATTTATTTCAACGATCGATAGAGCTTAGGCCACTGCCCTGCACATTCGATAAAATCGAAATTTCTCGACTACTGTTTCTAGAGTAGTTACTGTAATCGCCCGCGAGTAAAATTGCTTATTTCTTGCCGGCGGTCACTAGTAAAAATTAGTAAGGACATTAAAGCTGTCAGAAAATTTATGAAGATAGAGAACCCATTATTTATGCTGCGTCATATGAAAAATTTCGTTTAATATTCTTGAACGGAAATTATGACATAAAAATAGATCACTTGAAGATGGCGGGAACTTATCTCTCTTAAGGAGGTCGGACTAAAGTGATACGTACAGCCTCGAGTATTTCGCGAATTCATACAGTGGCGAGGAACACTTCAAACACTTCTTCTTCTGCTACTGTGATTGGAGAGCAGTTGTTTATACACGTCCCGTTTAACTGTGAGTCAATGATAATCCGGAGGCAGTAGTGTGGGTGAGCTTTGAACAGTCCTGTACAAAGGCCTCACTTGAATGCAGCAACCAGTAAGCAAATTATAGTTAGGGGCAGTGATATTTCACGAAAAGATATCNACAAAGGCCTCACTTGAATGCAGCAACCAGTAAGCAAATTATAGTTAGGGGCAGTGATATTTCACGAAAAGATATCGAGACAAGATACAATTCATAGTACTGTGAGGTCGTCCAGCGTTTTTGATTGGCTGAAACATGTCCTGGTCAGTGTTAAGGCGCCCGTCTACCTGGCGCTTGAACTGCGTTTCAGAGTGTTCGAAATACACGTTTTTCAACGAAACTATTAAGCGTGCGTCCAACGTGCTGATCTACGAAAAGAACACACACTTCAAACGAGAGCTGTTAAGTACTTTCAAAATATCACCTACCTTAGAAACATCAATTCAGAGTACTCCAAAACCCCAAAAAACGGCCTTTCCAAGGCACTGTAGCTCAAAATGCACGCATCAGATACATACAAAACTACTATAGGGGCTTGCACTGAACCTTCCTAAAGACTTCCCACTAATAAAATAACATGGTCACCGCTGAAAGTCCCATAGGTACACGCAGCACGACGAGAACACTGCACGCCAGTTCAGAGCCTTGCGCTTAGCGGCGATGGCTTACTTGATGCGCGTGGCAGTGTCACCCTTATCGCTCCCGCGCTTCTCGGCCTAAACGAGGGAAAAAGTTCCAGGTAGACGGGNATTTCAGTGTCGGAATTACGGAATCCTAAGTGGCTGGGTCACATGCGGAAACGACAGCATCAAGCGATGGAGGTGAGAGAGCAGCCGAGGTGTGTATATAGTGTTGAAGTCTACTGTGTGCTCATATTTTTGTTGCGAAAAGTCAGTGGCCCTAATTATAGTGCTTTGAGTGTATATATAAGTCTGTGAAGTTTAGCCTGCCGCCAAATCAATCCGCAAAATGCTCGGAGCTCTAGTGAGTGAGTGAGTGGAGAGATTCGGGCAGCTCTTCACATCGAGGTCATGAGAGCCGACGAGGGTGAGGCGAGGTGAGTATGGAGCAGCGTCGGAATGCAAGGGCGGGGAAACGAGAGATCCCCGAGAAAACCCGCCGACCAGCGGCATCGTCCGGCACGATTCCCACGTGCGAAAATCCGGGGGCGACTCCGTCAGGAGCCACCAGCACACCACCGCGGCCCCTTCGGCGCTATAGTGACATCATAAGAGGGAATGTGGTATATAGTCTATTAGCGGTTTCTTCACACTTTTTTAATCAAACCTCTGAAAAATTACACCATTGGTGACGTGTTTGGTCCGTTTCCTAAATATATAATGTATCACGAGCGTTTTATTCTTCTGTTAACGTGAAAGTATTTTTTTGAAAATTGAAGTTTTACTTACATTTTATCTATAAATTAAAGGGTTTAATTTGTAATTTTACTGGATGAAACGGGGAGAAAAAGGGTGTGTTGGTAACGCCCAGTAGGAAGTAGTNAAGTTCCAGGTAGACGGCGGCCTTAACTGTTGGCGCACGAATCGCGAAATTTCAGTGTCGGAATTACGGAATCCTGAGTGGCTGGGTCACATGCGGAAACGACAGCATCAAGCGATGGAGGTGAGAGAGCAGCCGAGGTGTGTATATAGTGTTGAAGTCTACTGTGTGCTCATATTTTTGTCGCGAAAAGTCAGTGGCCCTAATTATAGTGCTTTGAGTGTATATATAAGTCTGTGAAGTTTAGCCTGCCGCCAAATCAATCCGCAAAATGCTCGGAGCTCTAGTGAGTGAGTGAGTGGAGAGATTCGGGCAGCTCTTCACATCGAGGTCATGAGAGCCGACGAGGGTGAGGCGAGGTGAGTATGGAGCAGCGTCGGAATGCAAGGGCGGGGAAACGAGAGATCCCCGAGAAAACCCGCCGACCAGCGGCATCGTCCGGCACGATTCCCACGTGCGAAAATCCGGGGGCGACTCCGTCAGGAGCCACCAGCACACCACCGCGGCCCCTTCGGCGCTATAGTGACATCATAAGAGGGAATGTGGTATATAGTCTATTAGCGGTTTCTTCACACTTTTTTAATCAAACCTCTGAAAAATTACACCATTGGTGACGTGTTTGGTTCGTTTCCTAAATATATAATGTATCACGAGCGTTTTATTCTTCTGTTAACGTGAAAGTATTTTTTTGAAAATTGAAGTTTTACTTACATTTTATCTATAAATTAAAGGGTTTAATTTGTAATTTTACTGGATGAAACGGGGAGAAAAAGGGTGTGTTGGTAACGCCCAGTAGGAAGTAGTTCTCTTGCATAACATTTTCGAAGTGAGCGCGCACGAATGCGGTGCGTTGTATCTTCGGTGTAATTTCCCAGACGTGGTTGGTTAAGCTTGGTTGGCACGAGGCGGAGGGATATCCTGGAAGTAGAACTTCAGCAGGGCTTGAAGGAGAGTTGGGAAGTAACCGCGAACGGACTACTACATAAAGTGCGACAGATGTGGTTGTAGTTGTGGCCTTGTCGCGCGGAGGGGGCGCGCAGGGGTTCCCACAGCCGGAATACACAAAGCGAGCGGAATACGTCCCACGCACGCGCCGGCGCGCAGCGAGCTAGGAGCCACGCCCGGCTCGCGGGGCCCGCCCACCCGCACGGCGCATGCGCGAGACCGCATGTTCCGTCTGCCGGTAGAGGGCGGTATGATTAGCGGTGTTGGCGTTCTCACCTGCCGTCGCTGCCTCTACACGATGCGCGGTTACGACGGCGTGGTACGCGAATTAACGTTCAACACGATAATTTAATTTCACATCTTTCTGGGAGGCAACAATTACCAAAGCGTACAAAAAAAGCGCGGAGAACCCAGGCGAACAGTCCGTTTATTTTACGTACGAATTGATGAACCTACACTGCAGCGGTGCGTTGCGGACTGTTATACAAGGCAAACTACACGTAATCCGCGCTACACGTAATCGTTTGCCAGTTTCCACATCGGCCGCTTAAACGTCAGTGGCGCAGTTACGTCACGGCCCGCGTGTGATGGGGGTGCCTCGCCCGCTCTCTCGTGAGTGGCCGCAGTGCATCCTGTTTCTCTCCGGCTCCACTCTGATCGCTGGTTCTCCCTGCTGCGTGCGCCGAGTGTGCGCGGTGCAGCACTGCGCAAGCACCTGCTCGCCTTGCAACACTGCACCGCACGCCGCTCCTTCCTACACTGAGAAGAGGGGTTTTGTTAAATAAAAACAGAGTTTGTTTGGAGCAGCCAAATTTATTGTGTATTAGGGGCGATAAAATATTTTGTTGTTGAAACTAAATAATTTAGTTGTTTTTATTGTGATGCCCCCAGCAAAGATTTTTTTTTTGGTGCAACTAAATGTTTGTTTAGCTCCTCGTGCATTAAACAGTTTCGGTTAATGTAAAAAAAAAAATATTTGTAAATCCGACCGAAACTCGATTATTTGGGGTAAAGCGCTACGCCTTAGCAACTTCACCTAATGTGGCTACTCACAATATCAGAAGGTTTTTAAATATATACATTTAAAATACTGAACAATGTGCGCGAATAAATGTTGTAAGATTTACAGCTCTGCTTTTTCGTTTCCTGTTGAACTTGTTTTATTGCAATGTTCGCGCCATTATTAAGTAGATGCACTAATAAACACGAGTATTATCCTAATTGTCTCCAAAAATTGCAAACGACCTCTCGAGCTGTATTTTCAAACGATGGCAAATGTGTGGGCAAACAAATACGTACAGTTCATTCAACAAAATATTTTTTTGTTGGCAGTCTAATTTCTTTTGTCCCAACACAGAGGTTTTGTTTATTCAGGCGTGTATTTTGTTGGATAAAAAATATTTGTGTGTGCTTTTCAAATTTTGTTTACATAACGAAATATTCTGATGCGCAACTAAATCATTTTTTTCCCTTTACAAACAAATATTTTGTTGGCGGTTCTCTCAGTGCACACTGTAAACTTCTGAAACTGTATCGGCAGATTGATAACAACATAGGAAATTACCACTCAATGGAGCTGCGAATGTAAGAATTACACTGTAAAAAGGTGTTGGGAATACACCACTCTTTTAACTCTCTTCCGAGAAAATGTAATAAAATTNTTTTTTTTTTTTTTTTTTTTAACTTTTTTGAACATAAAGGTATTTTATTGCTGGTCAAATTGAACTCTTACTCTTATTTTATCTATAAATTATAATATTGCATTGATAATTAAAATTAATAAAAATCGGGATAAAATACATGTGATGGTAATTAGTGCCTTGTAAGAAATAGTTCTCGTGCAAAATTTTTATTAAACTGAGTGCGAGGTGCGTTGTCCCTTTGGTGTTATTTTCTAGACTCAGTTGTTAATCTTAGTCTGCTTGAGGTGAATGAATGAATGTTTGGGATAAAACTTTGCCATTCGTACTTTCTCAAAACGCGTATACACTAACGTGGTAAATTTGAGTATATATCTTAAGGTGTAGTATTTAACAAGAATAAAATATGTTACATACAATAAATTCCATTAGTTTTTTTAAGTTCTGTATTTTTTTCATGGATACTGGGTTAGGGTTTGGAATTACTAACTTGCTGATTACGAGAAGTGTGCTAGGACGTAGAAAAGACCCTGTTTCACTCTCTTGGACATTAAAGGACAGGTAGTTCGCGTTAAGTTACCTGAAAGGCCGCAAAACGGCGCCACGAGCATAGGGAGCGGTTACAGAAATTGTGTCTGACCAGGAAGATTACTCCCAAAACGGCGAAGAAATACTGTCGTTATTCTGTTTCTTCAGTAGTGGTATTCTGAACGGTGCCACCCCAAGCCAAATCCCCTTAAGAAGTGGTGCCTTAAGGAAACTAATCCAGTGTATGGTGACTGAGATGAGGGTTGATTGATGAAAATAGTACTACTGCCTTTGGATTGCAGATTAAAAGCCTGAAGAGGGTAAAGTGGCACTGTGCTCCCCGCCTCTGCGTGGCCGGGTGGAGAAATGGACAGCGAGGTTATTTAGTCCACCAAACCTGTACCAGTAGGTTTGTGCGTGGCAATAATCCTCTTGTAGGTTCCTCGGAGACGGCTAAGAGGGAGCAAAAAAGAACAGTGCTGGCCTTGGGCCTTGGCCTTTGGTCTAGGAGGTTGAGTCCTCCGCGAATCTGTAGTGTGGGCAGAGTGGACTGTATATGTGTTATCTGAACTGTAAGTGTTTTGAACTGTTGTACTGTATAGTGTTAATTGCGCAGAACTTACAGTGACGTGAGTGCGCAACGGCATCTAAAACCAGCCCATTTAAATGGGTTAAAGTGACCATGAAGGACGCTTTATTGTTGAATGTTAAACCGAAACCTTTGAAGGAAAGGCGCAAGGAACTCAAGGGACTATACGGTCAAGGAAATGTTCCGACGTCAGTGACTACGGCTGTGGTGAACAGGCTGATGGACCAAGACTTTGACTAGGAGTAATTTGAAATATCCCCTAAAGAGTAAAGAGTCCAAATGGTAGCAGCAAATCTGGTATGCAATCGTTGGAGTGGAAATGAGCGTGGTCAACTCCTGGTTGTCAAATATATATTATGAAGAGGAGGAGGACGAGGGCACACAAGGATCAGAAGGCAGAAAAGATGACCATGAATATAAGGACATTATACCAGTAGCACGCCCTAAAGAAGATAAGTCTGGTTCAGAAAGTTTAGACGAAGACGTATATTCACAAGTTGACCTACGTATAGCAAAGAGGACAGTTGAAGAGTTTGTAAGAGTAGGACAACAAGAAAAATCCTTGAGGCCTTCCATAGAACATCTGCAGGTGGTTGGTAGTACACACCCTACTAAAAAGGTTGAGGAAAGACCCGGGACTAGTAAAGGCTCTGAAATACCTAGGTCAAGAAAGCGGCTGCAGTTTGGTTAGCCTGGAAATGAGAGTGGCAGCTGCTCATTGGACACAGGAAAATTTGTCCAAAATATGGAAACAAGTGTCAATCAGACACATAATGAAGCCAAGGAATTTGTTTCCACTATGGTGTAATGAATGGCTTCCAAGCAAAAACTCTAAAATTAACAGTACTCAGGCAAATTGGTTGATACCAAAGATCAACCAATTACAAACCCTGCTCGGCAAAGTACTGATTGAAAATGCCAAATTGATTGGCAAAGTGCAACAAATGGAGACCTATGGTGAGGGTACCTCCAAAGGAAAAGAGGGACAAACTGTGTTAAGAGGAATACCTGGCAGTAAGAGCTATGCTCAAACTGTAAAGGGCGAAGAAATGAAGACAGAGCATTCTAAGAAAGTGGTGCTGGTATATCCATACAAATAAGGGACTACTAGTACAGAATCTAAGGACAAGATCAAGAAGAAAATTGACCCAAAAGCTGAAGGATTGNATTAACAGTACTCAGGCAAATTGGTTGATACCAAAGATCAACCAATTACAAACCCTGCTCGGCAAAGTACTGATTTAAAATGCCAAATTGATTGGCAAAGTGCAACAAATGGAGACCTATGGTGAGGGTACCTCCAAAGGAAAAGAGGGACAAACTGTGTTAAGAGGAATACCTGGCAGTAAGAGCTATGCTCAAACTGTAAAGGGCGAAGAAATGAAGACAGAGCATTCTAAGAAAGTGGTGCTGGTATATCTATACAAATAAGGGACTACTAGTACAGAATCTAAGGACAAGATCAAGAAGAAAATTGACCCAAAAGCTGAAGGATTGCAGATTTGCAACATGTGTGTCATTAGAAATGGTGGAGTGCTCATTGAGGCTGGCAATGAGAAAACTCTGGAAAAACTAAAAAACCAGACTGTGTTAAAAGAACTGGGCTTTAAGTTATAGACACCAAGAAAAAGAGGTCCTAAGATAGTGGTGTATGATTTACCTCAGTCGGAAGACACGTCAGGTCTGGTGGAAACTATCTAAAGACAACATTTACAGTCCAGATATGGGATGTCTGTGGAAAAATTTAAGAGAAATGTAGTGGCCAGTCATCGGACTGGTCGAAGGGACACTGACAGAGTCAATGTAGTGTTGGAATTTGACCCAGATACAAGGAATACAATCATGGCAAAGGAGAGGCTTTATGTCTGCTATGAAAGCTATCGGGTCAGGGACTATATATCTGTGTCTCATTGCTATAAGTAACAACAATGGGGACACATAGCAAAGAAATTTAAAGAGAGAGAGAGAGAGAGAGTCCACATGCTCAAAATGTGCTAAAAAGGAGCATGAGACAGCAATTTTAAGGAGACATATGCAAACTGTCTAAAGAAAGGTGCCGCACATGAACACAGGGTGGACTCCAGAGATTGCCCAGCATATCAGAAGGCTCTGATGGTGGAACTGGCAAGGATCGATTAAAGACTGTAATATCACAAGATGTGGGCAATTAAATATGCAAAGGTCGGTGACTTTTGATGAAGTAATGGGACTAAATGACAATGTGTACACCCAGGGGCCAGCCCTCAGGCTGGAGTATTGAGGACAAATAAGAACATGGATGTGATGATGATGGACAGCATCTCTAACACACATTATGTATGTGTACAAGCAATAAAGGGAACAACTAAATGCTGGATTATTTCCTCGTACTTTCAGTTTGGGGATGACGTGCAAACACATTTAGATAAATGGGAAGTGGCGATCCATGTGTTAAGAGAAAAACCCTTGGTGATTGTTGCCGATGTTAATGGGAAGTTTTATCTCTGGCATTCGCCAGTCACAGACGAATCAGGTAAGGAAATTAGCCAATTAATTTTAATAAATGATTTGGATGTCGCAAATGTGGAAGCTGAAATGCGAACATATGTCTCGCAGGCACATGGTACTGAAATGTACATTGGCATCACTGTGGTAAATGGACAGGCTAAAGACCATATCAGCAATTGGAGAGTGCTGGAGGAAAGTGCAAGTGATCATAGACTGATAGTATATGAAATTGTATATTGAGGAAGAAATGTTGATTGTGTGCCAGAGATAGCAAGAGATGTTCGATACGTACATTGAACAGCAAGTTAGCCACAATACGACATGGCCCTGTTGGGTAAGCTGAGAAGATGTCCTTAATTGCGGCAAGGTGAAGCAAATGTGGAAAAAGAGTAGCCGCAATCACTCGAATAATTACTGAGACCTGTGAGGAAATTCTCCGAAAAACAAGTCAAGGGCTCCCGAACATATCATGGTGGGATTTGGGATTTGAAAATGAGAGGAAGCAAGTGTGAAGAGACAGGAGACGACTTCACAGACTTAGAGGCGAGGAGAGAGAATTTAATCGCTCAAGAGTGCAAGTGAAAGAAGCAGGCNGATTGGAAAATGAGAGGAAGCAAGTGTGAAGAGACAGGAGACGACTTCACAGACTTAGAGGCGAGGAGAGAGAATTAATCGCTCAAGAGTGCAAGTGAAAGAAGCAGTCTTACTTCAACAGGGTTAAGTCGAAAAAGGTACAATCATGGGTAGATTATGTTACACAGGTGGCTAATGAGGATCCNCTTACTTCAACAGGGTTAAGTCGAAAAAGGTACAATCATGGGTAGATTATGTTACACAGGTGGCTAATGAGGATCCTTACAGTGTGGTCTATAAGATTGCATCTGGCAAAATGAATAAGGCAATACCTCCACGAAGCATAAGGGTAAATGGTGAGACTTGCACTGACCTCCAGAGGTCTGTGGAAGTTCTACTCCACACACTCCTCCCTGATGACTCCCAGGAAAATGAGGGATAGGAGCATGTCTGGAAGAGGCAGCAGATGGGCGAAATTCCTGAGGAAGCTGATGCACCGGTTTTCGATATGGAGAAATTAAAATCAGTGGTGTATCCATTGAAAAATGAGAAAGTCCCAGGCTGTGATGGTTTAGGGNTTTCGATATGGAGAAATTAAAATCAGTGGTGTATCCATTGAAAAATGAGAAAGTCCCAGGCTGTGATGGTTTAGGGGCAGAAATAATCAAAAGAAGCTTCTTGAGAATAAAACAGGAATTATTGAAAATCTACAATGACTGTCTCATTTCTGGTGTGTTTCCAATCCCATGGAAGAAGGGATGTCTGCGGATCCTATATAAGGAAGGCAAGAATGATCCTGAAGATCTAAGATCCTACCGACCTCTGACATTGGTTCTGGTACTGGGCAAAATCTATGAGAAGCTAATTAACAGGAGACTCAAAATGACTTTGGAAGCAGAGGGAACCCTCAGTGAGAAACAATATGGCTTTCGCAAAGGAATGGGTACAGACTTTGTTCTGCATTATGTAATTAAGTATGTGAAAAACAGTCATGCAAAGTATATACTTGGGGTGTTCCTGGATATATCAGGAGCTTTTGACAATACGTGGCGGCCAGAAGTAATGTACCAACTAAAGAGGAAGAGATGTCTAGCGAACATCTACATGATAATTTTGGGCTTCTTTGAAGATAGAGAGAGAGAGAGCACATACTCTGCCCAGAACATGCAAGTAAAGAAGGGACTCATGAAGGGATGCCCCCAAGGGTCGNAGAGAGAGAGAGCACATACTCTGCCCAGAACATGCAAGTAAAGAAGGGACTCATGAAGGGATGCCCCCAAGGGTCGGTCCTTGGACCGATCTTATGGAATGTCCTCTTCGATGAAAGTTGGGTCTACCACCAGAGTGTGTGACTTTCGGCTATGCAGATTATGGCCTTATCCTAATATCTAGAAACGTAAGCCGGCAGCTTTAGGAGAAGGCAGAAATCATAATGGAGAAGATTTGGATATGATCCAAACAAGTGAAGTTGGAATTCTCCATGTCTAAGACGAAGATCGTGCTGCTCAAGGGGAAACTTCAGAGGCCAGCGACTGTACACTTTGTTGGGAACTTGGTGGAGTGTGTGAATGAGATAAAATACCTGGGAGTTATCATGGATGAAAATATGAGCTTCCTGAAGCACATAGAGTATGTAGCTAGAAAGGCTGTTGTAGTCGTTCCGAAATGAAAGGCCATTGGAAACACAAGTTGGAGCCTAAATTTTAGAACACTAAAAATAATATAAGGCAGTGTTTGATGCCCCTTATATCATATGGAGCCATTATATGGTATAACAGAACTGAGCTTGTAAGGCATAAAAGTAAGCTCATAACTGCTCAAAGAGCAGCACTGCTGATTGTCACTAAGGCATACAGGACAGTATCTCACGAGTCACTCCCAGTCTTGGCTGGAGTGTTGCCAGTTGATAAACTGGAAATATATCAGGGCATTGTGGCGGAGAGATCACGGACTGGCAGACTCTCAAAGATAGAAAAACAAGAAGTAATGGATGAATATCTCGAAAAGTGGCAAGAAGAATGGGAAACATCTGAGAAAGGGAGAATTGCACACGATCTGTTACCGAATGTGAAAAGCAGACTCGAGACGGAATGGATTATTCTCAACAATTATAGTGTGCAGTTATACACAGACCACAGAAATTTCAAGGCTAAACTTCATAGTCTGCTGTTGGTGGAGTCACCGTTGTGTGTGGTGTGTGGATTTGATGACACGATGCAGAGTGTCTTCACAGAGTGTTTGAAAACAGAAGNTGGATTTGATGACACGATGCAGAGTGTCTTCACAGAGTGTTTGAAAACAGAAGACAAAGGGCAATGGTTGCAAGAAATCACAAAAGGAAAGGACATTCACTTAGATTTGTCAAATATACAAAAAAAATCTANAGACAAAGGGCAATGGTTGCAAGAAATCACAAAAAGAAAGGACATTCACTTAGATTTGTCAAATATACAAAAAAAAAAATCTAGCTCTTCATAAGATTTGGAACAAATTCGCCACCAGAACTGGGAAAAGAGTTGAAGAATACGATAAGTGGCGAGAAGAGCTTTCCGGTTACCCATGAGGGGTTATTCGGGTAAAGGCTTCAATGCAAGAACCCGGAATATCCCTGATTGGCGAGGAGGACAGGTTTTACCGAGAAACCCGGTAAAATACCGAGTACGGCACTAAGAACAGACAATGGCCCGAATAACAGAAGAGGAGAAAGTGCCATGCACTGTCTTACTCATCACATCAGAGTACAGTTACAGTGCGGGAGGATGGAGGGTGTACCGGCCTTCGGGCCGTAAAACCTGTTTCTTCAGTAATATTATTTATTTAAATGAGCCTTGTAATTTATTTCTTTATTAAAAAAAACAGTTTTTATAAACTATAGTAGCCAAGTAATATTGCAACGCCACATCTACATTGGAGCAGATTTTATAACTCGGTACTGTGGAATGGGTAAAATTTAATTTGAATTTTAACAAGCAGATACTGTATAGGCCCTACTTCAAACGTATATATTATAGTCAAAGTTTGTATTTACGTATATATGTATGTGTGTATGTTTCTTCTCTATATAATTCTACACCGTTTCACGTATCTGAACCAAATTTGGCAGGAATGCTCTTCACTACTAAACTTAAAATAATGTGTAGGGCAAAATGGACTCCTGTGCCACATTGGGCCAGCCACCCCTAAAACGGGGTTGTGTATCTCCGGACACAACGTGGGGCCTGAAACCCACAAAAGGGGTTGTGTATCTCTCATCGCCGTCATATACCGGGGCAATGCTGTATAGTTCAGCTAGTTAATCATTAACATAGAGATACAAAGACGAGAGAGAGTATATTTCGTATAATAGCATGCTGTATATAATATAGTATTTTAATTGTAGTGATACAAGAAACAGTTTTGGCAACTAGTTTTCAAGTTATTTGTCTGCAAAAACGTACAAAAGTATTTTTAGTGTGCAAATTTGTTCTATATTATTACATAATTTTACTATTTATATTATTATATTAGTGGATGTCGCAGTGACGTAGTAGTCGATCGACTCGCCTCCCACAAAGATGAAATGGGTTCGATTCTCAGCGGGTTCACTCGGATTTTTTGCAAGTGGGGAAACGTGGTGGATGTTGCTTTTGGCCGACGGGTTTTCTCAGGGTGCTGCTCTTAGTTAACCCCGGCCTTGCTATTCGACTGTGTTCCATCTTCCGCTCACTTCGCCGTCACCGGCGCACAATACTCAACTCTTTTACCTTTGTTGTTCTGCGACGGTATTGTCTCAATCGTCCGCCCCTCTTCAGGGCTCGCTTGCCACTTTTCTGTCCGTTACAGAGAAAGTTATCCTCCGGTGTACCTCTTAAACCCTCTCCTCCGTTCTTCTTTGCTCTCAGCCCCCCCCCCCNAACCTTTCATCTCTCTCGCCCCACAATACACCCCTATTGTGCCGCAATTACCCGAACACTTCATCTGCGAGCGGGCAAGCCTCCTCTTCCACGACTGGTCCTGCGCATCGGAAGCTGTTGCGGGCGAAAAACAAAAAACAATGGCGACGCCGAGTGATCTCTCCAGCGGTAAATAAACTTCCGCCGCACCTTCTTTTGTTTCCCCGAGTCTTTTCGTTATCACCTGGCCTTGTTTTACTATTTCTCCCCTTCGCTCTCCTGTTCCACCACAAAGTGCTCAAGTGTTCCGCCCGCCTGCAGCCATTTTGCGCGTCTGAGTCCTAGAAACGCGAGAGCCTTCAAGGTTGAGCTCCTGCTTTAGCAGTTATACCTTGCAGATCAAATCTATATAAATAACTCAAAATAATGTAACTCCCTTCTACGCTAACCACTTTACGACACCACGTGTCATCATCCTTATTTATATCATAATTTGCACTTAGGATATTTATACGCGCTTTCCGTGAATAATACATTCTGACGCGGTATTGTCTGCGTGGCATTTTGGGCGTTGTGATCTCGAGTGAACATGTTTAGGGCGAGATCCAACATGCCACAAAGATAATGCCACATAAAGTGCATCAAAATATACTAAGCGTAAATTATGATGTAGATAATGATAATTACCCGTGGTGGTGTCATAAAGTTGTTAGACTAAAANAAATATACTAAGCGTAAATTATGATGTAGATAATGATAATTACCCGTGGTGGTGTCATAAAGTTGTTAGACTAAAAGAGAGTTGTATTTTTTTTTTAGTTATTCATTGTATATTTGGTTTTCAAGGGATAACTGCGGAAGCTGGAAATAGACTTTCGGAATTGCTTCTTTTTTTTTTTTTCCCCCGTAGACGTCATAATTCAAGTAATCTGACGTTTACCATTACGTCTGAATTGGAAACCCGGGGTATACTTTGTTGGAAGACAGTGTCANAATATACTAAGCGTAAATTATGATGTAGATAATGATAATTACCCGTGGTGGTGTCATAAAGTTGTTAGACTAAAATAGAGTTGTATTTTTTTTTTAGTTATTCATTGTATATTTGGTTTTCAAGGGATAACTGCGGAAGCTGGAAATAGACTTTCGGAATTGCTTCTTTTTTTTTCCCCCCCCGTAGACGTCGTAATTCAAGTAATCTGACGTTTACCATTACGTCTGAATTGGAAACCCGGGGTATACTTTGTTGGAAGACAGTGTCANTAATTCAAGTAATCTGACGTTTACCATTACGTCTGAATTGGAAACCCGGGGTATACTTTGTTGGAAGACAGTGTCAATACGTGAATGTGTTATTAATTAGACCGCTACAATTAGTATTTATTCATCACGTGTTGTTCTCAGGTACGATGATGAAGATTGAACTTGGTGATGAAATATGTATTTATAGAAAATAAATTGGTAAAACTAGCAATTTGAATATTCTTGGGCATGTAGAACTTGTGTATAATGAATAAATGTCAATAAAGTTAGTTTTTTCAAAATCGGTTCAGTGGTTCTTATTTAATGTTTTAAAATTATGGACTTAGAACATTTCTCAGCTACACTATCATACTTATATTACATATGATGTGTTGTCGCGTTTTGCTTCTTCCCCATAAGAAATAACATTGCAGATAAGAGGTTTAACCTAGGAGGTCTTATCTGTTTGTTTGTTTATCGTATCTCTCGGGCTGTTTAATTCGGCTGAATTTGGTTCGACGAACAAAGGAACTGAGGAAGGGATGTTTTTGAGAAATGAAAGGGCTAAAATATGGGAGCGACCCTGCCGGGAATCGAACTTGTCTCGTCGTGTTGGGGGGAAGAGGCCGAGTGAAGAATGGGCTGGTGNCCCTGCCGGGAATCGAACTTGTCTCGTCGTGTTGGGGGGAAGAGGCCGAGTGAAGAATGGGCTGGTGTTGAGGTGAACCTCCAGTACGAAAATGTGTGTACAAAAGAAAGGATGCTGTACGCGTACTCGTGATGGGAAAAGAGAGATGAAGCCACTGCAGTCCCCCCTCTCATGTGACACCGTGGAAGAGGTCATGCTGCAAAATGGACCTGGGGTGCCGTCTTCGATGGGGAGTCTGAACTGATGTCTCCAAATATTCTTAATTTCGCAGATTGCAGTAGGCCTTCTGACCTGAGTAATATATCCTGCAACCTGATACTTTTTTTTAATTTTGCATGGGTAATAAACCTTATGTGCGTAAACATGAGTATTAAATTANATCCTGCAACCTGATACTTTTTTTTAATTTTGCATGGGTAATAAACCTTATGTGCGTAAACATGAGTATTAAATTATTTTTTTTTGTGAATCTATTGCTAATGTACTTGCATTATACGAGATTTTGTATCTTCATGGCATCACAAATGGCTGATAGAGCGCAAGTATGCTTGCAAGCATCATTACTATTTCTGGCCATGATGGAGGTGCACAAAGTTTGTCGCAAAAATGAACACCGATAATGGGTGATTTAGCCATCGCTTCTGATCTTTCGAAAAATGTATCGTTCATATGTCTATGTGATACACTAGCATGTCTGGGCTGAAAAATTGCCAACATGCTTATGTGTCTCTGCAGGCTCATATAGAACTGGGGACTATTTTAGAATCGGTATTTAGCACTGATATTATGACGCGTAATATGAAATTTAAANATATATATATATATACGCTAGGGAACTAGATTTTTTTTTATTGTCAGGTTTTTGGTGTGTGAACATAGAAGTTTCCTCTGACGATTCAAGATTTATACAACTTAAAATAATAGGTTTTTTTTCTACCTCGGAATTTCGCTTTGATTCGGAAATATAAATATGTAGCACTGTTCGCGGCATGAAGTGTACTATCTTAAGTTCGTTACTGGGCAATTTTTTTCTCCTATTTCTATAACGAGTGGTCTATCTTCTTTTACCTTAATTTGGTTATATGTTCGCGCGCGCGCGGGTGTATATGCATATATATAATGTTTATATATACATATATAATATATATAATCTGTACAAAAGTCTTAGGTATTAGCGTTGCAGTAAGGGTTAAATATTTTATTCATGAAAGGAGGTTTACGCTCCTATTTGCAGATGTGAGCGGGTCGAATATTATGTTAATTTTCTTTTCCTCCCAAACGGTTTAACGTTAATTGACCACTGTGTACGTGGGCGTGGAAATATTTCAAATTATATGCATCAGCGGATGAAAGGAGTCGTTTGTTGGATTAGAGAGAATAATAATGACCCGATTCGGTATATATTCCAAGAGTTATCAGACTGGCTAACAACAAATCGTGTGCGAAATGGTATCTTTAAATACCTGTCAAATTCAAAATGGTATCCCGGTATGCCTGAAATATGCAAGGATTGCTTATACCAAATCTATCTTTGTGCTCAATATAGTGATTTTTTTTTTAAACTAATCCGTACACATTTGTCTGCATTACGTTTTGCAATTTTTTTTTTATGTTTTTCGTCCTCGAATCGTTGCTGGCTCGTGATTCTGAAAGCCCGATGCTGCGGATTCGATGTGAGAGAAAATGACACAACCCTCTTCCTCTTATAATGAACAGATTTAAATATTTCCTATTCGTGACTGTATTACATTCTCGTAAAAAATTTGCGTGTGCTTACATTATCGAGGTGATGTGCAAGCTAAAATAATAATAATAAAAGTAAATTTTATACAATTTTGAGACGGAGCGAGTTGCTTGGGCAAGAGGGAACAAGTAAGGACTCGACCAAGAAACCGTCCCTGCATTCACCTGAAGTGATTTTTAGAATAAAAATTCGGGCGAACAAGTTGATTATCGAACCTGGGTCCCCTTGAACATGTGTGTTCCCTGGTGTTGAATTGTGGGTAACTCGTCCCGTTTGTCAAGCGCACTAAGCGAGCGCACCCTTCTAAATGGCCGATAGGATTTTATGGCTGCTCGGACAACAGGCATACATTTCTAAGAGCGATAAAAATGATTGATTTCCCGAAGGGGCTCAGGGTGCCTCTTATAAAGAGTTTTTAATGGGAAAAATAGTCCGCCCTCGCGATTAAAGTAGGCCTCCGATTGGTCACAACGATGAGAAACATTGGCGGAGCAATTAAATTTATTCGAAGGGGGTGGGACATTTGGCTAATTTAATATATTTGAAGGGGTGTGGAGGGGTCAGGTGTCTGCTGGTTTCGGTGCTGGGGACAGCACCATAAATGTAAAACTAATGACAAACGAAAAAACCAAGATGGCGGTCGAACGAAGGTGACAGACAAACTCCAGTAATTTATAAACAATTGACAAACGAAAAAACAAGGTGGCAGATGGTAGCTGTTACCCCTACCAAGATGGTGGGCTACACCTGCCATGATGNATGGCAGACGGTAGCTGTTACCCCTACCAAGATGGTGGGCTACACCTGCCATGATGGTGGAATAAGTACGTTTGGAGAGGTTGTGGGAAATCTCAGGAAATTTAAATTTTTAAAATAAATATTTTAATAATTTTGTAATAATTTTTAATTTCTGTTTAACATTTTTCAATGCAATTTTTTATACAATTTTTTGGGAGGTTTTCAAGGTCAAAGGTCACCAATTCCAAGGTCAGGTTCTAGGGCACCAGGATCCAAGATGGCCGCCGGACGACCGTAATGACAGAGCACGAACAGCTCCGACGCTCCTGTCCCAGGTCCCGATGTGCCGAAGTCCCCATAATTCATAAACTATTTGTATTTCGTAATATCTGTTGTGATGTTCCCTGTGCCTTGACAAGCTTGGTTTTCGAATATTGATTCCGGAAATTAATTTATTCAAGAACACGCACAAATCAAAGACGGCACTGTTGCTCACTCGCCACTTGCATAATCGCCGTAGAGGCTTTAGGCGCTCAACTGGCGCGTTGTCTTTCCGTCGGAGACTCGACTGAACGTCACTTTGAGGGGGATCAGGCATCGCCATCTTGGATTTTCACTATTTTAGCCATATGTTCCACATGAGAAGGTTCAACAAAATTTTTCCCACGACATGGCATAAATAAGAGTATCTAAAGCCTTATTAAACTATTACAACTCTACCACTTGTATTAATTTTTGACTAGTGGCTGCTGACAAGAAATTTTTTTTGTTTTTTGCTCGGTGGTGACAGAAACGATCCTATCTGCAGTAGCCAAGCAAGTCATGTTTTAGAATACGTGCAGAGCAATGTCCTATGCCTTGTTGGCGACCAAAATAAAATATAAAATCTGTGTTGCAAGTTACAGCAACAATCCTGCAAATCCAAGATGGCGGGGACTGAAGCGGTGACCCTATATCTTATGACAGATTTAAAAGATAAAAATGTGATGAATGTTGGAACTTTAAATTTAATGTATGAAAAATTTAACAGATAAAATTGATCCTCAAAACTTGCTTCAAACCACTTTCACGCTCAAAAAATGTTTAGAATTTTGCGTTGAAATGAAAACTTGAAACTTGTCTTTAGACGTGAACCATTTCTTAAATTCTTTTCGTGCACAGATACCAGTACAAAACATCGAACCGTTTTTTATCCCCGCAGTTTTTACCTAATCTCCGCAACGCACGTCCACGGTGGTGTAGTGGTCAGACTACTTGCCTCCCAACAAGCCTCAAATAGCCAAGAACATTAAGATTAATTCATGCTTTTTTTTNTGTAGTGGTCAGACTACTTGCCTCCCAACAAGCCTCAAATAGCCAAGAACATTAAGATTAATTCATGCTTTTTTTTTTCAATCCGTTGCGGTTAAATGATGGTAGAGAGAATAATAATTTGTATCAATCTTCTATTACTTGATGTATGCCTCCGTCAGAAACACATAAAGTGCATCTAAAGAACAAAGCCTTGAAACTGTTCCTATAGTAATACACAGTTCCAGTGACTTTTCACGTAAAAATCGGAGCGCACAGTAGATTTCAATACTATATAGACACCTCAGCTGTTGTACCTCCATTGTCTGCTGGTGCCGTGTCCGTCTTTGACCAAGCCACTCAGGACTAAGTAACTCNGTAGTGGTCAGACTACTTGCCTCCCAACAAGCCTCAAATAGCCAAGAACATTAAGATTAATTCATGCTTTTTTTTCAATCCGTTGCGGTTAAATGATGGTAGAGAGAATAATCATTTGTATCAATCTTCTATTACTTGATGTATGCCTCCGTCAGAAACACATAAAGTGCATCTAAAGAACAAAGCCTTGAAACTGTTCCTATAGTAATACACAGTTCCAGTGACTTTTCACGTAAAAATCGGAGCGCACAGTAGATTTCAATACTATATACATACCTCAGCTGTTGTACCTCCATTGTCTGCTGGTGCCGTGTCCGTCTTTGACCAAGCCACTCAGGACTAAGTAACTCCGACACTGAATCTTCGTGATTCGTGCGCAAACGGTTAACAGGAGCCAGAACATTTTTTAGCCAATCAAAGAAGCTGTACGACCCTACAGTGCTTTGGACTGTATCTTGTCTCGAAATATTTTCGCTAAATATCACTGCCCCTAATAATACATAACACAGCTACCCTCTGAGATTGTCGTGACGTGAATAAAGTCCATTCGTGGTTACTTCCAACTTCTTTGAAGCCCTGCTGAAGTTCTACCTTCAGGATATTACTCCGCCCCATGCAAAGATACGATAACCAAGTCTACAAAATTACACTAATGATCAACGCACCGCATCCGTGCCGACTCTGTTTANCATGCAAAGATACGATAACCAAGTCTACAAAATTACACTAATGATCAACGCACCGCATCCGTGCCGACTCTGTTTAGTAATATTTTGCATAAAAACTGCTTCTTACTAGGCGTTACCAACACACTTATTTCCTCTCTGCTTTGTTTATTTTAATAACGTATAGTAATTCATACATAAAATACGAGTAAAAGTTCAACTAACCAAAAATAAGATATACGCTTATTTTAACAGTTTGTGATACGTGACGTATTTAGGAAACAAAACTCGTCCTATGTGGGGTGATTTTTTTAAGGTTTGATTAAAAAAGTGTGGAGATACTGCGAACATGCTATAATGTCGATTCCATATTGCGCTCGCGACCTTATACAAACACAGAGGCAGAGTCTGTGAACCGCCTCCATCGTTGTTATTGCACATGCGTCAGCGAGCGGACATCTTTACCACGCATGCGCGTTTCCGCCCATCATCTTCCAACATAGTATCCTAGCCTATTTAGTCTATTCGCGGTTTCTTCACACTTTCGGAATCGAACATTTGAAAAATCACCCCGGGTATGACGTGATTGGTTGTTTCCTAAATACGTCATATATCACATGCGTTTGGTGCGAAAGTCCCTCATTTTTAGTCAAACTGCCTTTTACTCGCAATTTTCTTTGTATGTTATAATATTCTGTTTATAATTCGTATAAATAAAAACAGTGAGAAAATAGGTGTGTTNTCGCAATTTTCTTTGTATGTTATAATATTCTGTTTATAATTCGTATAAATAAAAACAGTGAGAAAATAGGTGTGTTGGTAATGCCTAGTAAGAAATAGTTCTCATTAAATATTATTAAATTGTGTGCGCACGAATGCAGTGCGTCGTCCTTTTGGTGTACATTTCTAGTCTTGACTAAGTTTNAGTGCGTCGTCCTTTTGGTGTACATTTCTAGTCTTGACTAAGTTTTGTTAGCACGAGGCGGAAGAATAGCCTGAAAGTAGAACTTCAGCATGGCTTCAGAGAAGTTGGAAGTAACCATGAATGGGCTATATTCATACCGTGCAATCTCAGAGGGTAGCCTGTGTAATGTATTTTTTATTGGAACAGTTTCAGGGCTTTTGTTCTTTAGAAGTGTAACAGAGAATTAACTAACAGGAACATCGAAACTAAACTAGGATAGTAGGCGAATACGAGTTTTTTATAGTTTAAACTAACCGAACCTAAACTATAGGATGTTTACTGTAAATTGAGCACTTCTGAAAGCCCCGTTTAGGATATACTTGTATACGCATTGGGTGTTCTTCCACGATAAGTAAATTTAACATTGCCATCGACCTAATTACTTTATTTATCCACCAGTCGAGTGAAACTATAAAATTATTATAAAAATTAATATTACCAAATATTTTCTTATTCTCACACTTATATTTTTTAAAGAGAGAAGTCGAAATAAATTATTTCAGTATTCACAGACGTTTACCAAACAAATTTAATTCGAAGTTAAGACATAGAACTACTTCCACTTCGTCGTTACCAACTTTACTAGTCGTTTGCCAGTCAGTGTGCGCGTTAAAATATATGCAGATAAGGGTGGTGACATTTGCCAAAGGTTGATTACAAAAGTGCTCAAATAACGTAGTATTACAATTCTAGTCGAACGAGCGGGGGTTTTTTTGGATTAAAACTAATCTAAGTGCGTCGTTACCGCAAGCGTGAAACGCCTTCGCATTTGTTCTGAAACTGTTGAAAATGTTTCGTGCATTCAGATTTCCTTACGGAAATGTACAGTTGTTGTACGGGAATGCGATCCGCCACGAAGAAAAACGGACCTTCTCTCCGTAATAAGAAAGCACGGGAAGCGTCGGTGTTTCCTACAGTTTCGGGTTTCAAGCACGAACAATGCCGAGTCTACCCGAAGCTTTCTTCGTGACTCTAACCAGAAAATTGTCGTTTATGCTGCAGTTAGGATACCCACGCCACTTGGACCTATTTCAAAATTGCCAAATTTTTGCGATAAATTTTGGGTATAAAACACAATATCAGTAAATATTCCGAAATAACTGTCTTCATACTAACAATCTTGGGGGAATTTAACGGGAGCTTTTTTTTTAGTTTTGTTGTTATAGAGTTTTACATAAAAAAAAAAATTTTAAACACCTATTTTTGAATGTGTACTGATTTTGTGGTTTCATGTGCATTGTTATTCGAAAAACANGGTATAAAACACAATATCAGTAAATATTCCGAAATAACTGTCTTCATACTAACAATCTTGGGGGAATTTAACGGGGGCTTTTTTTTTAGTTTTGTTGTTATAGAGTTTTACATAAAAAAAAATTTTAAACACCTATTTTTGAATGTGTACTGATTTTGTGGTTTCATGTGCATTGTTATTCGAAAAACAGTCAACAATTTCTTATTCTGAAATCGTACATTGAATAAACTATTTCTGTGTGTGATAGTTATGTGAATTCAATTGTATAGTCAATAAAAACACAATCCAATAAAATTATATTAAGTAGTTCAAATTATGTACATCAGTACATGTTACTGCTCACAATACCTAACCGGTTTTCAATAGTTACAGTGTTGCATTAACCAAACGCTGTGCCCCAATACATCGTCGTGTTTCATAATCCAACGCAAAAGTTTAGCCGTCAGCACTTATGTTGCAAAACTGTTACGCTTAATAGAGAATTTTATACTTCATATAATACATTAATTAATTTTGAAAATATAAATTTTTTGTGCGTTGTAACTTTGTTCCAAACACTTTGAGGCTCGACTTGGTTGTTCAATATTTTTTTACTTAATTTTTCTACTTGTTACTTGGTAATTGTATAGAAAGCAGGAACGTATTGACAAATTAAAAATATTTATTGCGCTAATTGTGACAAAAGTTTACGTTGATAATTCGGATCTCGTGTCTGTGTTGTAGGTTAAGAGGCTGCATCATCCCTTATACAGGAATTATTCGTTTCAGTGTCATAACAGAAGAGTCAGCNTGTGTTGTAGGTTAAGAGGCTGCATCATCCCTTATACAGGAATTATTCGTTTCAGTGTCATAACAGAAGAGTCAGCATCATTACAGAAAATGTTTCATTATAGAAGCATTACATTTCATATGTCTGTGTAAATTTGCATACCCGATTGTTAGGGCCAGTGACTTTTCACGTAAAAATAGCAGCACACAGTATACTTCAANTGTGTTGTAGGTTAAGAGGCTGCATCATCCCTTATACAGGAATTATTCGTTTCAGTGTCATAACAGAAGAGTCAGGATCATTACAGAAAATGTTTCATTATAGAAGCATTACATTTCATATGCCTGTGTAAATTTGCATACCCGATTGTTAGGGCCAGTGACTTTTCTGCATTTTTATCGTCGTGTGTCATATGAAGTATACTGTATACACGCCTCAGCTGTTGTTATACCTCCATTGGCTGTTGGTGCCGTGTCCGTCTTTGACCAAGCCACTCAGGATTAAGTAACTCCGACACTGAACCTTCGTGATTCGTGCGCAAACGGTTAACACGAGCCAGAACATTTTTTAGCCAATCAAAGAAGCTGGACGACCCCACAGTGCTTTGGACTGTATCTTGTCTCGAAATCTTTTCGCGAAATATCACTGCCCCTACTGATTGTTAATAAGTGTTCCCTGGTTGTCATTAAAAGGTGAGAATAAATTAATATATAAAATGTTGTATTAAGTTAATTGTTTCATAAATATGCGTTTTTAGGTTATATAGTATGTCTGCAACGATAAGTATAGTAATTAGCTAGGCTTCTATTGCAGCATTTTTCAATATATCCTACTAAATTTGAATTAAGAAGAAATAAATAAAAAATGCAATATTGCCGGGTGACACGGGCTCGTAAGGCAAACAGCTAAACTGATATTNATTATGAAGAAATAAATAAAAAATGCAATATTGCCGGGTGACACGGGCTCGTAAGGCAAACAGCTAAACTGATATCGTAACTTTATGTTTTTTTTAATTTGCTTTAGTGAAGTTTAAATAAGCAAGAAATGAAATAATCAGAATTAGTGGATGACGCATAGCCAGAACTCGCACTCTCCGGAACGNATTAAGAAGAAATAAATAAAAAATGCAATATTGCCGGGTGACACGGGCTCGTAAGGCAAACAGCTAAACTGATATTGTAACTTTATGTTTTTTTAATTTGCTTTAGTAAAGTTTAAATAAGCAAGAAATGAAATAATCAGAATTAGTGGATGACGCATAGCCAGAACTCGCACTCTCCGGAACGNAAGTTTAAATAAGCAAGAAATGAAATAATCAGAATTAGTGGATGACGCATAGCCAGAACTCGCACTCTCCGGAACGTGAGATAAACGAAGGCGCGCGTTCCGCAACAGTAGGTCAAGAACCCGCAGATGCGCCGCAGCCTCCCTCGTCTCTGGAGCAGGCGAGATCCACATCTCGTCACCTGAACATGTCAGAGAGAGGAAACAAACAGTTGGCGGGGAGCAACCCTTGCCTTACCACGGAGAGCGAGCGCTTTTCAAGTCAGGCCAGGGGACGGTATCTGATCGCAGCTTCCTCGACGCTAATGCCTGGTTCACAACTCGGCGTTGACAACGCCAAGACGAGCGAATTCGCAACCTGCACACGAGAAATTCGGCTACGAAACCGTTAGACAACATCTCCGCGAAATTACGGGGAAGCAGTAACGAAAACTGATTCAGAAATCTTCGTAAAATCACAAACTTCTTGTGAACTTCCGTTAATTCACGAGAAAGTCTCCAGAAATTTGCTACCAGGTTTTTACACATTTCCGGCTTATAAAAAGGTGTTACGGAAAAAAAAATTATTTTCCTTATTTGGGTGTTTACAAGCGTATACGGGCCGCGGTGGCTAAGTGTTTAGACTACTCGTCTCCGACCCAGGCGACCTGGGTTCGATTCCAACAGGGGTCACTCCTGGATTTTTGCACTTAGGAATCCTGCAGGACGGCGGGTTTTCTCGGGGATCTCCCGTTTTCCCCCGCCCTTGCATTCCGGAGCTGCTTCATACTCATCTCGCTTCACCATCGTCGGCTTGGAGGGCTCGCAAAACTCTCCACTCCTTACTATCACAGGAACGATTATATATATATATATATGCATACAGCCTGTTAACTGTGCAAATATGGTTATATATAAACATAATGGCAGCCTGTTAACTGTTTGGTGCTTATCTTAGTTGATTAGCAACGTATTTTTCTATTTCAGGTGCACACTGAATAATTGGAGTGAGTTTATAGATTACGTTTGTGATTTTGCAACAATTCCATACAATATTATAAAGTTATTTTTCAGTTATAAAATGTGTTATTTCGTAAGGTTAATATTGGTCACATTTTTCATGGGTATATGGTTTCGGGCCACGTTGGCTACATAAGAACATTAAATTTTCGCAACAAAGCCTATAGAGACAATAAAGTACTAAAGTGGTTTGTAGTGAGGGATTTGTTTTGTTGTTTGTCTGTCGGTGGTAAGACAGGGACGGGAAGGATAATGTTCTATTCTAGTCACAGCGGCGAAGAAAGTGACGTGTAGTTTCGGCATTGTTCGTTCCCCGAGACCCGAAGCTGTTGGAAATAAGAAGAGGTTCCGTGTTCCGTATGCACGAAGCTCAGTTCCATTCCACGTCATTTACGGAGCGCGTTTCCACGTGTTGACTGTACATTTCCGTGAAAAGGTTTGGGGAATATAAGGCAATTTTTAAGAGTGATGAAATAACAAAATTTAATTCCTGGCCAAAATACGAAATTTAGTTTAAATTGGTTATATGGCTCTAGAGATATGGTATAGCGCCTAAAATATTAAAATTGGCGCCATTTTGGAAATAAACATACGGAATGGTTGAAAACTGTAAACGTCGCATGCACTTATCAAGTATTAGGACCTATATATGTACATATTTTGATGAAATTCGGTTTATGAGTTCACACAAACACAGGACAATGGCTAATAACGAACGTACCAGAATCGTGTTCGTAAACTGAGATTCCAAATAAACACCGAAAAGATAACGTTGAAAATCTGTTTATAGGATACTCACGAATAATTGAGCACTTGCACTTTCGAAATAAAGCTTTGGAAAAAGCCATTGTCTGTACCTGCATACATTTTAATTTTCACATTGAATGGCATGTGCCCAGTAAAGTTGGTAACGAGCGAGAGAAATTAGTTCCATGTCTTAACGCTTAATTAAAAGTGTTAAGTAAACATGTGTTTATACTAAAATACTTTATTTTGATATCTGGTTTTTTTTAAATACATTTAAGCGTAAGAATGAGCAAATTGGTAAAATATTCACTTTTATAATAATTTCACAGTTTCAATTTACCGGCGTATGAATAAAGTGATGAGGCTCATGGCAATGCTGATTCTACGTATGGTGGAAGAACACACAGTGTCCCTGCAAGTAGATCTTAAGTAGGGCTTTCCGAAGAAAGTTCGATCTCGCTCCGACTGCTCGGCGTAAACGTGAACCGAGCTTAACATCCCCAGCCACCCTTCCAGCGACGACGTCACGTGACTGCTACAATGCGACACACACACGCACAGAAGACTGCGGGAAGGGAAGAGGGAAAAGGAAAAAGTCCTGTCGCAGAATGTTTCGTCCCCCCGAACATCGTACACGTCCGCGTCATAAGACCGCACAAAGCTTGGCCCTGCCGCCTTATCTTAGCACGCATGGCGGGACGCGAAACGTCGCTTTTAGTCCCCGCGCTTTCCTTTGCGGGGCCGGGCGTTTGCCGCTCGGTTGGCCGTCGGACGGGTTTATCATCCTCCCCCCCGAGCAATGTGTTGTTAACGCGCGAAACACCCGGGCGCGGAGCTGGAATTACGCCCCGGAATAAGGTAGGCGGAACTATCCTCGTGTAGCTGTCCCAAGACTTTAGAGGATTCGTCACAACTGACGATTATCTCCTTGTACCCGGTGGCAGACTGCAGTCAGACGCTAAAGACGAGGCAGGCCGATTTTCCGTCTTATGCGCATGCGCCCAACATTGACCTGCCCCTAACCAATACGGGTGTCAAACCACATGGCCAACAGTGATGGACGCGTTCGTTTGAATCTTAATTCGACCAACTTGAACTTGATCAAACTTCACTGCAAATTTGTTAGAGTAAGTATACAAGCATTTCGAAGCACTTCTTCACTAAGCGGTGTTCTAAACTCAAGTCCCGTTCATGTGGTTTATCCCTTTCATACCTACTTTAATTTACAGTTTCAGGTGCTGAAAACGAGAAATTTTATGATGCATACTGTACTTAAGTCGACACAACAGTTGTTTAGCTGACGCTGCCAATGAGCTGCAGGCTGTATGTTCCGCTACATTTGTATGAACCAATCGTGGCCTAGACCAGTGAGATGGGTTGCGAATCATTTACCCGCAGGTAAGATCATTGGTCGTTGAGCTCGGCATTGTGCGGTACAGACCAAAAATTACCTACACGTGCGTAATATGCACAAATGTGTACTCTGGGTCTGAATGGGTTAAGATAGTCTTACTGGCAGCAAAGCAATTCAGTGTTTGGACACGGAGGATGGTTACGCGCAGCTAGCGTGACCACTCTATAGCTGCGTCTTATTGGGGACGTCCTACGAAAGCCACTGCCATGGACAGCAATGCTACAGTAACTATCGGTTCCCCTCTCCCCCACTTCTCTTCTCTGGCTTGCATCATGCTGCTCCCGCTTTTTGTACGATTTTCATTCCCCCTTGTAAGCCGTGTGACGCCTTCGTGATATAAGTTTTTTCCCGAATTTCCATTGGCGATAGTGGAGAATAAAATGTCATATCATGATTTCGAATATTTCTTCAATTTACTCACAGTATCGTATTTCAACGTAAATTATCTCATTTCAGCAAGGGAGTAGGCTTTTATAATTTGCACATTACAAAAAACACTAACATTGTGATTTCGACATGCATTTATGCAGAGTATGTGCAGTCTAAAAATGATTAGGCGCGGAAATATTATTTCCAAGTAACGCGTACCAGTTGAACAGTATTTCATACAAATATAGATTAATGGATTTTTTGATGGTTTCTAAAATGAATCGTGGTAACATTTATCATTACCCATTCGATGGCACGTTGGAAGCTGTGTAAATATGGTAGCTTCTTCGGGCTAAATTAACGGTTATACACATAACTAGGGGCAGTGATATTTCGCGAAAATATTTCGAAACAAGATACAGTCCAAAGCACTGTAGGGTCGTCCAGCTTCTTCGATTGGAGGTATAACAACAGCTGAGATGTGTATATATTTTATTGAAGTCTACTGTGTGCTCCGATTTTTACGCGAAAAGTCACTGGCCGGCTCTACCTATACCAAATCCTCGCTGCTTTCGAATCAGGCGACATCGCCCTATGGCGTTCGTTGCCAAAAAGGTTCCGTTTATGAGACAGATGAGGCGAACGCTGCAGGGTGCTTCCCCTGGAGGGGTACCTAACGGTAAATCCCTGATAGGAGCAGAGGCTAATGGGACCCCCCCCCCCCCCNTCGGCGAGGGGGAAAACACTCGCAGAGCTCTCACCTGGCACCGCTCTCTCTCTCGAGGCGCGGATAAGCTCCGTATCTCGCACGCGTCCGGCTGTCTTTATCTGTCGTCGCGTGCTCCCTTGTCGGCCCCTATGTCTCCTGGGGCTGTCAGCTCTCGGCGGCGCAGACGCCGCGCGTGTGCATGGTGGTTCCGCGTTGCGAGGTCAACGAATGCACATCGCTAGGGCCGGTGAATTTTCGCGTAAAAAATCGGAGCGCACAGTAGACTTCAATACTATATACACACCTCAGCTGTTGTTACACCTCCATTGGCTGCCGGCGCCGTGTCCTGTCTTTGACCTAGCCACTCAGGACTAAGTAACTCAGACACTGAACCTTCGTGATTCGTGCGCAAACTGTTAACACGGGTCCAGAACATTTTTTTAGCTAATCAAAGAAGCTGGACGACCCTACAGTGCTTTGGGCTGTATCTTGTCTCGAAATCTTTTCGCGAAATATCACTGCCCCTACATATCACTGTACGCTTTCTTTTCCGTGGCACGTCATTGGTTACAGCAGAGAAAGAGTTGTTTAACTAACGAACCACTGCAATGCAGGCTTGCCACAGACATAATTTTTGTTTGATCTACACAGTAATGACTATAATATGCAACTATACATTGTCGTTACAACAGTTCAGCACACGTTTTTGTGGCAACGTCAGTTACACTGTAAAGAACACACGTGCTCTAAGTACAACCTTGATTGGAAAATAAGAGAGATATAACAAATCTTTCAAAATTATGTTTACTAAAAAAAAATATACAACGGCTTCGAAACTCGAACCCGCACGCGTATTGCTGAGCTTAACGCCTTTCACCATACAATCACCATGGCTAAGTTCGTTCAGGTTACTTTTGATAGATAGGTTATGTCAGTAACAAAAGCCAGAAAACGTCACCTCTTGGGAGAAATCGAGGTTAGCAATTTAGAGAAACATTGCATTTCAGAATTACATTAAACCTTTGTTAAAGGATCATTTGCTCAGTTGCCGTTTCGTGACGGGAGAACAGTACGTACTTGAAACTACATTCTACGACATAAAACCATTTAACAGTTATATTTGGCACGAAGTAATGTTTCTTCACTGTGAAAAAAGGCAACTAAAATAATTTTTATTTATTGACTATAGGTAATACTGCCTCAGAAGGAAAGCGTATAAAGAACACATATATTAACAGCAAACCTGTTTTTCTATAACCTTCTCTTTGAAGCAGATCAATATTGTGCTACTGTAAAGAAAACAGCCCTCAAAGAAATGGGTTTCTTTGTCGAACAAGAGACTTTAATTCGATTTTTTTTTAGAGAAGGCGCATACTATGGGGGTGCTTTACATATTGTTCACCCCCCAAAAATATTTCCTCAGCATCTCCAATGTTTATACTCTCTTAATACTGCGTCACTAGTTCTATTTCGGATTCAGGCAGCGCTGAGAAAGGGTTTTGCTGAATCAAACAAATATCGTTTGCCGCAACCAGATTAATTGTTTGTATAGGGACAACGAAATATTTTGTTGGTGAAACTGAATTATTTTGCTGTCCTTATTTGGTATCCCACAAACAAAAACTTTGTTTTTGCAACTATAGGTTTGTTTGGCTCTTCGTAAATTAAAGAGTTTCAGTTAATATACAAAAAAAAATCGGAATCCCGACATAGATTCGAACCAAGATCATTTGCGTCCGAGCGCTGCGCTGCAAGCAACCTTGGCTAAAGTGACAACTGACGAAATAAGAACGTTTTTAAATATAATAAACTTCGAATACTGGACAACATGACCAAATTAATATTTCAAGTTTTACAGATTTACTTTTTTGTTTCATTTTGAACTTGGTTTATTAGGATGTTTATACCATTACTAAGCATGCACAAACAAACACTTTTACTATCCCTACGGTCACAAAAAATACAAATAAACTCTTGAACCGTATTTTCGAACGAAGGTAATCAAATGAGTGGCGAAAAAATGCATATGTACAGTTGGCTCAACTAAATATTTTGTTGTCAGTTTAATTTATTTTGGCTCAACACAGACGTTTTTTTAATTCAAGCGAGTATTTTGTTAAGTGAACAAAATTAATTTTGTTGCTTTTTAAGTTTTATTTACTCAACAAAATATTTTGTTGTGGCAACTTAATGTACTTTTGGCCCTGTACAAACAAATATTTTGTTGAATTTTTTCTCAGTGAGGCGCTGCTATCCATCTTAATTTCGGCATTAAACCACGTCATTTCTTAAATATGGCGCTCGAAAAGTGTCACTGTTTTTAGCCCACCAACCATGTGTTAAGCACGCCCAATATTTTTACAAGTCGGCACTCCTGAATGAATGTTCGCCCCCATTTGTAAACGTGTCACAAATACACATAATACCTATAACTAGGGCCAGTGACTTTTCGCGTAAAAATCGCAGCACACAGTAGACTTCAATACTATATACACACCTCAGCTGTTGTTATACCTCCATTGGCTGCTGGTGCCGTGTCCGTCTTTGACCAAGCCACTCAGGACTAAGTAACTCCGACACTGAACCTTCGTGATTCGTGCGCAAACGGTTAACACGGGCCAGAACATTTTTTTAGCCAATCAAAGAAGCTGGACGACCCTACATTGCTTTGGACTGCATATTGTTTCGAAATCTTTTCGTGAAATATCACCACCCTTACTAATCATGCACAAACAAACACACTTTTACTATCCCAACTGTCACAAAAAATACAAATAAACTCTTGAGCCGTATTTTCGAACGAAGACAATCAAATGAGTGGCGAAANGTTGGCTCAACTAAATATTTTTTTGTCAGTTTAATTCATTTTGGCTCAACACAGACGTTTTGTTAATTCAAGCGAGTATTTTGTTAGGTGAAAAAAAATTAATTTTGTTGCTTTTAAAGTATTATTTACTCAACAAAATATTTTGTTGTGGCAACTTAATGTACTTTTGGCCCTGTACAAACAAATATTTTGTTGAATTTTTTTCTCAGAGAGGCGCTGCCATCCATCTTAATTTCGGCATTAAACCACGCCATTTTTAAATATGGCGCTCGAAAAATTTCACGGTTTTTAGCCCACCAACCGTGTTTTAAGCACGCCCAATATGTTTTACAAGTCGGCACCCCTGAATGAATGCACGCCCCCCATTTGTAAACGTGTCACAAATACACATAACACCTATAACCTAAGTCTATTCGTGGTTTCTTCACACTTAAAACCTTTGAAAAATCGCCCCATGTAAGACGTGTTTCGTTGTCTCCTAAGTATGTGATGTATTGCATGCGTTTCATACTTGTGCCAAAATAAAAGTATAATATTTTTGCTTAAATCGAACTATTACTTTTATTTTATGTAAAAATCATATTATTTATTTTGTAGTGGTAATGAATAAAAACAGAGAAAATGGCTCTGTTGGTAACGCCTAGTAAGAAATAGTTCTCGTGCAAAAATACTATTACACTGAGTGCGCACGAATATGGTGCGTCGGCCCTTTGGTGTAATTTCCTCGACTTGGTTAAGCTGTCTGCATGAGGCGGAGGAATAGCCTGAAAGTAGAACTTAGGCAGGGCTTCAGAGAAAAGTTGGAAGTAACCGTAAATGGACTATACTAAAAACTTCGCCGCCTGTTCCTTGTTTTCGGCTAACCGCGTGACTTCTCGGAATAATTATTTGCTATAAATATGCACACCGGTGTGCCGAAACTACATCTCCAACTTAGGAGGCGGGGTGTGTGTTTAGACGTGCCTCTTTGGTTGAGGAGGGGAGTGTGGGGGCGTTAACAAGCCTTTAGGGACCACTCTTGAAATGTTTTTGCTTCATACATTACAACAATTGATTAGAGATTGTGCACGATATATCAAAGCGTCTCGCTGAACGAAAAATGTTTGGGCGCTTTTTTTTTCTATCGTTCTGGCGCCCTTTACTAAATTTAGGGAAGGACAATCTAAACCCTGCACCCCCTTAGTTTTTACGCCACTGGAAAATTGCGAAAGATTCTCGCGTCCACGTGTCTTCGATGCCACTCTAGCTATTTTATCCTTTTGTGAATTGATGATCGAGCTCTGTACTCGGATAAGTTCTTAGCGAACCAATCACAAACGTACGTCTGCAGAGTATCGGCCGATAATGAAAGACGCTTGTTGCACACGTGTTCAGTACGTTGAATCCTTGTAAATAGTCGACCTTTCCGGCGATAATACATCGATCGTCTACAGGATGGTTCTAAAATCATGGGACAAACATTGAGGGGTGGTAGAGCTCACTAAAACAAACAATTATTGTATAGGAATATATGGGCGGGAGTGACGCGTTGAGGCACAAACACAAAAATAACACATGAAATGCAACACATTGTTTATTTACAATGTCGCCGCTAAATGCCTTTTCACAGCAATGTTTATAATAATTGCTCAAAATTGCTACTACTGACAGTAATGCAAGCTTGGTAGCGTCGGTGGAGTGATTGGCGAACAGATTCAAATACGCCGGGTATTTCACGCACGCGTGCAGCCGCACAGGATAGTCGAGCGACGAGGTCTNGTACGGAATCACTCGTTAAGTATGCTGCTAATGAACATTTTATGTTTCCGTTAATGTGTTATGTTTTTGTGTTTGTGCCTCAACGCGTCACTTCCGCCCATATATTCCTATACAATAATTGTTTGTTTAAGTGAGCTCTACCACCCTTCAATGTTTGCCCCATGATTTTAGAATCACCCTGTACATAATTTGTCACGTTAGGAAGTGATGAATATGGAAGGGGGGAGGGGGTGAACGTGTTTATGCATAGAGGCTAAACGCGAAGGAAGCTCCCGATTCTGGATATGCTGCGTACCATTAGGGAACTGTTGGGTTTCTCAGCTCGAGTGTGGAGAAGAAGCAAATGTCCGTCGGCTTGCAGATCTCATTTATGTTCAACAACGAACATGATCTGATCACACATATCGATAATAATATATTGTTTTATTTTTGTAGTGCTATACACGAATTAAACTTCCCAGTTATTTGTAGATTTTCTCCATTATTGAAGCTACTTAAAAAAAATCAAATAATTATACTTAAAACAAATACCTAATTATAAAAAAAGCAATATTTATGCAAATATAAAAAACTAATTCCCACCAAAAAAACAAATGTACAAAACGAATATACAAAAATTAAATGCAATATTTACGCAAAAATAAAGATAAAATTTCAAAAAATTAATAAAAATACAAAAAATAATAATATCACGACCGCAATGAAAAAGACGACGAGAGCCTTCAACAACAGACTGAAAACCCAATTTTAATCGAGGTAAGAATAATCCGTTTGTCAGTTTATAAAATTATTGTTTTCCTAGAATAGACAATAAAAATGAAAATTACAGGAACAGACAGTATTAAAAATTAACAGAAAGAATGAAAAAGATATAGAAAAAAATCAGGAAGCAACAAAGTAAGAATAAAAAATGATCCAGCTTAACATAAAGACGACATAAAGATCTCACGAATACACTAAGTCATATGTGAATCAGCGCAAGTAAAACAACACAATTCGCAAAGAGTTTTTGATTTTTTCATTCGTATGAATTCTTTTATTTTTGCATCTCTATGGTTTTTAGGTTGCATCTCTATGCTTTATAGGTGAAATAATTTATGTGCACATACATTACCTTTGGATTTCTTTCGTAATTAGCTTAGGCGATTTGAAATTCCGACAAATTTGTTATTTTAAATGATCCAAAATCACGGTTGAAATCATTGTTTAATTTTCCTCTTGGAACCGACGTTATAATATGACGGTTGCCAGTAAGTTGTAACTTCTTTCAAGGTCTAGCCAAAACCCAAATATTATTCTTTTTATTCCATATCAGTTTCTCACAACCAAAAAAACACCAATCTTTGACTTAAAACTGTCCAGTATATCACCAACTTTTCAAAATTGTTTTGTCCATTATTTTGCTTCTTTTCTTTGCAGTAACGATATGAGTATGCGTTTCAGATAAATTACCATCACTCGTCAAATGTTCTACGCCCTTATTAAATTATGACTAATGCCAACCACCCAAATTTTCAATCATAATTGAAGTATCAGAACATCAGACAGATGTTAAAAAATTAAACGTAGGAAAACCGTATACAGGGGGGTTCTAAAATCATGGGACAAACATTGAGGGGTGGTAGAGATCATTAAAACAAAAAGTTATTATATAGGAATATAAGGGTGGGAATGACGCGTTGAGGGTGTGGTGGGCCAGTCCGATGGCCACGATCGCAAGATTTATAGAGGCTCGATTTTTTCCTATGGGGGCATTTCAAAGCCCTCATTTACGAGACTCCAGTTGATTCCATTGAAGACCTCGTCGCTCGACTAGGCATTTAGAGGCGACGTTGTAAATAAACAATGTGTTGCATTTCATGTGTTATTTTGGTGTTTGTGCCTCAACGCGTCACTTCCGCCCATATATTCCTATACAATAATTGTTGATTTTAGTGAGCTCTACCACCCCTCAATGTTTGTCCCATGATTTTAGAATCATTCTGTATAAGATTTTCCGGCCTGAGGGTAATACAGCCATACTCTATTCGGCATGCTGAAATTTAAGAGACTTGGCATGGGGTCTTATAAACTTGGTAAATATTTTGGGAGGAACGTTACTTCCAAGTCAATTTCCTACGGGTATACACTAAACACTTCACAAAACTTTTTCTGGAAGCTAAAAACGCTAGTGGTGTCTACTCAGACAAAAAAAAACATGAAGAACAGGGAAAGCAGCAAGGAAAAGCACACAGTTAAAACTGTCAATAATTTAATCTGGGCGCAAATAAAACATAGATTTCGTAAACTGTCTAAATTTCAACTTTATCTTTAACTATTTCTTGAATTTCTTTAAAAAAAAGGTACATGAATGCCTAATTCATTTTACGAATTTCGTATTGAATCTTAAAACNATTTCTTGAATTTCTTTAAAAAAAAGGTACATGAATGCCTAATTCATTTTACGAATTTCGTATTGAATCTTAAAACTAACACACGTAAAACATGTATTTGAATGACAGAAAAAATATTAACAAAGCAGTAGTAGTCAGAAAAAAAATTGTAAAGTTGCAGCAGAACTTTTTAAATGAATGGAAACTTAATACCTTGCCGAAGATCATAATATTTACTATATGTTCTTTTCGTTTAAGTCAGTTTTTTTGGGAAACCTGCCTAGGATCTACTTTTATTCTCAATTTGTACCACGCTGCCATATTTAAATGCACTGTATTCATTCATCCATTAAGTAGGTGTAAATATTACATTATTAGGATCGAAAATGTGTTGCCAATATACTAATTCCTTATCTTGTGCGCAAAAATTACAAAAAGTTACAAAAATTAATTTTAAACCAAAGAAATCTAAAAAAAAAAAATAATAATTCAGTATTTACAAATTAAAACATTACACGTTAGATGAGACATTAAGACACAGACCTACTTAACCCGCAACATTTTCAGCTTTACTGGGATCATACTAGTCAGTGTGACTGTCAAAATATATGATAACAGTAGGGTTCAAAAAATTCTTAGTTAACCGTGAAACGTTTCGGAGATTTCTTTCTCTTCTTGGGCTCGGGACGAAGTGTTTTTAGATTTAGTCTATTCGTGGTTACTTCCAACTTTTCGGCGGTCCTGCTGAAGTTCTACTTACGGGATATTCGCCACATATCCTTCCGCCTCATGGAAACAAAACATACACACAGGTCTAAAAAAATCACCAAGTGGAAAACAACGCACCGCNCATATCCTTCCGCCTCATGGAAACAAAACATACACACAGGTCTAAAAAAATCACCAAGTGGAAAACAACGCACCGCATTTTTCACGCTACACAGACAATCATAAATACATATTCCTTATAACGACGACATGTTTTTCCAGCAGCTTTGCCGGAAAACGTAAGTATGTCATTAGGACCTTTTCATTTTACAACTAACGTACCAGAACTCAGTTAGACGATATTTTGTTTAAGAACTACTTCTTACTGCTCATTACCAATATACCACATTTCTCTTTGTTTTAATTAATATTAGATATGTCATAGATATTATAATTTATATACAAAACATAAATAAGTTTTTATTCAGCCAATTAAAAAAAATTTAATTTCGTCACAAGTTATAAAATGTTATATATATATCCTATGACTGATTTAGTGAAATATAAAGTTACTGCATAAGGCACATTATCAAATATTTGGTTTGAAAAGTGTGAAGATACAATGAACAGACTATAACATCCTTTCCCACATTATGTATCACTTAACATCATAAGAAAGAGGTGTTCAGAGTGATTGTTAAGGGAATAGTGACGGAGAGATAGGAACAAGGGGACTTAGAGTCGTGAGTTCAGGAGTGTAAAACGTGTGTGTTCGGTTCGTGGAGCGGAGTGGTGCGGAGAGATATTTGGGCGGCTGTTAAGAGTCGATGAGGGTGAAGTGAGTTGAGTGTCGAGCAGCGCCGGGGTGCTAGAGCAGGGGAAACGGGAGATCCCCGAGAGAACCCGCCGATCAGCGGTATTGTCTGGCACGATTGCCGCGTGTGAAAATCCGAGGAGCGACCCCACCGGGAATCGAACCCAGTTCACCTTAGCGGGAGGCGAGTAGTCTAACCACTACACCACCGCGGCCCCCGCGTCGTGGAAATAAAGACCTCGGCGAGGCCTGATCGCAATCCGAACCTTCGGGGAACGCCTGATTGCAAACTCTTATATGAATTATAACTAGAGATGTGCAAGATTCGCGTTATTATTTGGTAACGTGGTAGATTTCACTGCCCTGTACATACTTAACCGCAATTCGAGATTCCATTGGCTACTGGCAGCTATACGGCGTCATTCCTTTGCAGGCCCGCCTTACCGGAGATTGGTTGCCCAACCAATGAGCCTTTACTATTGGTTGAAATCGTTCCTGGGACATCCCATTCAAGTTTTCGACCAATCACAGAAGTCTTGGAGTTTACTTCGCAGCCACAAAATAATGCGAATTTTGCATTTCCCTAATTATAACGTATCATCGATGAATAGTCTGATCATGGGCCAGAAATCCCGGACAATAGCAAGCCGAGTGTGGTAATCTTAAATACACACGTTGGTGTCGTATATCTAACGATGAATACTGGGGGGCCTCCCACCGCGAAAGACTTATTACCCGCTTGCCAGTCGATCAGTCGCAAAAACGAACGAACAATTTTTCTGTTGTTGAGAGCGTACCAAACCATCCTAAGCTGAACAGTGCTATTTTGTTGAGTATTAATTGCCGAGGGCTGGCACAGTGACAAACCGTGAGGGTCAGCCGAAAAAGACCTTTGCAAGTTCTTTCCTCCTTGTGAAACTGGTACTGCTGTCTCGCTCTGTGCAGAAATTGGCGAAAGAAAACCGGAAGTTGTGTAAAAACAAGGTATCTTAGGTAAATATAGAAGGTCCTCTTCTCTTGGCAGATAACGTCAAAACAAAGATGCCAAAAATTACGAAGCAGAAGCTGAGTGACCTTACAATGACCTCCATATAATCCGGGCTTAGCACTTAAGCGTTAGATGAGCAGGATAAAGAAAAAAAAAAAGGAGAGTGCGGGCATTGCCTCGCGGGAATTTCTTGACTCACGGAAGTCACACAGATTTTTCATGCACAGAGTTGGTAGCCTTGTGAATCTTAGACAGAGAAGTGTTATTGCACAAAGTGATTCCCAAACTCATAAGTTATGGCAGTTTATAAGTAGGGGCAGTGATATTTCGCGTAAAGATTTCGAGACAAGATGCGGTCCAAAGCACTGTAGAGTCGTCCAGTTGCTTTGATTGGCTAAAAAATGATCTGGCCCGTGTTAACGGTTTGCTCGCGAATCACGAAGGTTCAGTGTCGGAGTTATTTAGTCCTGAGTGGCTTGGTCAACGACGGACACGGCACCAGCAGCCAATTGAGGTATAACAACAGCTAAAGTGTGTATATAGTATTGAAGTCTACTGTGTGCTCCGATTTTTACGCGAAAATTCACTGGCCCTATTTATAAGTCACCGTGAGTCAGCACAGATTTCCAGTAAAGAATTTCTCACTTATTTTTATATGAAATTAAAACTATTTCAGGTCTTTATCGCTATTTTTTTCCTTAGCAGAGTCTTAATTTACTCGATACGTACGGGAGCCACGGTAGCTGAGCGGTTTAGCTGCTCGCCTCCCACCAAGGCGAACCAGGTTCAATCCCCAGCCGAACCACTCCCGGATTTTCGCAAGTGGGAATCGTACCAGACGATGCCGCTGGTTGGCGGGTTTTCTCGGTGATCTCAGGTTTTCCCTGCCCTTTAATTCCGGCGCTGATTCATTCTCACCTCATTCCACCCTCATCGGCTCTCAAGATCTCGTTGTAACGAGCCGCCCAAATCTCTCACCTCATCACTTCGAGACGTTACTACTTATTTCGTCCATTACATTAATTTAGAGTTGGTTAATTTTTATTAATATCTCTCTTTCTTGCAAATCACTAAATTTTTGGCTTTCAAATGGACTTATCTATCTCAAATACTTTCTCTCTTTCTGTACTGTTATGACCTCCCTCCTAAAAAACTGTCATACAATTGTCACACATAGGTCCTCCACCCTTAACTTCAAAATCAACTACTGTCCAAGTTATTTTTCAATGTTAAAACAGGTTTCAACGTGGCAGCCTGTTAAAAGGCTAGCAGATCTGCAGTGCCTAGGGTGCTCCAGAAACACTCATTTCCTTCTACTTCCAATTTCCCGGAGTTACTTCAGACGCAAGCGGTATCCTGATGATGTTTTAAATGTCTCTTGGCATAAAGACGCCCGTTCGCGAGGGCCTTTCCCTTGATGCGCCGTCCATTTGTCGTCGGAGACACGCGTTCGGGAGTGCGTCGCGGCGACTGGAAGAAACAAAGGGGCCCCCAGAGACCAGATCATCGTGTATCCAGAAACAAAAGACGGAAAGGGTTCGTCTTCTTTTTTTCCCGTGCGTTCAACGGCGCGCCTGCACACGTACACCTTTTGTGGTTGGCGAGGCGAGCTCTGTCTTCGGGCCGGAGGGTAACACAAGACGGCGTGATTGCCAACAAAAGCCGGGGCTCCGAGGAGTACGGTAGCAGTAGCGGCTGGAGGGAAAGGGGGGCGTGATAAGAATGGCGAGGGTATACGATGGCGCGTTTCATCTCCGATACCCTAATTCAGATGACTATCTCGAGAGGGGCAAGTGCAGCATCCAGTTTCCGCTGCGTGGCGCCACCTCCCATAAAGGACGTCGTCTCGCAGACGGATCGCTTCCTTACCCCCCCTCCCCCTTCAACATGCAGGTCTGGACCGTAAGATGACCCTTCAGGGGTTCGTTAAAACTACCCCATAATCCAGCTCCACGGGTGGTACCGATAAACCGAGAACCGATGGCACCTCTTTCGCGGCACAAGACGTCACAGTCGCCGGCCTCGTATTGCAGTTTTAAAATTTTCACGCTAACCTTAATTTTGTTGCGTTTCCTTGTGGAAAATAAGTGTGACATTGCGCTTCAGCTAGCAATACACGAAAAAAAACTCATTAATGCAGCAGTCATCTCAAGAGAACGCTCCTTTGTCACTTGTGGCATGCTATACGACTTAATTAGGAAGTACCACAGATAACCTCCCGATTGTCGAAACCAGTTGCCTACACAGGATTTTATTTTAGGGGTCGATCCTCTATTTATAAAGTGAGCACTTTGCAGAATAGGAAAAATACCTGTCCCCAATGTAAAATATATTTTAATATCAAGTATACACTTAAGGGAAAGTTATTGTAGTATATATAATTTCGGTTTTCCAGGGCAGGGGCTGGGAGCTGAGTAACTGAGGATTCGCAGTCATATTTTTTTCATACGCCATCTTGTTTCCGGCCACTGTCTTGTTTCCGGCCGACATTTTGTTTTCGCCCATCATTTTATTCCCCAATTACTCACCTTCGCATCTGCCACGTGCGCTCCACATGCTGCAGTCCTCTCGAATGCACCACCGATCTCTGTAATGTTGTTTATTACTGCTAGAGTGTGCCACTGTCGTTCGCCATCTTGTTTCCGCTTGTCCTTCGTTCAACTTTCGCCTGCTAGGGGCGCAGGTGTCACTCTCGCTCGGCCGCCATGTTGTATCTACAGTTGGCCACTAGGGCGCTCCTTTTTTTAGTTAATTTTCGCAGAGCTCAAAATATCGTCTGGAGGAGGGGGGTATCAGACTGCCGAACCTTGGGCTGGCATACAGACGCCTTAGATCACTCTGCTATCGAGACATGTGATGGGACAAGGGTTTAAAAGAAGTATATGTAATATCATGTGCATGGGGAAAGAATTATATTTAAAAGAATGTCAGTTTTTGTTGTCATAATTATTCCAGAATAAGAATGTGTAATAATAATATTTTAGTCACTTGTCTTCAAATAATTTTTCTTTTGAAAACATGAAAAGATGCCCTTAAAAATAAAAAATAAATGTATTTCATTTTTAATTGTTTTTTATTATCATGTTTTTTTCATTAGATATTTATTTTGTATTCATCATCCATCCTTCGGTTTGGGACTGCTCATATATGCTGAAGATGTCAGCAAAAAAACCTGCAACACACGAACAAATATGATTAATAATGTGGTCAACACAGGTTAACAGCAACTCTGCAAAAATGCTTGGGGGTAAAGCTAAACTTTATAAAAATATTTTTAAAAAATAAATATTTGCAAACAAAGGTATACAATAGTATACAATACTACCCCCACACCAATTAATCCCTTAACATACTACCCCAAGTATACTCGTTCACATTTTACATGTTGCAGAATAAGTAGAATCAGAGTCGTTGCTGTGTAAGTCCGGAAGCCAGCACCAATACAGACCGCACCTTTCCTTGGGCAATGCTATTGGTTGCAGCTGACACACCAACTGCTTTAATAATTGGTTGTTTCTTGTGCCATGGCTATAATGAAACTCTTTCCATAGGTTTCAAAGTGACACTTGTAAAAAAAAAATTTTGTAATACGTTTCACACCACAAATTTATTATTTTGCGAAATGTTAACATGTACGTTAAGCGATTAACTATGTTGCAATTTTGTGTAAAATACAAATGAATTTTGCGGTCACAAAATATATTTAAAATCATGAAATAATACTGTTGAACAGTTATGTGTATTTTTTAATCTGCAATGAGCTAATGTCTTGATGTAGCATATGGCATTATATACTTAAAGCTATGGGCAAATTATTTGTTTATGAATACGAATATTTTTTTACTATTACATTACTTGGAATTTTATTGTCAATGAGTGTAGTAATGAACCGTTTGTGTGCACACGACGGAGTTACGTACCAGAAGAAGAGAAGGAAGACTGCAGTATAATGCCTAACAACGATTAATGAATAGTTTGTGTGCACATGACGGAGTTACGTGCCAGAAGAAGAGAAGGAAGACTGCAGTATAATGCCTAACAACGATTAATGAATAGTTTGTGTGCACATGACGGAGTTACGTGCCAGAAGAAGAGAAGGAAGACTGCAGTATAATGCCTAACAACGATTAATGAATAGTTTGTGTGCACATGACGGAGTTACGTACCAGAAGAAGAGAAGGAAGACTGCAGTATAATGCCTAACAACGATTGGCTGCGTTGCTAGGGACTCCCGTTAATCGAACGATTTGACTTGGACAAAAGAGGACTCTCTGACGTCCTACCACGGAAGTCACTTCACCTGGACTCAAGTTCACCACACGGTGTTAAAAACTATATTTAAAAAATCATATACAAAATATTTGTCACGTGGTCGGAAATACTTACTGCTTGTATTAGCGTGAAGATGCGGAGGTTTCCTTATGGCCGTACATACAGGACCGCAAGCCGACTGAAGACACAACTCCAGGAATTGACAGGACCTGCGACTGTGCCCAGAGGTACCCCTTTAAAGGGCAATTGAGTGTCAAAAACATATACCCGAACAAAATACACAACTTTTAATTATGTTGATGGTGCTAGTACTTACTTTCAAAAGAATTCGCAACACGTTGCAAAATAGCAGTCGGTGCTAAAAATGCTCCGCTGCTCGTTGACAGGCCAAGCGCGAACCTTTGGCGAGGGGATTTAACGCCTTGGCTGCCAACCTCAGCACAAAATAAAATAAACGTAGTTAATAACTTTGCATTTGAACATGTACACAATACAAAAAATGTGCAATAAAAAACTACTGAGCTCGTTGAAGAAATTAATTTAACCAGTTAATAAAAGTTTACGCCAAAACATAACAGCCCCCC
>NQII01001166.1:182479-234827 GCA_002778355.1 Clitarchus hookeri
AATTCCCTCGCCTGCTGCGAGATAGCGCCACGAGAAGACCCGGCCGAGGGTGAAAACGGGGCGAGGGAGGGTGGAGAAGTTCTTCAGCGACCCCGGTACCGCCGCCGATAACGACCCCCGACACTCGAGAAGTTGGCGCGAGTGCCTGTAAGGGAATCGTGTTTATCGGCACGGACGAAGCACAAAGAGATCCCCAGGGTTCTGTTATCAGGTAAATTGTCGTGTGCTCTGCTGATCGCCATCGCTAATTAGGAGCCACAGCTGAGCCGGTTACCCACAAAGCTTTCCTCGGTATCAGGCCTTCCGACTTCTTCCAACCTCCGTCGACTCCCCACCCCTCACGCTACATTTCCCCTTCTCCCCTTAGCTGGCCTGCTCAAGGCACTTCTCTCTCTATCCCTTTCCCCTCCAACCCTAAACAGGTACAGGGATCTATGCAATCCACCTGACGTGCCCCTGTAGACTCGGGGGGTGAAACGGCCGTAACATCTCCACGTCGATTATATAATTAACTACATGACTATATCTACTTCTCTCATGGGGCCGTGGGGGCTGAGCGGCTAGANGAACCGGGTTCGATCCCCGGCCGGGTCGCTCCTGGATTTTTGCGAACGGGAAACGTGCCGGACGATGCCGCCGGTTGGCGGGTTTTCTCGGGGATCTCCCGTTACCCCTCCCTTGAATTCCAGTGCTGCTCCATTCTCACCTCGTTTCACCCTCTTCGGCTCTCAAGACATTTTTGTTAAGAGCCGCCCAAATCTCTCAACTCAACTACTTCTCTCGTTTTAACCTGTTCTGTCACACATTAATTTCTGAGTTGAAATGTTGCCGTCTTGCAATTTTTTGGTTTGCGCTGTACTTAAGTTAAGCTCTTGTCTTGAAACCAGTGAACAACGCGCTGTGTGCTTGACGATTTTGGCATCAAATAATAATATCAAAGCAATGTAAAAAAAATTCCACAAATCAGTTTAGCCACGAGGAAAACGAGGACATAGTGAGTGAGTGAAGATATTTTGGGCGTCTCTTAACAGCGAGGTCTTGAAAGCCGATGTTCACATAGTGACTAAACGGTTTAGTTATATCCATTAATTCATCATTGTATTTTCGGCATAATACAGGATGTAACTGTCTCTAAAATCAACTCTTTGGGCTCTTACGAAGCTCATCTGTAAGGGTTACAACTCTTGAGAACGACAGGTCATTTGCACACGTTCTCAAAGTCAACGACTCTCTCAATGCTGTTTCCCCGTGTTAATAAAGTCTAAATAATGGACTGTACTGCGTATAGGAGAAGTTTTCTTGAGCAAGAGGGGTCCTATAATTATGTTTCAAAATATTGCTATTTGCAAAAAAAAAAAAAAAAAAAAAAGTATCTTTTATTCCTCTGCCATTTAAAGGCTTTATGAAAATTATCAGTTTATTTTTAAGAAGGGGTTTTCATTGATAGGATTTTGATAGCCTATAATTAGAAAGGATTGAGAGATGGAACTTATCAATTTATCTTCAAGTGGTGAGTAATATAGTAATCAATACTAACACTACATGTGTAATTGCATATTTATTATATGTTTAGTGTTATATATTNAAAAAAAAAAAAAAAAAAAAGTATCTTTTATTCCTCTGCCATTTAAAGGCTTTATGAAAATTATCAGTTTATTTTTAAGAAGGGGTTTCCATTGATATGATTTTGATAGCCTATAATTAGAAAGGATTGAGAGATGGAACTTATAAATTTATCTTCAAGTGGTGAGTAATATAGTAATCAATACTAACACTACATGTGTAATTGCATATTTATTATATGTTTAGTGTTATATATTTATATTTACGACGTAACTTATAGGTATATAGAGTACATCTATGTTTTGTACTCGTGGTTTTTACAAAATACCACTAACAGGACTTGTATTCTTGTAGTCGTAGTAGGTAGTAGGTGACTTACTGAGCTTGTCTAAGTTGCCAGTAAATGTGTGTCGACCTTAGAGAGCTAGCACATTTTTTTAACCAAGTTTTGAAAATAAAAACTTGTCCTTAGCTGCAAAAATCTTATATCTCAATATTTCTATGTGAAAGGTGATTTTCATCTCCGCAGCGACGATGGTAGGGAATGTTTGTACGTCTCATCAGAAGTATTTCAACATACTAAAGCTTTAATGTGTGTTTTTTTTTACGTGGTTACTCTAAAGGAGGAACTTGGTTCTGTGAACATGACATGGAAGACAAATATAAAAACCTTCTGTAAAGTGATCACCAAAGTGAATATGTCTGAATGACAACAAAAATAAATGCTGAGCTCACAGACGCAATTATTTATCATGGTTTCCAATATTTATTGATTAGTGTATGTTTGTTAATTTCGATACACCTAACAATAGTTTGATTGTAGTAGAACGTAGTATACCGCTATTTGACGTGACTTTTTATTTATTCCAACGAACGCATAATATCCCATCACGTGTAGCTATCTTCGTACCACTGTTGGTTTGTTTTTTTAACAGCCAATTGGAGCACAGCACAGAAGAAAATTCGTTCTGATGTACTTACACAAGCAGTTAACTCTGAACAAAAAACCGCGGTGGTGTAGTGGTCAGACTACTCGCCTTCCACCTAGGCGAACCGGCATCGAATCCCGGCGGGGNGGCTGAGCGGCTAGACTGTTCTCCTCCCACCAAGGCAAACCGGGCTCAATCCCCGGCCGGGTTCGCTCCCGGATTTTTTGCGAGTGGGAAACGTGCCGGACGATGCCGCCGGTCGGTGGGTTTTCTCGGGGATCTCCCGTTACCCCCTCCCTTGAATTCCGGTGCTGCTCCATTTTCACCTCATTTCACCCTCATCGGCTCTCAAGACATTTTCGTTAAGAGCCACCCAAATCTCTCAACTCAACTACTTCTCTCATTTTATCCTGTTCGGTCACACATTAATTTCTGAGTTGAAATGTTGCCGTCTTGCAATTTTATGGTTTGCGCTGTACATAAGTTAAGCTCTTGTCTTGAAACCAGTGAACAATGCGCTGTGTGCTTGACGATTTTGGCATCAACCAATAATGTCAAGGCAATGTAAAAAAATTCCACAAATCAGTTTATCCACGAGGAAAACTGCAACTTGTCAGCGATCGAGGACATAGTGAGTGAGTGAAGAAATTTCGGGCGTCTCTTAACAGCGAGGTATTGAAAGCCGATGTTCACATAGTGACCAAACGGGATAATTATATCCATTAATTCATGCATCTCTGCCTTTTCTGTAAATCATTGTATTTTCGGCATAATACAGGATGTAACTGTCTCTAAAATAAACACTTGGGGCTCTTACGAAGCTCAACTATAAGGGTTATAACTCTTGAGAACGACAGGTCATTTGCACACGTTCTCGAAGTCAACGACTCTCTCAATGATGTTTCCCCGTGTTAATAAAGTCTAAATAACGGACTGTACTGCGTATAGGAGAAGTTTTCTTAAGCAAGAGGGGTCCTATAATTATGTTTAAAAATATTACTATTTGCAAAAAAAAAAAAAAAAAAGTATCTTTTATTCCTCTGCCATTTAAAGGCTTTATGAAAATTATCAGTTTATTTTTAAGAAGGGGTTTCCATTGATATGATTTTGATAGCCTATAATTAGAAAGGATTGAGAGATGGAACTTATAAATTTATCTTCAAGTGGCGAGTAATATAGTAATCAATACTAACACTACATGTGTAATTGCATATTTATTATATGTTTAGTGTTATATATTTATATTTACAATGCAACTTATAGGTATATAGAGTACATCTATGTTTTGTACTCGTGGTTTTTACAAAATACCACTAACAGGACTTGTATTCTTGTAGTCGTAGTAGGTAGTAGGTGACTTACTGAGCTTGTCTAAGTTGCCAGTAAATGTGTGTCGACCTTAGAGAGCTAGCACATTTTTTTAACCAAGTTTTGAAAATAAAAACTTGTCCTTAGCTGCAAAAATCTTATATCTCAATATTTCTATGTGAAAGGTGATTTTCATCTCCGCAGCGACGATGGTAGGGAATGTTTGTACGTCTCATCAGAAGTATTTCAACATACTAAAGCTTTAATGTGTGTTTTTTTTTACGTGGTTACTCTAAAGGAGGAACTTGGTTCTGTGAACATGACATGGAAGACAAATATAAAAACCTTCTGTAAAGTGATCACCAAAGTGAATATGTCTGAATGACAACAAAAATAAATGCTGAGCTCACAGACGCAATTATTTATCATGGTTTCCAATATTTATTGATTAGTGTTTGTTTGTTAATTTCGATACACCTAACAATAGTTTGATTGTAGTAGAACGTAGTATATCGCTATTTGACGTGACTTTTTATTTATTCCAACGAACGCATAATATCCCATCACGTGTAGCTATCTTCGTACCACTGTTGGTTTGTTTTTTTAACAGCCGATCGGAGCGTAGCAAAGAAGAAAATTCGTTCTGATGTACTTACACAAGCAGTTTACTCTGAACGAAAAACCGCGGTGGTGTAGTGGTCAGACTGCTCGCCTTCCACCTAGGCGAACTGGCATCGAATCCCGGCGGGGTCGCTCCCGGATTTTTGCACGTGAAAATCGTGCCGGACAATGCCGCTGGTTTTCTCGGGGATCTCCCGTTTCCTCCGTTCTTGCATTCCGGCGCTGGTCCGTGCTCGCCTCGCTTCACAGTCAACGCCTTTCAAGACCTCGATGTCGAGAACCGCCCAAATCTCTCAACTCCGCTCCTCTCTCCACTACTTTGAACAAGAACTGATTGCGATTGAACGAAATTCGGGGCCGGTGTAACCGCATTTACGTTGTTAAAGGTAAAGAGGTCACTTTTGAAATTTTGAATTCACTTTTTCACACTGGCACAGTTAGGTTGTGATTGGCTGACGTATACTATGTACATTATATGTCTATATATAAGTGCCATAACGACAGGGCCTCAGTATTCTTTTGAATATATCAGCGACTAGACACGTGTAAACGTCGTGAAAAGTTGTGAAAACACACGTGGCCTCAACCCAGAAGCAGAGATGGTTATGGCTCCATCCACGAAAGCTATGTACATATTTATGTACACATCGAGCCTATGTATGTGTGTCTAGTCTACTCAATGGTGTGACTATGTGTGTATATATGGGTGTATATATGTGTCTATATGTGTGCACATAGATGTAGTAGATGTCTAGGANAATGGTGTGACTATGTGTGTATATATGGGTGTATATATGTGTCTATATGTGTGCACATAGATGTAGTAGATGTCTAGGATATATATATACTATATATTGGTGTACCTATATATATGTCTATATATGTAGTTATATGTTGGTGTGCTTATATATATATATATGGCCGTCTCCCAAGTGTCTATAGTTATATATGTCCATGCATTTGTATGTCGATGTAAATTTGTGGTTCTATATATGCTTGCATGTGTGTACATATATATATATACATATTGGTGTCTTGTCTGTAAATTTACGTGTTCGCATGCCTATATATGTGGATGTGAGTATATGTGTGTACATATGCAGGTGTGTCTAGTGTATGCATACACGTGTGTCTATATACAGCTGGGTGTTTCTGTGTGTCTGCGTATATGAATGTGTGTCCATATGTAAGAACCGTATTTACGTCGTGTTTAGGTGGCGTGCTCGGAATGCCAATAGAGGCAGCGGCTAAGCGTGCATCTGGCAGAGGAAGATCAGCTCTGGTGCGCAACGGTATGGTAACGCGGTGCGAGGGGTCCACCCAGCGGAGAGCGGAAGCAATTTGTGCGGCAGTAGCCGGAGATGCGACCGTGATAGCTGGCTGACCGGCGTGCAGATTGCCCGCGCCATACGGGGCGTTAAGTGGGGGCGATCTTCCCTTCGCGAGCCACCACCAGGACATCGCCGACGTACGGTAACCACCCCCTCCGGGTCGGCGTTCGTTCCGGCGGCATGTGCTGCAGCCGACGCAACGGTGCGTGCATGACCAGCAGCTACATGAATCATTCATCCACTCCCCGGGGAGAGACGGAGTGTGGAGTCTCGTACACCGTCAACGTGAGGTACTTCCGCAAGATCAGAGTTCCCTTCGAACTACCTTCCATGTTTATTGAATTCAATTCATTGCATGCTCTGATGAAGTCACAAAAACGTCATAATTGCGGCCATTATTCTATTACCATTTCTTGAATGCCTCGTTTTCCTTCAAGATTTTCGTTTTGAACGTGTTCTATATTTTCTTGAATCCAAAATTTTTAATCGCAGATCACAGCTATTCTGACAATATTAATGGAAGTAATCTGAAAATAATTGACTTGTGTGCGTACATTTAAAGTTGTTACAAAATAAGAACGCATATTTTTTAAAAAGGAAATGTACAATATTAAAAAAAAAATTGTTGTTGTTAAACTAATAATTTTCGTGTTGTGCATGAGAAGCAAAAACTTCCAAAAATTTACTTTTGAAATTTTTTTAACTGGTTTCATAAAAAATTTTCTGATACATTTTCATGTGGAGACCTAAAAGCTTATAGAATGCAATTCATTGATAGGCAAATAAAGTGATTTTTTAGTTCAATAAATTGAATTCAAGTGCTTGAATTTAATAAATATTTAATGGTTGAAATGGCCTTTAACATAGACCAAAGATGAGGTTGACTGATCTCGCTGGCTGCGTACAACCCGTCTCCGTTTCCCAAAATGGAACTCCTTTTCGGCCATCACGTCTAGCGAAAATGACATGGATTAGATTTCAGGTTAGAACACTGATTAGTGCGTGAGTGAAGAGATTTGGACAGCTCTTAACATCGAGGTCTTGAGAGCCTATAAGGACGAAGCGAGATGAGTATGGAGCAGCGCCGGAAAAAGGGTGAGGGAAACGGAAGATGTCCCAGAAAATCCGCCGGCCAGCGGCATTGTCCGGCACGATCCCCACGTGCGAAAATCCTGGAGCGACCCCGCCGGGAATCTTACTCGATTCGCCCAGGTGGGAGGCGAGTAGGCTAACCACTGCACCACCGCGGCCCCAAATCGCTCGTAAGTCATACATTAATATATTTTTTTTTTTTAATGCCCGCAAGTCTGTAGTTTCCAACATCATCGCATGCAGCTTCATCGATTTTTGTGTCGCTCATACAAACATGGCGACTCCCTCAGCCAAAGCATACGTTAAGGGACTGTTTAAAAACAGAGAACCCCCCTTATTCTTCTTTATCATTTCCTCTTGCCCGCAGACTTATCATCGTCTAACCGACGAAGACTGAAGGCTCCGTCCCATCCCGAAGTTCGCGGATTCCACTGACCAGTTGGGGCCGCGGTGGCTGAGCTGTTAGCCTGCTCGCCTTCCACCTAAGCAAACCGGGTTCAATCCCCGGTCGGGTCACTCCCGGATTTTCGCGTGTGGGGATCGTGCCGGACGATGTCGCTGGGCTGCGGCTTCTGTCGGGGATCTCCCGTTTCCCCCCTCCTCCTTCATTCCGACGCTGCTCCATACTCACCTTAGTCACCCTCATCGGCTCTCAAGACCCCGCTGTTAAAGACCCGCCCAAATCTCTCTACTCACTCCACTGGCCAGTTATTTTAAGTTACCCCACCCTTTTTTTCGATACTGTGCTGTTAGATTGGTAATCTGTGCGTGGCTACATTCATTACAGAAAATTCTGATTTTACTGGAACTAGCACAGATCCTGTAGTTTCAGTGTATAGATGTCGGGAGGTTCTAGTCATACAGAAGGTTCTCAGAAGACATTCACACAGAGGGTGGCATCGAGATACATAAAGTAGTCCCGAAGTAAGTTTTACAAAAGTATGCAATACAAGGATAACAACAAAATAGCATTTATGTCAATATCTAATTTTCTTCCGTCTCGCAAGTGCCAATATTTTTTTCATTCATGCCTAAGTTATAGAGAGTTGAAATATGAGACAGAACAACGTCATTCTTTTACTTTTACCTAATTGAATTTAGTAACCTGGATATCGGTCTAAAATATGTACTTGCTGATGAGCAAAAATGATTTACTCTCTATTGAAGACTGTTCTAATACTGCTGGTGAGCAGTGATGAACCATAAATGATTTCAGTCTCCTTCAGCAGTAACGGAATGCGGCCCTGATATTTTCATTAATCTGCTTCGTCATTCACCTCTAATGGGTCTGGGGGAACTACTTTACATAAGAAAAGGGGACCACTTCCAGTGCAGTCGACCAGTATGAACCCAAGTGTTAAAATAAAAACATGTTAGGCCTACTTATCTGATAATGTACACTGATGGGTCGCTGGGAATAATCTGGCAGCGCTTGTACAATTCCCATCAGCATGAATATAAACGTTCTGCCATGGTCCCCCACCAGTTAAAATTACTTGCAGATATAGCAACACTGGAATTACACCATTATTATTTTGTCAAGTTGGCCGCCTGTTTGAAGGAATTTTGCACCTCTGTGGCCTAAAAGCGTGGGAGCGCTAGGGGCGATCGAGACATGAGCATCGACTCTCAGCGCCTCTACGCGCAAAGCAATGAACTGGCGTGCAGTCTTGCCGTCGATAACGTGCCTCTGTGAGACTTTCAGCGGAGACACTACCGTTTTATGACGTAATAATAAAAATAAAGGTTTGACACACGAACCTATTCCTATTTTAATGTTTTGTACCGGAATGTTCATACCTAAAAATGACAGTGAAAACACCCGTTTTCCACAAAAAAACTTGAAATATGGCGGAACTGTAAAACGTATACAGACGCGTATTGTTTCTTAATTGCTATTCGTGAGCAGACCTTACTCAGACACGTTGGACGATTTTTTTAGTAAAAGTTTTCGGCTGGAGCTCTGCACACCGTTCGGCGGTTTACCCAGGCGGCCATATTAAGCAATGACATAACTTTCATTTTTGCGCATTTTGCGCGCTCTAGGCTTCTGCGCTGTTCTGGTAGCGCTGCAATCGCTGCACAACCTGGCATCACTGCAGTTTGATGACGTCACGGTCTGGGATGCGCAGCCAGCTGACAACGCCGCGACGGAGTGTCAGTTTTTAGTTGTGCGTGCGGTTGAGTAAACACGTGCGGGACTCTGATGCTTGCAAGGCGAAGCGACGTCGAACGGGCCGTCCCAATTCAACAGGCGACTCCGGCCGCTCGCTGCTGTGCTATCGACCGAGGTAAGGAAACGTCAATTCACACAGCGAAACCACACTGCGTATTTTTTCATACCGTAAAATAATAATAATAATAATAATGGCTTGTGAGGAGTGCACCCAGGGCAAGGCAACACCCTCCGAGTGACGGTCTTTCCAGCTGGGACCCGTAGGTGACCGTCATCGCCGGGCATGACAGAAATGAGACCCTAGAATGGAGCGGCGCTGGAATGCAAGGGCGGGGGAAACGGGAGTACCCTGAGAAAATCCGCCGGCAGGCGGCATCGTCCAGCACGATTCCCACATGCGAAGATCCGGAAGTGAACCCGCCGGGGATCGAACCCGGATCGACCGTGGTGGGAAGCGAGCGCCCTGGCCACTAGGCCACCGCTGCCCCATGCCGTAAAAATTAATGTACGTGACATTATTATTTTCGGGGGCGGTGCGTAAACAAGACGTCCTTCTCAGGCTCAATAACTCGAGTCCCTACAGGGGACCGCCGTGGTGTAGTTGTTACACAGCTGGCCTCCCACCAAGGCGAACCGCGTTCGATTCCCGGCCGGTTCACTCCGGATCCTCGCAGGTGTGAACAGCCTATGTCACACAACCACGCCGTGTAAGCAGCGCTGCGATGACGTCATCCTCTCGATGCCCGGTCCCGTTAGACGATTATCCGGCCTCCAGCCACGCCGTGCATTTCCCACGTCGTAGGGGCCGCGGCGGTGTAGTGGTTAGACTACTCGCCTCCCGCCTAGGCGAACCGGGTTCGACACCCGGCAGGGTCGCTCCCGGATTTTCGCATTTGGGAATCGTGCCGGGTGATGCCACTGGTCGGAGGGTTTTTATCGGGGATATCCCGCTTCCCCCCGCCGTTGCATTCCGGCGCTACTCCACACACACCTCGCTTCACCTTCATCGGCTCTCAAGACCTCGATGTTAAGAGCTGCCCAAATCTCTTCACTCACTCTTCACACACGCCGTAGTGGTGACCAGACAGGAACAATGTTTTTTTTTTACTACAGCGAAGTAAAAACGTACCATTTTTATAGGCTGTTTACGGTAAGCTGAGCACTTTTGAAAACCCTGTTTAAGATCTACTTGTATGCACGTTGTGTATTCTTCCGCCTTATGTAAAATTAACATTGCCATGTGCCTCATCACTTTATTCATGCGTCGGTCAAATGAAACTGCGAAATTTATCATAGAAGTAAATATTTTACAAATCTGCTAATTTTTACACTTCGATGCATTAAAATAATAAAGCGAAAGAAGTAATTAAAGTTATCACGAATGGCTACTAATACTTTTTATTCGACTTTAATATATGGAATTACTTTATCGTTACCAACTTTACTGGGTGCATGTCACTCAGTGCGCCCGTTAAAACATATGCAGGTAGGAGCAGTGACTTTATTCTAGGGTTGGTATCAAAAGTGCTCTCTTTTTCGCGAACAGCCTGCCTACTAAGCTTGCAACCGCATATTTTAAAAGAGGAATGAATGTTAAATAAATTCCTTCTCAATGCAATAATTTTATACATAAATGTTTCAAACAAAAAGTATTCTACGTGACATTTCTTAAGGAATACTGATACGTTAACAAATCTTAGCAACTTTTATGTTTAATCTTTTTTTTTTTTACATATAACTTTAAAACACATATTTTACCAAAAAAAAAATATAATGCATAAATGTGTTTTTTTTTTGTATTTGTATTCTCTGAGAAAATTATGTTTGATTTGATTTTATTTTGTTTGACAATTTTATCTTTAAAATTGATGCACTGAGAAGGAATTTCTTTAACATTGATTCCCCATTCCAGCTCTGCGGCTGTAGGCTAGGTATAGTCCATTCACGGTTACTTCACACTTTTTTTGAATCCCTGCTAAAGTTCTACTTTAAAGATATTCCTCCGCCTCGTTTCANCACTGAGAAGGAATTTCTTTAACATTGATTCCCCATTCCAGCTCTGCGGCTGTAGGCTAGGTATAGTCCATTCACGCTTACTTCACACTTTTTTTGAATCCCTGCTAAAGTTCTACTTTAAAGATATTCCTCCGCCTCGTTTTAACAAAGCCTAACCAAGTCTACAGAATTACACCAAAGAGACAGTGCATCGTATTCATGCGCGCTCAGTGTAATACAATTTTGCTTAAGAACTATTTCTTTCTAGGCATTACCGGCACACCTATTTTCTCCCTTATTTCGCTCATTTTAATTATAAATTACATATTATAATCTATAGGTAATATATAAGTAAAAGTTCAATTTAACCAAGAATAAGGTAATTTTGTGTTAACCCAAGTATAAAACGTTCGTGATAAACGACATATTTAGGAAGTAACTAAACCCGTCATACGTGGGGTGATTTTTCAAAGGTTTGATTCAAAAAGTGTGAAGAAACTGTGAATACACTATAGGCAGCTAGAACACTTGAAGATCCCCGGAGACCGGTAAGGAGCACGATAACTGATACCGATGCCGTAGTGGTTTCCCGCATTCTTCCGCCCGTGCACGCATGCCGAGGTCGGGAGGCGAAAGTCGCGTATGACACGATGCGGCGAAAAGTAAAGCACGCAGAATCGAAACGAATTGAGAGCTACGAATCGATCCGAAAACAGCGAATCGATAGCGGAACCGGAATAGCATAATATCGATAAGCGCCACATCTTCACACGTCTCCACTTCACTTTATTTATTTTACAACATCTGAAGATAACTGAATTCGTTATATTTAAAATAAAATCTTATCTTCGTAAATGACCACTACCAGCAGAAAGAGAACTTCTTGTACACTATACATAGTTTCAGTGGCGTAGGCAGAAATTACTTTGGGGGGAGGGAGGGGGGCTCTCATTAATAAAATAGAACCTATAAAACATTTCAACTGAAAAACAATAGAATGCGCAGGCATCTGTATTTTTTCCTACTTATTTTTACAATTTTATTGTACTGGTTTATTTATTAAATTTCTCATTTTACTCTTCTCATTTTTATCTGTATGGATATCTAAACTTAGTCGTTGTTAAGTAATATGATAAACATACTGATTTATTTATTTTTTAAATTAACGGTGTTTTTCCTGCTGAGCTCTAAATATTTTCAAAGGTATGGTCATCTCATAACAGTATATGTACTTGTTCACATAGTGAAGCCTCTAAATTTTTAGATACAAAGAAAATTTGGTTTTTGCGGTAAGATGGCTTCCCTTTAGTCACGAAATTTAGTGGCATTGCAGTGTCATATATTCAGTCCTTTACGTTTGCGCTGGTGAATTGCTCCACATGATTTTACGTTTTTATTTTACGTGAAAGTTAAATAGTGTTTTTATTTGTGGCATAAGGGAATGTTGTGACGAAAACATCAGGACGCTACACAAATGCCATTTTAAAAAAATAATTAATTGCTTATCTATTGTGAAATTATTTCTGATAATTATAGAAGAGGAAGTCGAGAATCAATGTTTTCAGCTGTTACGTCACGTGTCTGACACCACGGCACAAAAGTTACTGCAAATAGCGACCTCCCCATATACAACAGTCACGCCAACCATGCGGGCGATTTTCAAAACTTTGACAGCTTAACATTGAGAGCTATAAAAAGCACAGTTCACAGACATGCGGTTTAGAATAGGAATGGAATCAGGATTGAGCACCCTTGGGAAATCTCGTCGTGGACTAAGCAATATTGCAAAGGACGAGTTTTTTTTTAAGAGGGCAAACGATTCTGCAGTCTAAAATTCTGTCAAGCCGAAAGCCTGTAGGGCTAAAGATTTTTCCATTTTCATAAAAAAAAATTTTTCCAGAAAGTAGTTACAAAGGTCATTTTTGCACCACTGAAAATACACAAGAGCAAAATTTACACCACATTACTGTGGGATATGTAAAACTAAAGTTGAATTTTTTTACGAGAAAGTACGGTAGACTTTAGGTTTTTTTTGTACATATGGCGATACATTGACAATCTGTTGTAAATATACATTTTTTTCTCACTTATGGTTTCCTTATTAATAACACCTTAATGCACTGGCACTGTCTTCTAACAAATGATGCCTCGTGGATCCAGTTCAGCCAAGCTGGTAAACGTAGGCTTTCCTGCATTATGACGTTTACAAGAAAAAAGCAACTCCATTAAGTCCACTTCCAGTTTTAGCAGTTATACGCTGAAGACAAAATCTGTACGTATAAGTGAAAAGAATTTAACTCTTTTCAACACTAAAGACCTTGCGACACCAAGAGCCATCATCCTTGTCTACATCGTAATTCACACTTAGAATATTACGAAGCACTATGCGTGGATAATATCATCTTCTGGCGCGGTAATGTCTTCATGGCGTGTTGGACGTTGCCCTAAGAATGTTCACTCTCGATCACAACACCGCGCCTAAGGTTTAGCGCAAGGCGCATGAGCGCGGTCTGTTACGTCCCTTCCACGCGAAGGCACAATTTTATGTGTGCTAGGCCACTCTTGCATGTAACATGGAACTGATAAGCTGTATTACGTCATAGATAACATGAACACAGCGCTGCGGTATGAAACCCAGCGAACCGATAAGATAAAAATCCCAATCAACAAGAATAGTTCTCACAGGGTTGCCGACTAAGAGAAATTTCGCTGCTGATAATGCATTGCATTGATTGAACGCGCCACGCTGTGCTAATACTGGAGCGTGACGCTGCTGTGTGTTGAGGTTATGTGACACCGAAATAAGAACCACACTCGTGAGCCTTGCACCAAACCTAAGGTGGGCATTCTTAAGGCATCCAACATGCCACGTAGGCATTATCGCACTAGAAGATATCATTATCCACGCAAAGTGCTTCGTAATATTCTAAGTGTGAATTACGATGTAGACAAGGACGATGACACTTTGTGTCGCAAGGTCTTTAGTGTCGAAGAGAGTTGCATTATTTTGACTTACGTGTAGATATTTGGTCCTCAGGGTATAAATGCTAGAGCTGGATGTGGACTTCTGGAGTTGTGTTTTTTTTTCGTAAACGTCGTAATACCGGAAACCCGACGTTTATCAGTTTAGCTGAACTGGATCCACGATACATAATTTGTTGGAAGACAGCGCCAGTACATGAAAGTGCTATTAATCAGACCGCTGTAATTAGTATTTATTCTTCACATGTCGGGTTTTCTCGTAAGAAGATGAAGTTTGAGCTTGGTGATGAAATATGGTTACATAGGAAGTTAATTGGTACTACTGGCAATTTTGCATATTCTTTGTCATGTCGAGCCTGTGTACGACGCATAAATGCCAATTAATTTTATTTGACCGAAATCGGTTCAGTGGTTATTATTTTGGTGTCACAGTCTGATCCGTTTCCCGGAGGGGTCGCTCCCGGATTTTCGCATGTGGGAATCGGGCCGGAAGATGCCGCTGGTCGACGGGTTTTCTCGGGATCTCCCGTTTCCCCCAATCGTGCATTCCTGCGCTGCTCCACGCTCGCCTTGCTTCACCCTCATCGGCTCTCAAGACCTCGCTGTTGAGAGCCACCCAAATATCTTCACTCACTCACCTAAGCTGTTACACATATCCCCGTTGCCTTGGGAATATTTCGTCTTTTTTTTTCTTTTCCGACATTAATTTCGTTGTAATTACTACTTTTCCTGCAATAACCAATTTTTGAAATAATATACGACCGCATTATTCTCCTATTTAAATACAACACACGAACTTAATTTTTTAACAACCTATTACTTGCATGCGAAATAACAAGTCGGCCCCTTATTTTCCGGTTTTTAGCATTCACATTCTAGCAATATAGCACATACTTGTACTTAGTTTCAGTCGAAAAGCGGGAAATAAAACGTGAATAAACAACAGCAAACGACTATACTGAGCTACTTGGGGATGTAGTGTGCTGCTCGCCTCAGTAAATTTCGACCCTAAGTCCCCAAATATTAAGGGCCAAAAATTTGTCACGTGTTCTATTTAGTAACCTAAACAGTGGTTTCGTAGCGGTTTCCAACATGGATCAAGACAACGGTAACGTTTAAAATTATCGCAATGCACACACGAATTAGTCAGGATTCGATATCGCGGAAACGCCTTCGGCGATAGCGGTTATTTTCTGCCAATGGCATTTGTATGAGGGACTGGACTCACTCATGTAAACTAAATGTTACCTATAGCAAACCCAATTTAAACAAACGTACACTATAAACCTGAAACAGTGAGAATTGAGCCAAATCAGTGAAAATAGTGGAAATTGAGCGACTGATAATATTGTTGTATATGATTACAAACCATTTTATATTTTACTGCCGAGCTGCTCGGAGGGAGAGTGTGGCGCGGTTGATCCTGCAATCCACCCTGACTCTCCCAGCAACCTGGGGGTTATTCTCTTTATTACTATATACAGGATTATTATAAAATAATGAGACAAACATTGAGGGGTGGTAGAGCTCACTAAAACAAACAATTATTGTATAGGAATATATGGGCGGAAGTGACGCGTTGAGGCACAAACACAAACATAACACATGAAATGCAACACATTGTTTATTTACAACGTCGCCGCTAAATGCCTTTTTACACCAATGTTTATAATAATTGCTCAAAATTGCTGCCACCGACAGTAATGCAAGCTTGGTAGCGTCGGTGGGGTGATTGGCGAACAGATTCAAATACGCCGGGTATTTCACGCACGCCACCATTGTCAGCCAATCACGTCATATGTAGAGGTCGCCAAGCATGCGTGACTGTTGGTGGATGCATTTCCAGCAACTGTTTTAACATTTTCTGTACGGAATCACTCGTTAAGTATGCTGCTAATGAACATCTTATGTTTCCGTTAATGTGTTATGTTTTTGTGTTTGTGCCTCAACGCGTCACTCCCGCCCATATATTCCTATACAATAATTGTTTGTTTTCGTGAGCTCTACCACCCCTCAATGTTTGTCCCATTATTTTAGAATCATGCTGTATATACGCATATATATATATATATATACACACTCTGCTTTTGTAAGCCATATTATAGTGGCTCTACAATATATTAACTGTATCCATCCCTTCGTTAGGCAGCAGCCGGGATGAGGGCATCTGGACCACTTTTCCATCCCCCTCCCCCCGCATATTACTTCCTTCAGTCTGGATTCTCGTCATTTAATTCTACTGTTCCATGTTCCATTGTCAAGTCCGTATATTTCCAGTCTCTATTATCCTGGTTCCTTGCATAGGTCATTGTTCCGCCGTTGTTTGTTTTCCTAGTAGGTTGCCAGATCTGCATCGTTTATTCTAACTTCTTCAGAGTGGAAAGTGGGGGGGGGGGGTGAAGCCCCACAAACTTATCAGTAGCCTTATCAGTTGCCTTCTGACGAATCCTTCGAAAGTTCTACGTATTTACTCTCGGATGACCCAGACTGCGTAGTGGCTCCGCTCCCACTGCAACATTTATGTAGCGGTTTTACGTTTGTATATTTTATTTGAGCAGGTCCGCTCCCAGCATCGAAGTTATTGTATTGGTTTTACGTTTGTATGTTTTATTTGAGCAGGTCCGCTCCCAGCATCGAAGTTATTGTATTGGTTTTTTTTCTTTCGGTATTAGGGTGTGGTATCATTTTTAGGGAGAAGTATCTTCCATTTCTTGTGGTTTATTTTGTATCCACAGATCAAACTCTTCTAATATTATAGAGATTTCCCTTTCTTATTCCTCCATAATTTTTTCTTTTCCCTTGTTGGACATTAACATCACGAAAGTCACATCCATTTTCTTCTATATTAAATCTCCTACAGTATTCAACTCTTAATTCCTCAATCTTAGGACAATCTTATAGTACACGTTGCAGTGTGTCTTCAGTGTTGCATATCCTACACAGAGGGGAGTCTACCAAACTAAATCTGTATAGATTTGTTTTGAAACTTCCATGTCCTCTTAATATCTGTGTGAGCGGTTCGACTGCTCGCTTCCCACCNTTTTATTTGAGCAGGTCCGCTCCCAGCATCGAAGTTATTGTATTGGTTTTTTTTCTTTCGGTATTAGGGTGTGGTATCATTTTTAGGGAGAAGTATCTTCCATTTCTTGTGGTTTATTTTGTATCCACAGATCAAACTCTTCTAATATTATAGAGATTTCCCTTTCTTATTCCTCCATAATTTTTTCTTTTCCCTTGTTGGACATTAACATCACGAAAGTCACATCCATTTTCTTCTATATTAAATCTCCTACAGTATTCAACTCTTAATTCCTCAATCTTAGGACAATCTTATAGTACACGTTGCAGTGTGTCTTCAGTGTTGCATATCCTACACAGAGGGGAGTCTACCAAACTAAATCTGTATAGATTTGTTTTGAAACTTCCATGTCCTCTTAATATCTGTGTGAGCGGTTCGACTGCTCGCTTCCCACCAAGGCGAACCGGGTTCAATCCCCGGCGAGTTCACTCCGGATTTTCGCAAGTGGGAATCGTGTCGGACGATGCCGCTGTCAGCGGGTTTTCTCGGCGATCTCCCGTTTCCCCCCTGCCTATTTCATTCCGACGCTAGTCCTTACCCACCTCACTTCGCCCTCATCGGTTCTAAAGGCCTCGGTTTTAAGAACCGCCCAAATCTCTTCTCTCTTCACTCACTTGTTACGTTTTTCAACCCATAAATAAAGCAAACAAACAGATCACTTATAATAAGCATTACGCTTGAATTTCTGCACATACTATTCGGCTACAATTTTGGTGGTAATAAGTTAAATGGAAAATAAATTTCTAGGCAATCAGCATAACTTTTCGTATCTACCATAACGTGTTTAGAAGTTTTAAACATTCAAACGTGGAAGAACCTTTGTAATTTGTAAAAAGCAAGGTTTGCAAATTAATACTGGTTAATGCAGGGTCTGGAATATACTTCCGAGTTGATATCTGAGTCATGACATAAGTTTTCGGTACTCAGCCATTTGCTGAAGATAGCTAGTAAAACTGCAGATCGTTTCCGACACTAAAAGCCCGAATCAGTGATGTCAATCAGCGAAATAGCATTCACTGAAAGTCAGTTGATAAGCTACTGCCGACTGTCAAATCAAGCAAATGAACTGGGAACAAATGACTTATGCAGTGAAATTCTCGACATTCAGTGGGAATCACAAATAAATCAGTGAAATAAAGCCATCATATCAATTAGTTATGAGGCACTGATTAATGAATTAAAGAGTGATGGTATGTAAAGTAATAAAAACAAAAAGTTAAAGTTACGTGTCCCGAGGAAGGAAAGTTATAATATAGAAAACACAATGATAACCTAAAGTAAATACTTGTATATCCTTACATGATCCAGAATGAGCATAGGCGCGGGTGTGAAAAGAAAGAGATTGCGTGACTGGCTTTTGGCTGGCCACGGAAAAAAAAAGTCTAACCGCTCAGTCACCGTCGCCCCAACGTAAGAAGAAAGAGGGAATTTAAAAAAAGCAGATGAGCCACTTAGCTGCTGACGAAGCTAAAAACGCGTCGCGCGCGAGAACTTCAATTTTTTCCCGGCACGTCGTTTTAACAGCGTAACACGTGACTTACATTAACAGTCCCGCACGCGTGAGCAATACAGGCCGCATATGTTCTGTGACTAAAGCTGTAATAAACGGTTTCACTCCCCGCGTGCCATAAAAATGAGCGGGGAAAGGGGAGGAAGGGGGAGGGGGTGCAAGGGGTTCATAGCACGCGCATCTCGCCTTTCATCAATTTATTTAACACGCGAGATCTACAACGTAAAAAAAAGAACGGCGGTAATAATAAGCAGAGAGCGCGCTGTCGTTCTGCTCTCGTCTTTCCCATAGAGGCCAATTTTCATAACAACAAAAGGCCGAAAGGACGGCGCAATAAAAGAGAGAGAGGAGTTAACATTGAAACGACTGTTTAATTAGATAATTCATCCCTGCCAGGTGGCGGCACTTAAGCCACGGGAGGGGGGAAGGGTGGAAGGGATGAAGGATGGTTTATGTGGAGTGGGTTACCATAGGGTTGAGGAGGAGGGGGGGGGGTGAGGACCGGCCAATCTTCTCACGGCTCTCCCTTTCTAAACCCACCCTTCCCATGGGGGAGTATTTTGTAAATTGAACACTTATATTACATCATTTAATACGGTCAGCGTTTCACCCCCTGTATGACAGACTGCAGTGGATTTAAAGGAGCAAATTACGGGCTTGTGGCCTGCCAATGGGGCTACCCCGATACTACACCCCCCCCCCTTTCTTGCCCCTTCCACGGATGCCAACATAATGGCGTTGGGTAAAAACTCTTTATTCCGCTCGGTTTGTTTCCTTGAACCTCAGCGATTTTCCAAGGGGGTGCTTTTGTCGCGCCGGGCAGTTTATGCTTTCTGCGGTGACGTGAACATTGTCGTGACAAGACATCACGTACGAAGGGAACAGCGTGAGCTAGAACAACTCAGCTTCGCCCGGTTTCTTTCTGTTGTCCGTTCATGGTTACTTCCAACTTCTCTGAAGCCCTGATAAAGTTCTACTTTCAGGTTGTTCCTCCGCCTCGTGCAAACAAAGCTAAACGAAGTGTCTAGTAAATTACAGCGAAGGGACAACGCACCTCATTCATGCGCACTCACTTTTATAATATTTTGCTTAAGGTCTATTTCTTACTAGGTATTATCAGCACGCCTATTTTCTCCCTGTTTAAATTATGTTAAATACGAACGAAATATTATAATTTATTGATTAAATATAAGTAAAATTTCAATTTAACCAAAAGTAAGATATTTTTACATTAATCTAATTATAAAACGCTTTTAATATAGGGCTGGACCCCCTAGTTCCAGTTCACCTCCCGATCCCCTCGGAGGCCCTTGGGTTTGGCCTGTCGCGTCCTGTCCCTCCCCCCTCATCTCCTTTAATCGACCTCATGGTGTACCGTTGAACGACGTACTACGCATCCTGCAAACATTCGACTGACCAGTTCAAACAGAAGAGTTTGAAAGGTACATCAACGAGTCTATTGCCGACATTTTTGTTTTGTAGCATAGTTTGTTGCGCGCTAGCGTACGGTACTAGATGGTCTGGGTTTAAGTCCCGGGCCAAGCGTGGATGTATTAATTTTTTCAGCTACACGTCTTTAAAAATGTATTGGCACGAATACGAAATGATTACAAAGGTGATTGGGGATTACCTTAATATCATAGTCAGTACTAAATATGAATGTCATATTTTTACTCAGTTTGTAAAAATATTTTATTTAGTATCAAATGCTACCAGCAAAAACCAATTTAACATAAATTAAGTAGTTTCACTGTAATTGCATAATTTTATTTAAAACTACGCATTTACTTTATAAACCAGTAAACGAGACAATCGTGCAAAAATGTGGTTTGCAGAGGTTGGTGATACAATCGATAGACTTATCGTTACGAAGTTAGTTTACTTATTTGTTCGCCAATCAGCAGAATATTACTGAAAAGCGGAATTAAAAATAGTCTGCATATAATTAAAATCTTCAAGATTCCAACACCTAACTGAGTTGGAGTTTCAAGCAATCTTACTGTATGTGATTTGTTTATTTTGCCTTTATTTTCTACTGGCGGTGTTAAGTAAATGTTTGCCTTTTCTGCCACTGAAGTACAGGAAATATGCATGCATTTTAATACACAAATACAAAAACCGTTATAATTCTATCTTAAACATATGTACAAGCTATTTGGTAACGGTAACTGGCTGACTTTAAAGTATTATGACACACAACGATTAATTGATTGATTGATATGATTGGACGAGTCTTAGCATAAGAGGCCTTCAGAGCCAATGTGGTGTGGGTGTAATGAGATGGACATGGAGCAGCGCCTGAACGCAAGAGTGGTGGAAATGGGAGACCCTGAGATAACCCACCAACCACGATTGCCACATGCAAAAATCCCTGTTGACATCGCCAGGAACCGAACCTGTATCGCAGTGGTAGCAGGCGAACTGCCTCAACCGCGGCTTTCGACATACTGTGATAACATTTGTGATTTGAATAATTTTTTTCAAGAAGCGACTTCCAGAAGTCAAACCAATGAAAATAATTTAATAACATGAGTAGTTAACAACACTAATTCACAAGTGTTATATAAGAAAACTTAAAAATTACTCACCATATACTGAATAGGCAAGGGACGATGAATAAAAATAAAGAAATCATTAGGCCTTTAAAACACAAAATTAAAAAATTGCAGTAACATAATTAGTTAACAACCACCAATTTACAAGTATTATAATTCAAAAAGTAAATAGCAATCGAGCACAGTTTGAAAGTATATTATGAGGACAACATGATGCTAATATTAAACAATAAACGACCCAAGATTATAATCTGAAAAATAAGCTTAACTAATGAAATATACTGAGGTAGAAGTATTCAGTTGTAACCAATTATTACTGAACAAGACATGAACATATAATGTTAAGGTACACAGTGACTATAAGAAAAACCAGTAATACTAAGATTATGGTGTGGGGAACAACAAAGTCAAAATAAGGTAAAAGATACTGAAATGTTCAACTTAAATCTACTTATTTACCAGTATACAGAATTAGAACTATTAATTGCTCAAATGACACCATGTAACATTCATGATTCCAAATGATTCGATAAAAAAGAATGTATGTAATAGTATAAGTAAATATAAAATAAAGATAATGTATGTACTAATATAAGTACAAATAAAAGTGGATATAAATTTTACAAACTGATAACACATAATACGAATATGTCTACACGTAGTCTTGTTAACAATGTTTGTTCACTGTTTTTGAGGAAGTTTAAGGAAAAGTAAAACTATTCCTACCTCACTAATTAAAAAGTGATTAAGCAAAACATATTAATGACACTGTAGAGTACATACATCAACACGATATAATCAAGTTTCAGTAATTACAATGGCTGAGCTAAGCAAAAGCTGTCGCTATCATATTCACTAAAAATTTCTTGCTCACTGCAGCTGTCATGGTGTGAATTTTCTTCGCTTTCGTCATCTGTGTCATCACTGTCACTATCCAGTTTGATTAAGAACTCATCTACTGCTAACTCCATGAGGCAGTCGTTCTTCCAGTACTCTTCTTCAATTACTTCAACGTGTCTGCAATATCCCACCCAGTCTTCCTTTTTTACGGCTTCTATTGTTAGCCTCTGTAAGACTTGCAGTGATAAATCTCCAGTCGTGTTGTGAGCTCTGATGTGGCGTTTAATCTTAGCCCAGGCTAGTTCTATGGCATTGCAATCGCACGTATAAGGGGGCAATCTAAGTACAGTACGGCATGATGCTGGAATAACCCCTCGACAGCGAATATTTTCTCTTTTGGTCGATGGTTTTCAAGCAATTCAACGAGAGTAGCTTTTCTCATTGTTTCGTCGCAAGAGAACCCTTTTCCTTGTAGCCACGTCACGATTTCTTTCTTCGCGTCATATTTTGACGGTGGCCTTTCTACTTGCTTCAAATTATATGGTGCATTGTCCATAATTATCACGGGATTTGTTGGCAGATTTGGTAAAACTTGCTGCAAAATCCACTTCTCAAAATTCCCAGCATTCATCTACCCGTGATAATCACCTGCCTTCGAATTTGCCTTGTGAATTAACTGCCCACTCAGAAGAAAGCCTTATTGCTACCCAAAGTGCAAAACAATAAGTCTGTTTGCTGCATTACCACTTTCTACCAATCCTTCAACGCGACCTTTCATTTGCCAGCACTTCTTAAATGTCAAATTAGTGTCAATCGAGGTTTCGTCAATGTAAAATATATTCCTGCCTTCTCTTCTCAGCTGTTTCATTGTTATCTAATACTTTTAACGCCACACGACGATGTCAGTTATCTTTCAACAAGAAACACCCGCTTCTTTAGTGATCTTTTCCACGAGAAGCCCATGTCTTTGAGCAATCTTCGTAGAGACGACTGACTTAAATTTCACCCAATCTTTTCACGCAGAACTGGCATAGGTTTGCCTACAGTTGGTACGATTTTCTTGACGACGTAAAATTCTCTAATAGTGTCCCTTATCACACGCCTGTAAAAGCTATCGATAACAATTTTCATAGTTTTTTTTTTTGCCTGAAATTACAACAATTTATACATAAACTTATTTTCTATATGTTTTTTTGTTCCTACTTATTCAACGCAAACGAATATTTGGTTGTTGCAACCAAAGATTTGTTTCTTCTCTATGTGCAATAAATTTTCTGTTAATATAAAAAAAATTCGAAGCCCTACCGAGATTATAACCTAGATTTATCTGCGCCAGAGCGTATAAAGAAAAAGGCTATTAACAGCAAACCTATGTTGCTATAACAAACTCTTGGAATCAAAGCGATATTGTATTACTGTAAATAAAACAGCCTCAAAGAACAAAAAACTTTGAATGGTTTTTTTTCAGAGTGCAGATATTCTGAATGTTTTGCAACATGTTCTTTGCAGTGCACTCCAATACAGAAAATGGGGTTTCTTGGGGACGGCGGGGCAGCGGTGGCGTAGTGACCAGGGCGCTCGCCGATCCCCGGCGGGTTCACTCCCGGATTTTCTCATGTGGGAATCGTGCTGGGCGATGCCGCTTGCAGCCAGTTTTTCTCGGGGTACTCCCGTTTCCCCCGCCCTTGCATTCCAGCGCCGCTCCATTCTAGGGTCTCATTTCTGTCATGCCCGGGGATGACGGTCACCTACGGGTCCCAGCTGGAAAGACCGTCACTCGGAGGGTGTCGCCTTGCCCTGGGTGCACTCCCCACACGCCATTTATTTATTTCTTGGGGACGGCAAGTGTTTTACCCGTTAGCTATTACAACGTAAGAACTGAACTGAATGCACGCTCCACTTGTAACGTAAACAAGGGGACGAGTGAGCTGGTACAGGAGCGGTGACGATGTGACCACGCACCAACGAATGTGTTCACACGGTATTTCAGAACGCGATGCGTTCCTTCGATCGAAACTTTTCCGAAACTAAATTTTTACTCGTATTATTTTCTAGGCGCGATAGTTGACAGGCCTTGGCCAAAGTTTAAGGGCGTAGGCCTCGAAAAAAATTGGTTATTTTATATTTGTACCACATACTTTTCAAATTTTACATATTATCAGTAATTACTCTTTTCTAGAAAAAAAATTATTTTGAACGCATATTTTTTTTTGCATAAATACAAGTAAATTAATATTTTTACCGTTTTAGAAATGTACAAATAATGAAACTAACTTACGTACAGAAATGAGATAATTCAAACGGAAAGAAGATGCGAAGAAGATCTACTTTATGATGTCTATAAAGTCGCACAAGAAAATGTTTTTGCAATTTTAAAAAATATTGCTGTAAATAAGGAAATTTTTTTCACCTTGTTCATTTGTGGCTGTCCCTGAATTTTCGTAAAATGGCTTCTGCTAAGCATACCTTAAAATTAATTAATACAATACTTTTTATTTACCTTTGTTCAATTTTGTGCTAATAGTTTGGTTTACAAAAACAGTACAATTTTTACTGTGACACGTAATTTTGCGAAAACCATGCTATCAAAAGTAATTTTATCTGGGGAAAAAAGTAGTCACTGGTAATGTCTACAAGTTGAACCATTATGTTGGAATTAATATAAAGTAACAATTTTTTTTTTTCGTGGCGAACACTTATAACAGCGAGGTCTTTAGAGAGAGAGCAGCTGAGTGTGAAATTAAATGACGACGTAGTGACGGCGGAATGCAGGGGTTGTTGGGNAGAGACAACCCCGAGAAGAGCAGCCGGCCAACGGCAACGTTCAACACTTCTCCCACAAATGCGAAAAAATCCGGACGACCCCACCGGGAATCGAAAACCCGGTTCGTCTCGCCGGAAGGGGGGGAGGGGAAGAATGATGGTCTGATTGCCGGACCACCGCGGCCCCACACCAGCGTGAGAAGATCTCTGGGGCAGAGTTTTCACCATGGACGAGCAACCAGCAGCCAGTTCTCCGCCGGTGCATTCGCGACGTCGTCAAGGAGTCCTGAGTCACGTTGATGGCATGTCGGACGAACCAGCCCCTCCCCTCCTTTCCCCCCTTCTTCCCCGGGGTCAGGGGCGGCATTAATTGAGAGACAATTGGGGGTGGAGGAGGGTTCGTAGTCGGCGGCCCACTGGACTAATAAAAACCTTGCCCGCTGGAGGGTGCTAGTGACGGGAGGTCCGCATGCTTGAGTGCTAGACCGGGTTAACTCTGCAGGGAGGATCTGACTTACTAAGAGTCACCGAGCCGCTCGCACTGATACGCTACCGACTCGCGATTAACAACAAAAGTAACGACATCATTCCTGTTAACGACCAATCGCATCAACGAGGGTTGGCGCTCGGGATAAAACTTATTTACTTGGTATACTTAAGGCGCCCGTCTACCTGGCGCTTGAACTGCGTTGCAGAGTGTTCGAAATACACGTTTTTCAACGAAACTATTAAGCGTGCGTCCAACGTGCTGATCTACGAAAAGAACACGCACTTCAGACGAGAGCTGTTAAGTACTTTCAAAATATCACGAACGTTAGAAACATCAATTCAAAGTACTCCAAAACCGCTACAAACGGCCTTTCCGAGGCGCTGTAGCTCAAAATGCACGCATCAGACACATACAAAACTACTATAGGGGGCTGCACTGAACCTTCCTAAAGACTTCCCACTAATAAAATAATATGGTCACCGCTGAAAGTCCCATAGGTACACGCAGCACGACGAGAACACTGCACGCCAGTTCAGAGCCTTGCGCTTAGCGGCGATGGCGTACTTGATGCGCGTGGCAGTGTCGCCCTTATCGCTCCCGCGCTTCTCGGCCTAAACGTGGGAAAATATTCCAGGTAGACGGGCGCCTTAAAATGCGTTATACAAGCTCGTTTTCACTGCCGTCTCAGAGATTTTATTCCTCTTGTTAGCTACCCTGCACTGCCGCAGCATCCTGTTTCCGAAGCAAACAAATTCGGACACCGCGAAGTGAGTTTTCACACAACTCGTTTCATAATATCACTGAAGTTCGTCTCGTGAAAATATAAATAAAAACTGTTGTAGAGATTTTGAAAGTTATAAAGACGCAGCTGATATCAGCATTTGTATCCAAATTCTTCATATTGGGTTGGTTTCGTCACATATTTGCAAACCTGCACGTAAGGTATTTAAATCTAGCCTGTGCAGGTGGCCCTAGCGATAAGGTTCGAGGTCAGGATAAGTTTGCGTGGTTGTGTAATTCTACGACTGAACGCAAACAAAAGTGAACCTAATCTCAAAAGCATGACCCTGTAGTTATTTATAATCGCTCCCAACACTTATTAATATTGAGATATTTTTTTTGTTTATTTTAAAACAACTAACTTGCAATAAGTTAGCTAATATCGCTATTTTACCTCGATGTTTCTTTATTTCAACGAATGCAGAACAATTCTATTAATTTCAGTTATGTCAGCAGCACTGTTATTTACTTATTAGCTTGGTAGCAGCACAGCATAAAAGTCGTTCAGGCGTACACAACCAGTTTACTTTGAACAAGAATCGATTGGGATAGAAACACTTTAGTTAGCGCGGCCCACGTTACAAGTTATTCACAAACAAAAAGTTACACAATGGGCTCTTTATTTAATTGTTATATCTAAATATTACAAATTCCAGTAATAAGGACAATTAACTAAAAAAAAAAATCAACACTACCTGTATAAATTAATGCGTATATGAGTTTATACACTAAATATTACCTACAGAGATTACTGAAAACAACAATCAAAAACGGAAAAATAGTACAATAGTAATATTATAAATATTACAACAAGACACGTAATTCCTATAACGCAAGTAAAAATTGTACAGACTAAAATTAATATTAATATGAAAGACATAAGAAAAACCATATATGAGAGAAAAACAGCTATGNAAAAATTGTACAGACTAAAATTAATATTAATATGAAAGACATAAGAAAAACCATATATGAGAGAAAAACAGCTATGTTTACTCATCATGAACAAAGCCTACAATGTATCTTCAAATATCCTGGTTCTTACATAAACATTTAAGGTATTTACATATTAATCACAGGAAGTAAATGTAAGAATAAGGGTGTTTTATACATATAATTAGGGGCAGTGATATTTCGCGAAAAGATTTCGAGACAAGATACAGTCCAAAGCACTGTAGGGTCGTCCAGCTTCTTTGATTGGCTAAAAAATGTTCTGGCCCGTGTTAACCGTTTGCGCAGGAATCACGAAGGTTCAGTGTCGGGGTTACTTAGTCCTGAGTGGCTTGGTCAAAGACGGACACGGCACCAGCAGCCAATGGAGGTATAACAACAGCTGAGGTGTGTATATAGTATTGAAGTCTACTGTGTGCTCCGATTTTTACGCGAAAAGTCACTGGCTCTACATATAGTTAATAACGAAATATATTTTATTTACTGGGAGATATTTCAAGGAGATAAAGAGGTCAAGACATTCATTGAAATTGTCTACACGCTGTTTGGTGTAATCATGTAAATGGATCTTTGCAGTNAAGTCACTGGCTCTACATATAGTTAATAATGAAATATATTTTATTTACTGGGAGATATTTCAAGGAGATAAAGAGGCCGGGACATTCATTGAAATTGTCTACACGCTGTTTGGTGTAATCATGTAAATGGAACTTTGCACTGTGTACATATGTATTCATTGTTGCATGAGTGTACTAAAAAAATTGAAGCTCAACTTTATTTTGGATTTCTGCACACTTCTCCGTGAGATAATAAACAGTTAACAAAATTAAATAATACCATTTTTTTTATTTATTTACACATACGCTCACCATATTTAATTATAGCCTGTTCACAAGAACTCGTAATTATTTTCGACAGTCGTGAGCACGAAGTCGTTCCTTGTAAGCTAACGATGTTTCCCACGACGGAACCTCGCAACTGCTCTTGTCGTGATGGCCAAAGAATTTCATGTGTTACCTAGTTGCAAGTTGTTTGTTTGTTGTGGGAATTGTATTTGATTGCAAGTCGCAGTGGCATCGGTACCTCCTCGTGCACAAGACGAGTAGAAAGACACTGCACAGTAGCGACTACATAGACCCCTATCTAGGGGATGTTAATGAATGTAATATGTAGCTACCCCCTCTTCACCATCGTCACTTCCGCCTTAGTGTTTCGACGTCACAATGTGCAGTGTTACTCGCATCGTGTACCCTCCATTGCCTGCGGAATTCTTCAATCAATTCGGCCCGTGTCTTCCTGAACATCCTGGTATCGAGCGAAATTGATATTTCCGTGCTAAATGTTTCCCAGAAGATAATCGAATTACAAATACTTAATGTGCAATTTTTTTTACGGGAGCAGACTACCTTAAAAGTTGCACTGTGTTTTCCAGCTTAAAAGAACTTGAATTTATAACTGCAGAGTTGCGAGGAGAATTTCCATTTGAAGTTCTAATAAACACTTCACAGAATCATTTTTTCATGTAAAACTATCGCTGTCCAGCAAATGTGAAAAAAAGAATATTTGCTAACCACAACTTCGTTTCTTGTGATATTGTTTTTCACATGTATTACATTCGAACGATTCAAAGTGTATTACAGTTAAGGATAAAATGTACAGCTCAGATATTTAGTGGAATGTGTACATTTAAGAACAACGCAATATTTGTTTTGCGTTAGTAATTTAATAAAACATTTATTTGATAAATATGACTATTTTCGCGTTAGTCACGGGAATTCTGTATTGGAGAAACTAAATTCTGAGCGGTATAGCCAAACGCAGGAAACATCAAACAGCTATTTTTAATTTGTGTTCATACAAAACTGTGCAAATAGCTGTTACTTGTATATGTTCATGTTGATACAGTAATGAACATTTAAAGGTGTAATTGTCTCAACGTCAAGCCCATTGCCATAGAGTGGTATCGTTTTGTACGTGCTGTGATAATAGATAAATTTAATTAATTTCATGCGGTTTTTACCCTGGGTGCAAACTGTTTGTTCTTTATAAGCCTTCATAAAATTTATAATATAATGGAAAAACTGTAAATTCTTACGTCTTTAAAGTGTTTTGAATTGTTAAGTTTAGATAGTGAAAATAGTCCACCACCTAGAAAATTAGTTCCTTCTAAGCGTTGTCCCATTTGTTAAACTGCAAGAATTTTATCTAAAATACTTTTTGTTATTACTAATTACGCGTGTGAATTCATTATGTTTCGTCTTGTCACTTAAGTGATTTATCATCATCCAATTCTGTTTACCGATATGTTACATAAACAGACACGGATTTAGTTTTTTCAGGGTCCTTCTTTTTTGTAAGCTAACTATACGATGCGGGTTGATTCCACACTCCCAATCTGAAAGAGATCCTAGTTGTTTGTATCAACAAATGTTTCCTCTGATTGACGAATCAGTTAAATTCACTAACAGCCATTATCTTGGAGTAATCGAATTTATGGTAAATCGGTATAAATAACTGGTAAACTTGAAGAGCTCGGTCCCATTTCCTATATTGGTTTTATTTCTTCTTGATTTAAGCTTTAAAGAAGAACTTTTTCGAAAAATACGAATATTACTTTATAGATTTTAGTTTTACCATTCGGCAGAGATATAATATCTTAAATATTAAAATTCAATTATACTAACAAATAAAAAATTACATTAACCCTTTGCGGGGTATGCACGTACATATATACATAGAGTTACGTTTTTATGGAATTTTTTTGCTCTGGAAGACAAAACTAACAATTTTGTATTTTTACTATTTCTCTTAACTTTATTGGAATCTAAGTAAAATATTATAGATTGTTAACATTCAAGTCCATAAGAGTAAAACTGTTAATTCAATAATTTCTCAAATTAACAGGGTGGATTGTAAAACTTTTTACCTGTGTCGCTGCACATTAATTGGCACGCAGAGAACGCACGACTTCATTGGCTGACATTCAGCCAGTAGTAAACGTCGCAGAGTACAGTAGGCGTGTCCGGCATAGCCAGGACCAATGGGACTATGGCAAGTGGAAATGCTGAGACCAACACAACAGATGTTGCTGTAGTGTAGAATGCAGGCAGCTCACTTCCACCTTGTCTTTAGTGATAGTAGTTCTGTGCCGTCCCAAAGGGTTAAATTCGCGTTGCAAATAGCTGAGATGTTACGTCTCAAACGCAGGGTAAAGTAAATAGCTGAAGCCCTGTAGTCGAATTTTCTAATTTTTTTGTCCTTAAAAGCTGTAATCAACAAGAAGTAAAAAAATCGAGTACGATTTTTGAGACCAAGCCTTAAACTGGTTTTCTGAAGCGATTCACTGTTTTAGTGGGTTTTTTTTTAGCGATGTTTTATTTTTGTAGAGCGGGATACTTCAGTGACTGGAAAACCCAGGTGCGTAGTATCAATGGCGAGTTAGGGGAGAAACACTGCAACACTGAGAATATTCAGTCTAGTAGGTAATGACTGAAACCATTGATTCAGATTTAGTGTGTTCATACAGTTTATAATAGGAAAACATTGATGACTACTGGCTAGCAGAAATAAGAAAATTGTGTAGAAATATGTGGATATGGCGTACTAAAAAAAAATGTAAGGGTGAACTTTACGTTCCTAGGAAAAGGACGTGAAAATGTTAACTTATTCAGTTTTGAGTGCCAATAGTTATTGACATAACAATTATTGACATAAAAATTATCGACATAACAATTATTGACATAACAATTATTGACATTACAATTACTGACATAACAATTATTGACATAACAATTATTGACATAACAATTATTGACATAATAATTATCGACATAACAATTATTGCCATAACAATTATTGACATAACAATTATTGACATAACAATTATCGACATAACAATTATCGACATAACAATTATTGCCATAACAATTATTGACATAACAATTATCGACATAACAATTATCGACATAACAATTATTGACATAAACGCGTGTGAAGGTACCGTGCACACTGCTAAGCTCAGTGGTCAATGACCTTCCCCTTGGGTACCTGGTTCGTAAACAGCAGCGCTGCTCTGGAGGTTATGAATGGTCCCTATTGACAGAGCCGAATACAAAGCCTATAACTCATTGACTGTAATGACGAAACTGTGGCTTTTTTTTTTTTTTGCTGACGTGCTGCACGCATCAAAAACTTATTTTATTTTCAGCTCTCGGAACCATATATATTAAAGTGGGTATGAAAAAGTCAAGGCTCCTTTGTACCTGAAGCTGTTTCGCTCGTTCCAAGGTCCGGCCGAGAGGGGGCGATACGGGCGACTTTGATACGCGTGCCTGGCGCCCCATCGCCCCTACGCGAAATATGCTGAACTGGCTTGCGTCACTTTCGTGGTTGCGCTGCGCTGTGTAAATTAGATCTGTGGCAGTGGGACTTCATTTCTTGCGATGAAAGCCCACGGACATTTATTTAAACTTTTCTCCTACCTCTGAACAAAACTGAACTGGCCAGCTCTAAAAACGCGATTATTTTTTTACCATCTCACGATATTTTTTCTCTTCAACATGGTAAAAGCAAGACTATAGGGCATTAGATAATTGGTTTAACATTTATTTACTGATATATGCGTATTCGCCCAAGTAACGATTTCATAGAAACTATTTTCTTACATAGTGATCTTGAGTGCCAATCATAAGTAGGCATTACTCAAAAATATTAAGTCGTTTGTAAACAAAATGTTTTCACCAAAAGCTGTGGTCTACAGTAGATAGACGGCAGTCTTAGAAGTAAAGCACCCGATGTCAAGGTAGACGGTTTTTCTCCCGAGAAGTACCAGAGGTTAGTTAATAGGGCTAGATTATCTACACTCCTGATTCCCGTTACTTAACGTGTGAGTAATCTGAGAGAACAAAGACAATGTGGACAAAAGGGGAGAGAATCGCTCCTCTTCTCTTTTCAACCCCTCGACTTCCCACCCCCTCTCGGTTGTTCATCTGTCTTTCTGCTCCTGCCCCTGTCGCCCCTTGTCCTTAACTCTCCCCCTCCCCCTCACCCCCTTTCCGTGCTTTTTTATACATCGTTATAAATCAGGCTGGCAGCCGACACAGTTATCTGCTTATGCAAATCAGCTCGATTAATAAATCCAGAGAGTGCTTGATGGATCCATTTACTAGGATACTCATATTCCGTGTCAAAACAGGAGTTGCGATTGGGTTTCGTTAGTCCGTCTGCGAGACAGGCAATTCGTCAGGAAACGGCTTACATAATTTAACGAGAAATTATTCCGAACACACGCGATCGCATTGTTAAACCGTCACAGAAAACCGTGCTGATAACATCAAAACATATACTGGTAACACAGTAAACTGTTATTATAAAAAAAAATTATATAAAATCCCACAAGGAATTTAGTCAAAATTTAACAAACGAAACGAGACAAAAAAAAATCCAGCAGAACGATTAACGAAACGAAAGAACAACAAAATCAGAGGAAAACAGATTAAAGCCAAAAAAAATCTCAGGACAACACAATGAGTACAACAGATTAACATTAAGGCAAATGCAATTCTTATTTCCACAAAACTGAACGAGGCAACGATGACAAAACATAAGTTTTGGGATTATACATTTTTTTAATTACATGAGTGTGCTACAGCCAAGCCAGGATTGTTTTCGGTATATGTTTTCATGTCATCTTGTGGTGTTTTTTTTAATTATTTTACACTTGTGCTACAAACCGTTTATCATTTTAAGGCACAACATACAATATCATTACAACCAATTAAAAAATTTAACAAATAAACTTCTGCTGTTTTTGGAATAGAAACCAAATTCACTTTCAGAAATGCAATTACTTGCAGTGAATGGAAAATATCCCTGAACTACCTCAAGTAACTTATGAAACACGTATAGAGAAATATTTTGCATTTAAAAACAATGTGGAATGTAAAGATATTTTTAAAAATACGTTTTGTTCTGTGGTTGATCCTGAATTTTTGTACAATAACTTGCAGTATAAAAAAGGCAAAAAGGATTAATACAACGCCTTACAGATTTTATTGTATACTTTTCCAATGAATTGTTTGATTTATTTTATTCGTGTGTGTTAAAAATAAGTATCTATATCTAAAAAGGAAACAATTAATACCCTGAAAAATGAGGAGAGGAGGGGCTAGCTCGTTCAAGCCCAGCCTTTTGGCTTTCGAAAATGGCTAGGTTTGTTTTATCCGTGTATTCTAGAACGGTAAAATTTCAATTTAGACGTACTATAATTAAGGAAATATGGATAGGCCTATAGTTTTACATCTACTTAAAACGACAACAAAAAAGATGCCTGTCTAAGATGAACAGGCTGTACCATGTAAGATAATGCATGCTTTGCTATCTCCCACCTTTAAATAAACGCATTCAAATGTCAACAGTCATTTTAAAGGCCGTTCGCCATAAAGTGAGTACTTTTGAATTCAGCCTCTGGGAAATGTCACTGCTCCTAGAGGCTGTTCACGGTAAACTGAGCACTTATGAAGGCCCTGCTTAAGATTTACTTGTATGCACGTTGTGTATTCTTCCCCCTCATGTAAAATTAACATTGCCATAGGCTTCATCACTTAATTAATGCGTCAGGCAAGGGAAACTCTGAAATTATTACAAAAGTAAATATTTTATCAATCTGCTCATTTTTATACCTCGATGCATTGAAAAGAAAAAAACAGAAAGCGGATGAAACAATTTCAGTTATCACAAATGGTTACCTAACAATTTTTATTCGACGGTAACGTATGGAACTACTTGCCCTCCACCGTTACCAACTTTACTGGGCGCATGTCACTCAATGCACCCGTTAAAATATATGCAGGTAGGAGCAGTGTATTTTCTCTAAGGTTGATTTCAAAAGCGCTCACTTTATCGTGAACAACCTTTACCTGCATATATTCTAACGAACACACTGAGAGGCATGCGGCCAGTGAGGTTGGTAACGACAGGGGGAAAGTAGTTCCATGTCTAAACATTGAATTACAAGTGTTAAGTAAATATTTGTGAATACTGAAATTATTTCTTTTGTTTCTTGGTTTTTTAATGCATACAAATGTAATAATAAGAAAATTTTAAAAATATTAATTTTTCTAATTATTTCACTTTTTCACTCTACCGACGCATGAATAAAGTAATGAGGCCCATGGCAACGTTGATTTTACACAAGGCGGAAGAATACACAACATGCCTACAAGTAGATCTTAAGCAGATATGTCAAAAGTGCTCAGTTTTTCGTGTGTGTGTGTGTATATATATATATACACACACACAATTGTAATTACTGTTGCTCCTCAGAATGATATTTGTCTTCATGGTAATACATATCCTATAAAAGCTGTTATTATCACTAATAGTAATATAATAACACCCTTTGATCATGTCTGAATAAATTTATATGATCCGTAATATAATCCTAGGCCTACATGTAAGTAGATGCATACAAAAAATATTGATGCTCCATTAGCATGTAATGTTCGTATAATTCACCCATTATTTACGTCTCCACAAATATGTCTAACTCTATTAAAAACTATTTCGATATTAGGTGTGTAATGTATTGCTAGAAATAATCCGGTCATAATTTGAATCACTAAACACAATCCTACTAATGACCCTAAATTTCATCATGATGAAATATTAATTGGTGTTGGTAGGTCAATTAATGAATTGTTTATTATTTTTATTAATGGGTGATGTTTGCGTATAGGTATATTAATTAGTTATAAGTTACTCGTAATGGCCTTTTATTTTAGTCTGTAATATTAAATACTGTAATTATAGTATATAATAGATATATTATTAATATATTATTATAATATTGATGGGTGATATATATATTTGTATTAATATTAACTAATTTTGTTGTAATTCTTATTATATCATTATTATATATATAATGTATTATTTTAATAAAGCAGCGGTCTGACAAAAGTGCAAAAAATTGGCAAAGGAATTTAAGGAAATTTTAAATTTGTGTGTACAAATGTCAAAATTGTGCACAATTAACATGCATACAGATTTGGCGATAACCTTAGAAGTAAAAATATATAAACCTAGAATTTTGGCAATGGGCGAAACGCCGGATTCGAAATAAATTTCTTCTTAACAATACCCTTAAATGAAATCAAATGATGTACTTAAAATCACTTTCAGAAATAGTTCTACGCATTTTTTTTTTAAGTTATAAACGATCATATCTATAGTAAAATATGCCTTAGATTTATTTTCAAAGTTTTCTAATTTATTCACAATTTTTTGTTTTAAATTTTAATTTCAGAGAAAGATAAAATTACATTCCGGACATTAAAAAAAAGCGTGTTAGGCTTTCTAACACCGTGTGTTGTTAGAGGACTCCGGAAACCGTGTCCAAATAGACTAACTCTTCAACCATCTCTGTTTACAGCTTTCGAGGACAAGCTGCGAGTTAATTCACGATTAGCATCCCCCGGAACAAACACGGCGAATGCAGAACCATCTGCCCTGCAGCAGCGGATCCGGAACAATGGTGGGGGGGGGGGGGATTTACTAGGACCAATATTTGCATAGTCGCGGCCAGACGACGGCGAAGAGCTTCCGTTAGCCGAGTGATTTGTTGACGGGGGTGTCGAAAAATATCGATGTATCTCAATGACGATATTATCGATGTAAATCGTCGATACATTTCAACGATATTTAATATCTACTTCAAAATATTTGAAATATGTGTTTTTAAAATGCCCTTTTAATAAGCTCTGTTTTGAATACAAAAATTGAATTAATAAATTGCTGTGTTTACTTTGGCGACATGCGCCAAAAACAGGCATCACATCTTTCTGCAAACGCCTCGTGTCCCCAAAATGTAATATTCCAAGCAATTTTTACATTTGTCAGTTCCTTTAAAACACATGTATCGAAAATCGAAATTTTTCTTTCGATGTATCGTTTTGTAAAACTATAGTTTTATAAATAACCAGTATAAATAGTATCGATAATTTTTTTCCCGGTTTCAACACCGCAATTTTTTAAGAGCGCTCCCTGCACGGGTACGTGAATACATTAGCTAGCGATGGCCCCATATGCCGCGTCACTCTNGGGGGGGGTGAGAGAGAGTACGTTAAATGAGTGTGGGAAAAAGCGGCGTCTCCTGATAAGCCATCTCTCGGACGCTGCGGGCAGAGCAGCATATCGGCGTGCGCCATCTACGGCCCACACTCGCGCCCCTCTCCCTTGCGACAGCTGACGGTCGTGACGTCACACCGAGGCCGCGTCGCGCCCCACCTGGGACCACGTGGCAGCCACGTGTCACTCGCCTTTTGGCCGCCCCCGCCCCGCCTCGCAACAACCCTGTGGCGACGGCAGTCAACCCCTCCCTCGTGCCTGCAGCGAGAACGCAACCTACACTTTTCGCACCCTTCAAAACGTCTGCCATCCCTGGAGTAGCGAGCGTGACCCTTGCTATGTTTCCAAGCAAAGCATAGACAGGTAAACAGATACAAAATGGGGTTGAGTTCTCCTGGCTAGCTGTGCAGGAGGAAAAAAAAGTGGGAGAAGGGGGGGGGATGATTCCATTTGGCAAGTTCAGGTCTAGACTTTGAAGTTTGAACGGCAGTGATGAGTTCGTGTTATTATGTTGGTATGATTGGACTGTGTCCGTTGCCTACCATGAGACTAAATAAAAATCGCGCGCACACAGAACTCTGCAAGGTCTTTTTCGTATTTTTTCTTGCTGAATTCTATGTGTGTGATTTCCATTTAGTCTCATGGTGCGCAATGGATACAGTTCAGGTGTAAACTTTCGGTCTCGTGGTATAAGAGTAGCGCTCTCCCATCGTACACTGAAAGAATGGCCAAGGATAATATTAATTTGTATAAAGCCATAAAAATAATAATATTTTGTTGACTAGACAAAACTTAAAAAGCAACAAAGTTCATATTGTTGATCTCAAAAAAATAAACACTTTAAGTAACAAAAACTGCACATATGTTGGGCGAAAATAAATTATTAGACTGTCAACAAAATATCTGGTTGAATCAACTGCACGTGTTTGTTTGGCCGCTCAGTTGATTGCCTTCTTCGAAAATACAGTTCGAAAGTTAGTTTGTATTTCTTGTGACAGTTAGGATAGTAACCGCGTTCGTTAGTGAATTTATTGATACTTAATGATGATGCAAACATTCTTATAAAACGAGTTTAGCAAGAAACTGAAAGTGAAGATATAGTAAAGGTTGAAATATTTATTTGCGCACGTTCTCCNTTATAAAACGAGTTTAGCAAGAAACTGAAAGTGAAGATATAGTAAAGGTTGAAATATTTATTTGCGCACGTTCTCCAGTATTTAAAATGTATGTATTTTAAAACATTCCGATATTATTAGTAACTTTAGGTGAGACTGAAAGCCCCCGCCCCCCTCCCGCCAACCCCAAATTTCTCAACTCAACAAATATGGCGCAGCACTCGGGAACAGCTGATCTCGAACACGATACAAGTTATTTTATATTAACCGAAACAGCTTAATGTGCGTAGAGCCAAACAAATTTTTAATTGCACCAACCAAATCTTTGTTTGTGCCACCCAAATAAAAACAACAAAATAAATTGGTTTCAGCACCACAACATTTCACTGCCCCTATTAAAAGAATGAATTTGGTTGCCTCAAACAAACTTTGTTTCATTAAAAAAAAAAAACTTTTTCTGAGTTTAATTTTAGGAAACAATTTTAAACTATTAAATCAAATTCAGTGTTTTAAACCATCCTGGTATTGTTTAATTTCAGTTCCAGGACATTCACAGGCCAGTTTCATGTATATGTGAGGGTTTAGGGGGNACCATCCTGGTATTGTTTAATTTCAGTTCCAGGACATTCACAGGCCAGTTTCATGTATATGTGAGGGTTTAGGGGAAGGGGGTGGGTGACGTGGAGTAATGTCTCGTGTGACCTCAAAATAAATATTTATTTACACTTACTGCAGTGTGTGTTTCGCTTGTGGTTATTCACTGTTTTCTCATTGTCATAATTGTGCTGTCTTCTTTTGTCTAACTGAATCGTTGTCTCTTGTTACATACATGTGCTTATTTATATTATCACATTTTTATAGCATTTGTGTTCTTCATCCGGTATTGTGTTTTTTTCATTTTTTTTGTTACTTTTTTTCGTAGTAATTGTAGGCAATGGAAATCCAATCAAAATCCGAATTCAGTTTCACCACACCATTACCATTAAACCTCAGAAACAACCCCTCCGTTACAGATATAAATTGCGCAGTGCAGCACGACAATGGAGATGCTGCAAGCCTGCTGAGCGGCTTCCGCGTAGGAGCAATGAGGCGCTAAAGCGCGTGTGTTAGTGCCAGCCNGGAGATGCTGCAAGCCTGCTGAGCGGCTTCCGCGTAGGAGCAATGAGGCGCTAAAGCGCGTGTGTTAGTGCCAGCCCGCTCCCTCACTTCTGGGCCCTGAACGCGCAAAACAGCTTCAGGCGCATACGAGCCCTAAGAATGTGGCTGTTAATGAAGACGCGGCTGGCCGTGCAATTGCAGAACAAACCACAACCCACAGTTACACCGAGGGTCCCAGAAAACTACAACCCACAGTTCAACCGAGGGTCCGAGAAAACCACAACCCACAATTCCACCAAGGGTCCGAGCAAACCACAACCCACAGTTCAATCGAGGGTCCAAGAAAACCACAACCCACAATTCCACCGAGGGTCCGAGCAAACCACAATCAACAGTTCCACCGAGGGTCCTCGGTGCCGCACACGCTGACTCGTCGCGCTTGTGTACGCAGAGACCTGGAAAATTCGCGTATTCACCTCGGGACAAGCTAGAACTCGAAACACGTGCGTTCATATAACTTTACCCATTGGTCCACGCGGTGTTTGACACCTCCTGGAGAACGCTGACCCAATCGTCGCCTTCCACTGCGACAGCAGACAACCAATGTGCAGCTCATACAGGCATATGTGTACATACGAGAGTGCAGTCTAGCATACAAGTCTATGAACTCGCGTATTCTGTGTGTGTCTACCGATACGACTAAAATTGCACCTTAAACATTTTTTCCCCTGGGACACTTCCTAAACTGTAACGGACGTTTTTAACATATTGCTTGGAAATAATACCACGTGTNACATTTTTTCCCCTGGGACACTTCCTAAACTGTAACGGACGTTTTTAACATATTGCTTGGAAATAATACCACGTGTATATATATATCAAACTGCAAATACAGGAACATTTAGCTTCGTTATCATACACGATTGTAGGGACACCTGTTTTTCACGAAAATCTTCCACGGCTAGTTGTACCCCAACACTTTAGTACAGTACCGATATCTCGGTCGGATGATTTTAANCATTTTTTCCCCTGGGACACTTCCTAAACTGTAACGGACGTTTTTAACATATTGCTTGGAAATAATACCACGTGTGTGTGTGTGTATATATATCAAACTGCAAATACAGGAACATTTAGCTTCGTTATCATACACGATTTTAGGGACACCTGTTCTTCACGAAAATCTTCCACGGCTAGTTGTACCCCAACACTTTAGTACAGTACCGATATCTCGGTCGGATGATTTTAANTTCACGAAAATCTTCCACGGCTAGTTGTACCCCAACACTTTAGTACAGTACCGATATCTCGGTCGGATGATTTTAACTCGCGCGCACTTTACATTGTTTGTCTGCGAATTACAAGAGTATAGTTCCGGAGTAACCTAATTCTGATTGGCCAGTCAGATAAGAAAGTGTGTTCTCACGGAGACACGTGGCCAATAAGCGAAAGATTACTGCTGATATTCCCGTAGGGTATTGAAATATACAGGATGATTAAAAAATCATGAGACAAACATTGAGGGGTGGTAGAGCTCACTAAAACAAACAATTATTGTATAGGAATATATGGGCGGAAGTGACGCGTTGAGGCACAAACACAAAAAAAACACATGAAATGCAACATATTGTTTATTTATAACGTCACCATTAAATGCCTTTTTACAGCAATGTTTATAATAATTGCTCAAAACTGCTACCACCGACAGTAATGCANAACACATGAAATGCAACATATTGTTTATTTATAACGTCACCATTAAATGCCTTTTTACAGCAATGTTTATAATAATTGCTCAAAACTGCTACCACCGACAGTAATGCAAGGTTGGTAGCGTCGAGGGAGTGATTGGCATTTTCTGTACGGAATCACTCGTTACGTATGCTGCTAATGAACATTTTATGTTTCCGTTAATGTGTTGTGTTTTTGTGTTTGTGCCTCAACGCGTCACTTCCGCCCGTATATTCCTGTACAATAATCGTTTGTTTTAGTGAGCTCTACCACCCCTCAATGTTTGTCCCGTGATTTTAGAATCATCCTGTAGATTGTGTGGAAATTTTTTCGTGAAAAAACAGGTGGGAACTTTTCCTAAGCATCTGACTCTTTCCTGTCTAAATGTATGAATGCTTACCATGTATGCATGGGGGAAAAAAAACTTTACCGTTCCCGTTTTCTCACTACATAGTCCATTCACGGTTACTTCCAACTTTTCTGAAGCCCTGCTAAATTTCTACTTCCAGGATATTCCTCGGCCTCGTGCAAACAAAGCTTAACCAGAAAATTACACCAAAGGGACATCGCACCGTATTCATGCACACTCAGTGAGAAAATAATTTTTATAAGAACTATTTCTTACAAGGCATTGCGAACACATATATTTTCTCTCTGTTTGTATTCATATTAATTATAAATGGAATTATATAATGTATAGATAAAATACAAGTAATCGTCTATTGTAACCGAATAAATGCTATTTTTATGTAACAGAAGTATAAAACGNTATACAATAATCGTTTGTTTTAGTGAGCTCTACCACCCCTCAATGTTTGTCCCGTGATTTTAGAATCATCCTGTAGAGTGTGTGGAAATTTTTTCGTGAAAAAACAGGTGGGAACTTTTCCTAAGCATCTGACTCTTTCCTGTCTAAATGTATGAATGCTTACCATGTATGCATGGGGGAAAAAAAACTTTACCGTTCCCGTTTTCTCACTACATAGTCCATTCACGGTTACTTCCAACTTTTCTGAAGCCCTGCTAAATTTCTACTTCCAGGATATTCCTCGGCCTCGTGCAAACAAAGCTTAACCAAAAAATTACACCAAAGGGACATCGCACCGTATTCATGCACACTCAGTGAGAAAATAATTTTTATAAGAACTATTTCTTACAAGGCATTGCGAACACATATATTTTCTCTCTGTTTGTATTCATATTAATTATAAATGGAATTATATCATGTATAGATAAAATACAAGTAATCGTCTATTGTAACCGAATAAATGCTATTTTTATGTAACAGAAGTATAAAACGATTGTGATACACGACGTATTTAGGAAACAGTCAAGTACGCCATTTGTGGAGCGATTTTTCAAAGGGTTGATTCAGAGCGTGTAGAAACCGCGAATATACTGCTCTGGTGTGGTATATTTGAATAATTTNGATTTTTCAAAGGGTTGATTCAGAGCGTGTAGAAACCGCGAATATACTGCTCTGGTGTGGTATATTTGAATAATTTCTCAGTGATGTGAAACCAAGTGGTTGTGTCCGACACTACCAGATCAGAAGGTTTCGACGTTTCGAGTCTTCCTGTGCTTAAACAACTAACAGCTTCCTTATCGGCGATGCAAATACTTTTCACGGAAACTGGTTTCACTGTATACAATGGCCTCCGTATCTTAACTAATAATGACAACGAAAAGCGATTTTCATTTTTTAAATGTGAAAAAGCAGGAACTAGTTTTCGATACATTCCATCCTGAGCACTTAAGCAGAAACCTTGATCGCTATCTTCCATTGCTGGTTAGTTGAATTTCGAATATATATAGATTAGCGTGATTTATGCGCAGATTTTAGCCTACTTTGACTTGCTTTTATCGTACCTAGCCGTCGTGGATATCAAGGAACTTAAAATCACTAAATATTACGTGACAATTAAAATATGAAATAAAAATACATTAATAGAATTTTAGTTTACCTTTTTGCCAAAATAAGTTTTACATAAAAATAACTTCTAAGAAATTNTAAAAATACATTAATAGAATTTTAGTTTACCTTTTTGCCAAAATAAGTTTTACATAAAAATAACTTCTAAGAAATATTTAGAATGCCATTAATTTAACAAACCGCCCTTCAACTTCTCGTATTCCATTTGCCTCNAATACATTAATAGAATTTTAGTTTACCTTTTTGCCAAAATAAGTTTTACATAAAAATAACTTCTAAGAAATTTTAAGAATGCCATTAATTTAACAAACCGCCCTTCAACTTCTCATATTCCATTTGCCCCCCTTTCGTTTCTCTAGCGACATTCACTTCTCTCATTCTTTCTCTCAATGTGATGGGAAGAAAGAGGACCACCCAAGTGGCTTTCTCATACCGCACTCAAACTACAAAAAGTGGAAGTCTGTCTGAACGAGCCACCAATATTTGCTTGCATCCCTCGGCTGATTAAACTACTATAATTATTACGAAAGAAATCCCACTCATCATTCCTTGCCCTTTGGTATGGCTGCGAGGGCTACAGAGGTTTAAAATTATGAACCTTCCCTAAATTCTATATTTCGGGGTTGTAATTAAAAAATACGATATTAAGAAAATCTAGGGCTATGAGAATTCCCTTCGAACTTTGGGTTATTGTAAATTCATCACCATCCTTAAAATTAAAAGTTAATTTACTAATAGGCACGAAAATAAATATAATGATTTTTGGTACACAGAATTAGATACATATTTCAGGTTTTGGCAATGTATAATTTCCAGATTATAATATATATAATAACCAGATTGTCATACATGACCTTACAAATTGTTAACTTTTTTCTATTAATTTAATTGTTTCTTTGAATAACTTTATGCATTTCAAGGATGTAATTTTATAAGCTGTTAAGAACCATTAGCTGTTGTCCATATTATTGAATAAAGAAGGTATGGGAATATTGGTTTATTTATGTAATAAATNGTTAAGAACCATTAGCTGTTGTCCATATTATTGAATAAAGAAGGTATGGGAATATTGGTTTATTTATGTAATAAATGTGAGACCAAGTTTTTCCTTACACTGTTAGAAATTTCTGTAGATTTACGGAAAATTTTACGGAGATGTAGAGTGAATTTACGGAAAGGCACTCCGTAATGACGAATAACGGAAATGAGCTCCTTAAATATAAAATACGGAAGTTCTTCGTAGTATTATGGCTTCGATTGTAAGACACGAACAATACCGATGATATTTGAAGCGTATCAAATCCAACCTTCGGATTACTACTTCGTATAAAATAGTAGTAGGTGAGTGGTGACCCACTCATAAAGTTCCAATTCTTTGATTATTTTTCAAATTACGCTAAAGGACAAAACCTTCTGTATACACAGTAAACTACGCACATAACAAAAATAAAACAATTTTTTCGTAACCTCGTTTTATAAACCACAAATAAAACAAAATAGCAAGCGCTCGAAAGTGACTTGAAACTAAGAGAGATGCGTCAGTAACTTTCGTGTAAAATCCATATTTACGAAATACAGTACTTCGTGCAAAGGGGAAGTAGATGAGTGGTTTGAGTTATTGAGTGTTAATTTTTCGATCCATGTTAAAATCCCACTACAGGACAAAATTATTAATTTATTTTAATATCTCTGTCATACATAGTGAAGTACATTACGAAAATAAACCTATTTTTCTTAACCCTGTTTGTAAACCTGAAATAAAAAAAGAAACTCGCAAACCCTCTAACATGACTATAAACTGAAAGAAGTATGATGCACATACATAATTCTGCATAAATCCAGTATTTACAACACGGCATCTTGTAATAGTGTGGTAGGCNAGAAGTATGATGCACATACATAATTCTGCATAAATCCAGTATTTACAACACGGCATCTTGTAATAGTGTGGTAGGTGAGTGGATAGGGTGTTAAACTAAGTTTTTCCCGAGTTCAAATCTCGCTATCGGACGAAATTGTTAAAACTTTTTATAGTATTTTTTATACACAGTTAAACACGCACATAACGAAAGTAAAGTTTTTTTTGTTACCCCTTGTTATAAAGAGCAGATGAAAAAAACGCGCAAGTTTATGGACACGTTCCGTGATTTACCGGAGATTTATNAGAAGTATGATGCACATACATAATTCTGCATAAATCCAGTATTTACAACACGGCATCTTGTAATAGTGTGGTAGGCGAGTGGATAGGGTGTTAAACTAAGTTTTTCCCGAGTTCAAATCTCGCTATCGGACGAAATTGTTAAAACTTTTTATAGTATTTTTTATACACAGTTAAACACGCACATAACGAAAGTAAAGTTTTTTTTGCTACCCCTTGTTATAAAGAGCAGATGAAAAAAACGCGCAAGTTTATGGACACGTTCCGTGATTTACCGGAGATTTATNTACCCCTTGTTATAAAGAGCAGATGAAAAAAACGCGCAAGTTTATGGACACGTTCCGTGATTTACCGGAGATTTATATGAAACTTACGGAGAGAACGTTATTGAAAAAACGAAGAATCCGTAATTTTAGGAAGATGTTTGGATAATTCGGAACCGGTGCTTTCCGTAATTTAACGAATATTTTTTTCTAACAGTGTAGGTAATAAAACGTTCATGTAAAACTACACCAGTTTGATTTTCAAAAACGAATTTTAGCGAGTAAGCTTTTTCTGGCAATGGTTGCTTGCCAGTTCTAGCTCAGCCGTGAAGGTAAGGCCTTGCTGGACGGAGTAACTCACACTATTGAGGTATCGTATCCCAAAGTTTATTCAACTGCGTATTTCGCTAGAAAAACAAAATTAATTGTGTTGCTTTTCGAGTTTTGTTTACTGAACAAAACATTTTGTTGTGGCGACCAAACACATTGTTGGCTCTACAAAGACGAATGTTTTGTTGGCTGTGTAGGTGTGTCGTCGTACGACCCGCTGGCTGCCATAACGACGACTCTGATCGTACCACTACGCGTGAACGAGTTCCGTCAACTGGAAACGGTTGCGTCAGACTAGACATAGCCAGTTTGTGTATGAAGAGATTTTTTATTTTTTTTTNGTTCCGTCAACTGGAAACGGTTGCGTCAGACTAGACATAGCCAGTTTGTGTATGAAGAGATTTTTTATTTTTTTTTCAAATTGTTGTAGACAGCATGCTGTTTTACTAGGAAATTTCGTACCTGAAAGGTTCAACTGAAAAGAANTTTTTTTTCAAATTGTTGTAGACAGCATGCTGTTTTACTAGGAAATTTCGTACCTGAAAGGTTCAACTGAAAAGAAAAATGCGTAAGTGGGCAATGAACTAAGTATTGTTAAAAGGAACACATGAGGAGAGTTCAGTCATTTTCTTGAACGGTAAGTGTGCAGTGGTGAGATTTGGGCGGCTCTTAACATCGAGCTCTCTACTAGAGCTTGCTGCACGAACAGAACTTGCGGTCCACCCAGCAATCACGCGCGTGCGTAAAAACACTCAGGGACACAGCACAAAATTATGTCAGCTGGCCGCAAAATTAAACTGGATTGAATTGAGCTGAGTTGAGAGATTCGAGCGACTCTTAACAACGAGGTCTTGAGAGCCGGTAAAGTTGAAACGAGGTGAGAATGCATGCAGCAGCACCGGAATTTCAAGGACCGGGGGAAACGGGAGATCCCCGAGAAAACCCGCCGACCAGCGGCATCGTCTGGCACGGTCCCCACTTGCGGATATCCGGGAATCGCCCGGCCANCCCCGAGAAAACCCGCCGACCAGCGGCATCGTCTGGCACGGTCCCCACTTGCGGATATCCGGGAATCGCCCGGCCGGGAATTGAACCCGGTTCGCCTTAGTGGGAGGGGAGAATTCTAACCACAAAGCCACCGTGGCCGCTAAAACTTCATTGGTATGTTTCCTACGATCGCGTAAATCGAGCTGTCATCCTCACTGTACAAACATTTCTGGTAAACTTCCTAAACTGTAATGGGAGTTTTTAACCTATGCAGTGTATGGAAATAGTACTGCGTGTCAAGCCTGAAAATATGGGACTGTTTATCATCACTACTATAGGGTGATTCTAAAATCATGGGACAAACATTGAGGGGTGGTAGAGCTCACGANTCCCCGAGAAAACCCGCCGACCAGCGGCATCGTCTGGCACGGTCCCCACTTGCGGATATCCGGGAATCGCCCGGCCAGGAATTGAACCCGATTTGCCTTAGTGGGAGAGGAGAAGTCTAACCACAAAGCCACCGTGGCCGCTAAAACTTAATTGGCATGTTGCCTACGATCGCGTAAATCGGGCTGTCATCCTCACTGTACAAAAATTTCTGGTAAACTTCCTAAACTGTAATGGAAGTTTTTAACCTATGCAGTGTATGGAAATAGTACTGCGTGTCAAGCCTGAAAATATGGAAATGTTTATCATCACTACTACAGGATGATTCTAAAATCATGCGACAAACATTAAGGGGTGGTAGAGCTCAATAAAACAAACAATTATTGTATAGGAATATATGGGCGGAAGTGACGCGTTGAGGCACAAACACAAAAACATAACACATTAACGGAAACATAAAATGTTCATTAGCAGCATACTTAACGAGTGATTCCGTACAGAAAATGTTAAAACAGTTGCTGGAAATGCATCCACCAACAGTCACGCATGCTTGGCGACCTCTACATATGGCGTGATTGGCTGACAATGGTGGCGATCGTGAAATACCCGGCGTATTTGAATCTGTTCGCCAATTACTCCACCGACGCTACCAAGCTTGCATTACTGTCGGTGGTAGCAATTTTGAGCAATTATCATAAACGTTGCTGTAAAAAAGGCATTTAGCGGCGACGTAAATAAACAATGTGTTGCATTTAATGTGTTATTTTTGTGTTTNACTGTCGGTGGTAGCAATTTTGAGCAATTATTATAAACACTGCTGTAAAAAGGCATTTAGCGGTGACGTTGTAAATAAACACTGNTTAGCGGCGACGTAAATAAACAATGTGTTGCATTTAATGTGTTATTTTTGTATTTGTGCCTCAACGCGTCACTCCCGCCCATATATTCCTATACAATAATTGTTTGTTTTAGTGAGCTCAACCACCCCTCAATGTTTGTCCCATGATTTTAGAATCACCCTGTATACAAAGTTGGGGACTTCCCTACGCATTTGACTCTTTCCTGAGCAACTGTAGGAACGTTACCATTTANGCCCATATATTCCTATACAATAATTGTTTGTTTTAGTGAGATCTACCACCCCTCAATGTTTGTCCCATGATTTTAGTATCACTCTGTATACAAAGTTGGGGACTTCCCTACGCATTTGACTCTTTCCTGAGCAACTGTAGGAACGTTAACATGCANACTCCCGCCCATATATTCCTATACAATAATTGTTTGTTTTAGTGAGATCTACCACCCCTCAATGTTTGTCCCATGATTTTAGTATCACTCTGTATACAAAGTTGGGGACTTCCCTACGCATTTGACTCTTTCCTGAGCAACTGTAGGAACGTTACCATTTATGTATGGAAAAGTATTTTACCATTCACGCTTTGTCGCTGTACGTATATATTGATATAGTAAATTTACAAATAATTTTTTAGAGTGCTCGTTTTTACACACAGCAAATGGCCAGCTAAACGCTGAAGTCGATGCCTTGCAACACAGGTACGGCGAGTGCGGCAGAAGAACCCGAGCTCTCTCAAAGGAATTAAACAAGACTTTAAAACACAGCTAAACCCACGATCCACAGCATTCTCGAACCTGCCAGACAGGAATCATAGGTTTATNATATAGTAAATTTACAAATAATTTTTTAGAGTGCTCGTTTTTACACACAGCAAATGGCCAGCTAAACGCTGAAGTCAATGCCTTGCAACACAGGTACGGCGAGTGCGGCAGAAGAACCCGAACTCTCTCACGGGAATTAAACAAGACTTTAAAACACAGCTAAACCCACGATCCACAGCATTCTCGAACCTGCCAGACAGGAATCTAAGGTTTCTNGACAGGAATCATAGGTTTATTTACACTTCTTGGATCAAATATTTGGAAAATCGCCCCATTTATGACGTGTTTGGTTGCTCTCTAAATATCTAATGTATCACGAGCCTTTTATACTTTTGTTACCACACGAATACCTTATTTTTGGTTAAATTTAACTTTTACACATATTGAATTCATAAATTATAGAATTTCGTTTATAATTAATACGAGTAAAAACGGGGAGTAAATAGGTGTGTTGGTAATGCCTAGTAACAAATAGTTCTTATGCAAAATATTATCTCACTGATTGCCTACGATTCCGATGCGGTGTATCTTTGGTGTTGTTTTCTATACTTGGTTAAGCTTTGTTTGCACGAGGCGGAGGAATAGCCTGGAAATAGAACTTCAGCAGGGCTTCAGAAAAGTTGTAAGTAACCATGAATGAACCATAGTCGCGCATTACCTGTGGACACCACAAATTGTTAGAAAAGTACGTAATTATGATGTATATGAAAGATGGCATGCATGTATTTTGTGACACTGTAATATATTTTGCTTGGGTCGATTTTTGATCACAATTGCGTGTTTCCATTCTGAATGGCACAGGAAACACATTTAGCAAGAAAAACCTTCGCCAATTAGGGCAATAATAAGAGTTACTCTGGTTGTATGTAAAGAAATATTGGTACTAGTCAATGAAAATACTTTTATGGCTGATTTTATGTACATTCACTTCAGGTATAAAACTGTGGCTGGAATAGTAATGCATAAAATCAGCTATTAATAATATTTGTAAACATCATCCTGGTGTAGTGGTCAGACTACTCGCCTCCCACCTAGGTGAAGTTAGATTCCCGGCTGGGTCGCTCTCGGATTTTCTTACGTGGGACCTGTGCCGGACGATGCCACTAGTCAGCGAGTTTTCTCGGGGATATCCCATTTCCCTGCCCATTCATTCTGATGTCGCTCCCATACTCACCTCACTTCACCCTCATCGGCTCTTAAGACCTCTTTTTTAAGAACCACCCAACTCAACGAGTCTGAGTATCATACGTTGATAACAGCTGCAGGTAGACGGACCCCTTAAGCATATGTTGCTAGCATATGCTATCGTATTTTCAAGCAGCCTTACTTGAAACTGATTGCAGTAACGTTTTACGCAATTTACAGGCCTTATAAACCATGCGTTTGATTTCTGAGTGTCTCTATATACGCACGCCTGCATTAATGTATGCTCAAAAGTACACGGGCAAACGGCTGAACATTCATGGCTCAAGTAAGTAATACGCGTATACAGCATGTACCGTTATTAATAATGGATAACCGGTAAACCGCTGATAGTTCAGATCACGCCCAGCTGGAATATCGCTGTTTGACCTAAAGTTTGCTTCGTTTTCAAGATATTGGCACATGTTTGAAAAAGTCACAAACCTCTACCTGCATTCGGTGTTTTGTGGACCACATCTATTAGTGTGGCAATAAGCACATTGTGGCCACAATTGTAATTTGATAACACTTAGACACTGTGCCAACTTCCGAGCAAAAGTTTTTCCTGCAAGGAAATATCGGATGTACTGTACTCGTAGAATCACTGCTAAATGTATATATTTGGTTTACGCGAAATAATTTTAAAATTACGCATGCAGAGTTAGATTAATTCAAAATGTACACATCGCATAATTTTCTATTCGGCAATATGTTGCAAACAAAAAACTTCAATATCTACCAATTTATAATAGTGTCGCAGACAACATAGAACGCAACTAGAACTTCGTGACATTTCCAAACACGTGCCAATGTATTGAAAAAAGAAGTCACTTCTACCACGGTCAAATTGCGATATTCTGGACTTAACTATCAGCGGTTTAGGGGCTATACACTACTTGTGGGACAGCCTGTATATCAAATTAGAAAACTCCATGTCACGTCGAGACACACTTGCACGCTCGTAAATTCGCGCACGCGACTCCAGATGTATGATATACTAAAGTAATAGTTCGCGAGACTTGTTAGTCAGGTACTTGGTCGACATAACTTTGAGAAGCAAGTGTTGCAATTACCTGCATGAGACACTGCTCATTGAGATGGTAAACGAGTTGTAGTACAAATTATTCTTGTGTCTGCACGAACGGGTTCTTGTGATTGCGCTGCGAACACACGAAGACAGGAATTTAATTCCCGAGGCGAGGTACAGAGAATATTCGTTTCGTAGCACTTTAAATAATAATAAACTGTGGAAATCATGCTCAAAGCATAGCGAGCTTTTTTTTTTTTTGCAGTATGCTACCACTTATGTATGTAAGTTCTCAAATTCCAGTATGAGAAGAAGCCCTCACACAGCGCCGGTTTTCTTGTAAGGATAGTGGGTAGAGTGGTATAAGATAATTACCAGCAATCCAACAGTCTAATTAAAACACGTAATACCTGCGTTTTAACATGTGTCAAGTGACTGTTAGCGGGAAAATGTTTTAAACAAGGGCAAGGGCGAGTATTATATTTTAGTTCAGGACAGTTTCATGAACTGGCAATCTGATTTTCATTTGCCACGAGACAGTGGCAAAACTGATTTGTCGACTTACACGAAGCAGCATGTGGCTCCCGTGTAACTTCAGTTTTATACGAGTTAAGTTGCATTCTTTTTGCACTTTGACGATAGTTCACTTCCACTGCAGTAGTTTCTAGACGACAGAGCTGGCTCACCCCATACTTTTTTATAATTGACGTTACTGCCACCTGAGTTATACAGGAAGGATGATGGGTACTGAGTTACTGTACTTTGGTGCAGACTAAGGGCACCTGTAGTTGTTGCATAAGAGGTGAACAAATACTCTTATTCTCAGTTAGTTAACACACAAGTCTTTTATTCGACTGAAAATAACATGGGTATTTACATTCACACGAGACTGAGTCCGTCCCCCCACACGCCGTAGGCCTGAAGGGCGGGTTGGCGGAATGCTATGCGTTGGATGAAGGTTGCTTGAATGGAGATGTTTTTACTCAACTGTGGCTGCGGCTTTTGGTGAGTTGTCTTCGTTGGTTGATGTAGCTGGGTCAGCTCGGCGTCCCTTCTCGGAAGTCCGGGGTTGGTTTTACGGGACTTGTGGTGTCTCTGCGATCTCAGGTGGCGGTTCCCATCGGGGACCTTAGCGCCTCTCCTCTCCTGCATCGACGTCCGCCACGATCCGGCTCGCGCTTCCGACTCCTCTGCCTCGCGTCGAGGCCACCGAACAACTAACTTCCGTCTCGGCTGCGCTCGTGATTTATCTCGTTCGTCGCAATGTTGAAGCTACCTTTGTCAGCGATTTCTCGGGAGAGAATTCGGAAGTTCCCCTGTGTATCTCGCGCATTTTTGTGCCAGATTTTGTGTCTTGTCAGTGGATTGTGCACTCTAACCAGGGTGGAGGAAGGGTGAGGGTGGTGTCGCGGGGATATTGACGGTACTAATTTCCGAGCTGTGGTCTACACAATTCTGGTCGGGGGCACCCCCTGCTTCCTTCGTCGTGAGCACCTATCTGCCATTTCTCTTACATGGTTGAAGGTTCTCCCCCGAGTCATTAGCCTCGGGACTTTTCCTGTGCCCATCGAGCCTCGGTTCTTCTCCGGGGGTGAATCCCCGGGTTGAAAGNGCCCATCGAGCCTCGGTTCTTCTCCGGGGGTGAATGTTTCGTAGTCAGCTCCATGCCCTGGATATGTATTGATAAGATGGCAGGGTGTGGTAACGGCGCTATGCCTATTCTATTATGCGACATGCGTCGTAATCAAGAACCTAAAAATTTGTTAAGATATAAAAAATAACAAAAGTAAAATAGCTAAAATCGACTAGTAGTACAGTAAGTATATGTGCAGTAGGTATACACGTATGTATGTATTATTGCTTATGTACTAGGCGCTGTATCGCTGTAGCGGAATATTTGTGTGCGTCGTACACAAAAATGGTGGGTCCTGGGAATTTGCAACAGGAGGGCCATTTTTGTTAGTTAGGCATTACTGCTCAATAAACCAGCATCACACGTTCATAATTCCTAACAGTAAAGAAGTTGCCGGCGGTAAGAGGGTGGCCACCCCTGTTATTTTCGTTTCGGGGAAAGTTATTAATTTTACTTTGTTCTTATATGTATGAACTTGATAACATAAAACATTGTTCGGAGAATCGCTATTTTATTTTGCTTAGTTTCTAATATTTCGCAAAAAAAAAAACACGTTTCAAAACCTGAATTTTCGAGGGCTTACATTTCCCTTAATATTAAATATAGCTATAAAGTGTCCTATATAATATTTCCCACTTGTTTGCATAAGGAATCAACTCACGAAGTCTGTAGGTTTAATTCCGCCCCATTCTGTGTGTGTATATACGTATATATATGTATATATATATATATA
>NQII01001166.1:235594-254739 GCA_002778355.1 Clitarchus hookeri
GGGGTACCTAACAGACAGCGAGAGATGGGGCGCTTTAATCCCACTTGGCTAGGCACAAAAAAAAAACAGAAAAGACTCGACCCTCCCCTTCCCCTTTCTCCCCGTGCCCTAAGCGACGACGCTGACAAAAGACGGCGTAAACGCCGGGGCGTGCTTGCGTGCGCGAGGCACGTGGCTCTGGCCAGGAAAATTAAATCCCGTTAAAAAGTTTGAGGATGGATGGGGGGAGGGGGGGGGGAGTCTGACGGGCCATTTCAAGTCCGATACGGGACCTGTCTATTAAACCAGGGAGAATGCTTCAATGGGCGGGATGTCACGTGAACAATTCGACCCGCGCAGCAGACCGCATGACTGGTTGTAAGATCGGATATTGCGGAGGGGAAATGAAATACTTCTGGCTGCGTCACGTGCACCCGAGGCCAAAGCCCCGGCTTGCTTTTTTCGCGAAATAAGTTTTTTTTTATGTCAGTGTCATGCTTTGTATAGGCTATTCACAGTGAAGTGAGCACTTTTTTTAAGCCCTCTGATTTGGAATAATAGTCAATAAATATATTTTTTTATTGTTTCCTTAAACGTTAACTTTCGAGTCCGGTGAAATATACACACTGTGTTTATTACTTACATGGCAGTATTTACTTTAATAAGTGGTGGGAGGATGAAAAATGGCTTATAGGAAAAAGTAGCTAGGGCCTCAAAAGTGCTCACGTACTGTGCTGAAAAGCACTGTCTCGGTGCAATTTGAAACAAGCTTTTAAATTTTGAATTTGCAGAAATTTTAACACGGCTGAAGACAGGTGGAGACTTTTTGTTGGGGGGGGGGGATTTTTATTATTGATCTTGAGATTTCTGGAAATTCCCGTTTCCCAGCAAAATGACTGATATCTGCTGGCAGATATACATACGTACTAATAGATAATAAACAAACTGCGTTCTGTCTTCTATCTGTGCCTGATGCAAAATTAACTACACTAAGGTTGACACGAAATTCTTCGCTACACCGAAAACCTGGATTGTGACTGTCAGTATATCTCAGTTGTCTGAGGTCTCGTGTGTTTTCCAGACAGTACTTTCCATCTGAAGTAGGCGTCAAGTTTCGCTGCTATAATTTGTACATGAATGTTTTCTATTCAGGGATGGAAATCACTTTACCTGGCAGGGAAAGTGATTTATCTTTCGTGGACCAAAGNGCCAAAGGAAAAAAAAAACGCTTTTATTGCCTCTCCTCCCACAAAGGCGAACCGGGTTCAATCCCCGGCAGGGTCAGTCCGGATTGTCGCAAGCGGGAATCAAGCCGACGATGCCGCTGGTCGGCGGGTTTTCTCGCGACCTTTCATTCCAGCGCTGCTCCATTCTCACCTCACTTCACCCTCATAGGCTCTCAAGACCCCCGATGTTAAGAGCCACCCATATCTCTTCGCTCACTCACTATTATTGCTTCCCTCTCCCCCAAGTTGTTTCGCACACTGGCTGCAGATAATATCACGCCATTATTAACTGTCATGATGACGTTCAAACGCCTTACATTATTACATTATTTTATGCATTTTTAGCTAATATGGGCCAACTTTTTTTTTTTTTGTGACGTGGAATAATATTCCGAAAAAAAGTACAACACTCACAGAAAATGACTTTTCAAAGATGAATGGAAGGAGTTATAGCAATTTTAAATTTACGGGTAGATATGTACATCTATGTTTTATCGAAATGCGGTTCACGGTTATTTGAGCACTTTTAAAAATAAACCTTTGAAAAATGTCACTGACCTTACTGCATATATTTTAACAGGCACACTGAGCACCGACTGGCCAGTTAAGTTGGTAACAACGAAGGGAAAGTAGTTATATGTCTTAACGTTGGATTGAATGCGTTATGTAAACATTTGTGGATACTGAAATGATTTATTTTGCTTTTTTTCATTTTTGCAATAGTAAGAATTAGAAAAATTGTGACATATCTACTTTTGTAATAATTCCACAGAGTCTATTGACTTGCGCATAAATGACGTGATAAGGCCATGACAATTGTATTACGTATGGTGGAAGAATACACAATGTGCATACAAGTAGATCTTTAGCAGGACTTTCGAAAATGCTCAATTTACCATGAGCAGTTTATAACAAAATTAATTCGTTAAAATACAGCTGAAAATATATTTGTTGATATTATTAGAATGGCACGAAGAAACTTTCTCAAAAACTTACTATACGATCCACCAATATTTCAAGTTAAACTACAGAAATAAAATTACTATTAAAATAGCCATAAGTTAAACCCTTACTGTAAATGAACGAAATGTTGCATTTCTACGAAATGTCAACATGACCATTCCTATGAGTAAAATGAACCCTTAAGCTGAAACCAAACATTATATAAAATAAGTTTTCTGAAATTTGTAAGAATCAACTTTTCCAGTTAAAATTGTAATATTTATGCCATAAGACCCGATGAATTTTATTATTCTAATTATTTGGTACTTCAATCAATTTATCGTCGACATAATGTCACGTATCCGTGAAATAGCTTCGAAATCTAGAAAAAGACATTATTTTTTCAATAGCCTTAACATTCTGCAGACACGAAATGAATACTGGTAAATAAAACCATTAATAGCATTCCTAAAAGCAAAAATATGGCTCTTACAAACAGTAATTTTAAAAATAATTTAAAAAAACTGTATTTAATATTCTACATAAAAACTTTTTCTTAATAGCTACTACCAACATATAACTTTTTTTTTCCATGTTTTTAATTAATATTGAATACGAAATAGATATTTTAATTTGTAAGCAAAATATACGCGAACGTTTCTTTTAACCACAATAAGGAAAGAACCATTTATGTAAACGGAAGTATAAAACGCTTGTGATAAAATGATTTGCATATTTAGGAATCAACCAGAAGCGTAATACACGGGGATATTTTTGTAATAATTTCTTCGGGAAGTGTGAAGATATGGTAAACAGACTGTACAGTAGTGGGGTACTTGTATAGACGAAAGGCAAATGGACCTCTGGGTCCTTCGAGCTGGCAACTAAGTCTAACGGCTGTCCGTAAAGTATGCTAAATATAAAAAAATATACGTAATTATGAAAATAGTGTTAAACAAAAAATGTACACCGGCGTGAAGTGGAGAAATGTCACCTCTAAGAAAAAGAGATATTTATAAAAATAATTATTTTACGAAACAAATTTCTTTAACTTTCTGCAAAATAACGGACGCGTTGCATATAAATAACTAGTGTTACGTCGGTCTTAATTTAGTAGAACTTGCCGTGAATTAATTTACCCTTGTCATAAATTTGCAGGTGACATTTTTTATTTACTGTTTTCAAAATAAAAAGAAGACAAAAAATATTTAATTTTCGTTACGCAGCGCGCTTCACTATGTATAAAAATTTGAAAGTAAAAGAGAACTACTGGGGCTAGACTTGAACACGAATCAAAACTTCCAGAATCTGTTATTCTTACTACCCATCTACGACTTTCTTGTGGCATGGCAAAGTTTCTAGTAATATTTTAGTGAGTGAGTGAAGAGATTTGAGCGGCTCTTAACATCGAGGTATTGAGAGCGGGTGAGGGTGAAGCGAGGTGAGTATGGAGCAGTGCCGGAATGCAAGGGTGGGAGAAACTGGAGATCCCCCAGAAAACCTACCGACCAACGGCACCGTCCGGCACGATTCCCACATGCGAAAATCTGTGATCGACCCCCGCTGGTAATCGAGTCAGGTTCGCCGAGGTGGGAGGCGAGTAGTCTAAGCACTACACCACCGTGGCCCCCGTAGTAATTTTTGAGTGTTTTAAGAGTCGCTTACTGTTACAGATGCCTCATGGTACTGTTTTGATGTTTTAACGAATAGGCAGGGACACCCGAATTTCGCAAAAAGATTTTCGCAAATGCTAGATTCCAATATTATAGGGGCGTACCAGAAGTTTTATTTTGCTTATTGGCGGCATCTTTGTGTGAAGTCATGTTCCTACTTGACTGGCCAATCAGAATTAGGTAACTTCAATATTGTACGTCTATGATTCGCGCGCTGGCACCTCAGACAGATACGTAACACGGAAATCATACAATCCCAAAAATGGATCTGAGCTATAGTGTTATGAAGTACAACTGGTCGTGAAATCTTTCTGCGAAAATCGGGTGTCCCTACTAATAGGCGTAGGTGTCATGGAGATCCTAATTACCGCAGAAACGATCAGTTCCCAGGTTGCAGTGGCGAGGAAAGCTTCCTGTAGAAAAGGAATTTTTCGTTTGCAAAAACCCGAAGCCATACGCAACATGGAGATTTTCAGTGTTTTGTTTTTTTTACGGAGCATAGCGCAGTTTTCGTCATTGCGGATCGCATTTCCGTATATTAACTGTATATTTCCGTAAAACATTTCGTGAATATACGGAAAATTTTAATGATGTATATAGATCTGTTACCGTAAAAACAGCAGCGCAGTTTTCGTCATTGTGGATCGCATTTCCGTATATTAACTGTATATTTCCGTAAAACATTTCGTGAATATACGGAAAATTGTAATGATGTATATAGATCTGTTACCGTAAAAACAGCAGCGCAGTTTTCGTCATTGTGGATCGCATTTCCGTATATTAACTGTATATTTCCGTAAAACATTTCGTCAATATATGGAAAATTTTAATGGTGTATATAGATCTGTTACCGTAAAACAGCAGCGCAGTTTTCGTCATTGTGGATCGCATTTTCGTATATTAACTGTATATTTCCGTAAAACATTTAGTGAATATACGGAAAATTGTAATGGTATATATAGATATGTGACCATAAAACAGCAGTGTCAATGGAAGTTGTAAAAAAAAAAAACTCCGTGTACAGTCCAGGACGAAAAAATTGGTACACTGAGAGAAAGGTTTGTTCCAACCAACAGAATATTTGTGTATTGCCGCACATATACATAATGTATCTAAATTCTACCAACAAACTTCTGCTACAAGTTAACCAAAGTGAATCAAAGAGCGGTGAACGTGCATATTTGAAGTTGGAACTGACACACTAGTTTATTGAAAATACTGTAGACAGTGTTTATGAATGAACACCCGAGTGTCTGGACGACGAACAAACATATGCAAACACTACAGGCCTGTCGCTGTCGTCAATTATGTAAATACTCTCGGTTACTGCCCTTGTTCCAAAACTAACCTCCATGACGCGGTAGCATATTTGGAAACTGGTGACGGATTATTAATCCGCATCTCACAATTAACGAGAAAGCCCCGCAGTTTTCGAGTAATTCGTGTTTTGATTTCCAAATGACACCTACCAACGCCTGGCACATGTGCGACACGCACAAAACCTAACAACGCGCTGTTGCGGCTATCGATGTAGGGAAAAGATTCCAGAGAGATGTGCGTAACAGTGACACTAATGCACTAGTTCTTAAGGTCGAACTTCAAAGTTGTGTACCACCCTTAGAATTCACTTTAGACCTTGGGCAGAGCCGCGAGTGTTCCGGGGAATTGATGTGGCAGCAAGTTACACTTGCTGCAATCAAGCGAGACATGTGTACAGGTCTGTTCAAAACTCACTCGCACTACTGCTTCCTGCTTATTATTGGTTCGCAGTTAAACGGAGCGTGTCTAAAGAACTGCCGCCCAATCACAACAGAAGGAGGAAAGAACGAGTTTTTGAAGCCTACCTCGCCACCGAATGAATTCGCGATATATAGGGCCAGTGAATTTTCGCGTAAAAATCGGGGCACACAGTAGACTTCAATACTATATACACACCTCAGCTGTTGTTATACCTCCATTGGCTGCTCGTGCCATGTCCGTCTTTGACCAAGCCACTCAGGACTAAGTAACTCCGACACTGAACCTTCGTGATTCGTGCGCAATCGGTTAACACGGGCCAGAACATTTTTTAGCCAATCAAAGAAGCTGGACGACCCTACAGTGCTTTGGACTGTATCTTGTCTCGAAATCTTTTCGCGAAATATCACTGCCCCTAGCGATATACTCTGTGCTCTAACCGTAGGTCGTGTATTTGTTTTCTACTTAACCGCGCGCGTGCAGAAGTATGCGCCCTTTACCTGTGATTTCGATTTCGTTGTAAAAAGCATACCACGTGCAAAGTTTTGTGCAAGACGGTGGACGCGAATGGTCGGACTAGAGTGCCGAAATACACACAAACGGATCAGACAGAAAATAATGATGATTATGTAACTCTAAATCTAAAAAAAAATTTCTTTAATACAAATACGTAACTGAAACATATATACTTGGGGCCACATATTTTTCCGCGAAAAGATATCCACACATGCCACAGGTAGAGACCTGAAAAATTCGCGAGTTCAATGACCTGCAGGCTAGACTCTACAGTCATATGTGCAAATATGCCGATATCAACGTCGCATTGGTTGTCTGCTGTCACAAAGGAAGGCGACGATTGGGCCACCGCTCTCCAGGAGGTGTCTAACACCGTGTTGACCAATGGCCAAAGTTATATAAACACACGTGTTTTAAATTCTAACTTGTCCCAAAAGGAATCCGCGATTTCTTCAGGTCTCTAGCCATAAGGCTATTCAATACCCCGCGGGCATGCCAGCAGTACTCGTTTGCTCATTGGCGGCGTGTCTCTGTGAGATGACGTTTTCTCTTACTGACTGGCCAATCAGAATTAGGTTTACTCCGACACTGTACGCTACGTCTGTGATTCGCGGGCAGACACTTGAGACACCTATGCGAGTTTAAGTCATCCAAACCACCACACAGGTTATGAACTAACGTGTTTTGGAGCACAACTAGTCGTGGAATCTATTCGCAAAAACAGAAACAGGTGGCCCTATCTTGTCTTTACAATGTGATTCTGACAGCTGACTGCTGATGACGACGCATTGCGTTGTGGCCGGCCACGCACAAGCGATACCTTCCAAGCGCCCGGACAGACGGAATGATACAAGCTGCCATCTTGTAATGGACAGAGTACAGCAAAGATTATATTCTACTCAAGTTTGGAAGCTTAATGCTTTTAGTTTGACAACTGAAAATGTTCGCCACCAGGATGCACTAGTTTCGCAAGTGTACAGGATTTTTTTTTTTTCATTTTGTATGTAAGTAAATGAATGGTACGATTGCAATTTTCATAAAATAAATGTAAATAATTGTGTCGAATAGAAGTATCTACGCCTCATCCAGTACACGAAAATAATTCGTTAAACTCCAACTATTTTTTTTTTTCATTTTATAGTAGATTTTCTTTTAAAAAAATATGTATATATATTCATCCCGTGCTTTTCGGTCTCAAATGCAGAAAAAACTCTATGTAGGCGGAAACCTTAAGTCAACACAACACTTGTTTCGTTGTCGCAGACAATGAGCTGTATGTAGTCTACTGTTTTTATTCTTATTAATTATTAATGAAATATTATACTACATAGATAAAATACAAGTAAAATTTCAATTTAACCAAAAATAATGTAATTTTATGTTAACACAAGTATAAAAAGCCTGTGGCACGTGACATACGTAGAAAGTAACCAAGCACGTCTTATATGGGTTGTTTTTTTTTTCAAAGGTTTGATACAAAAAGTGTGAAGAAACCGCGAATAGACTCTTTAAATGTGTGTGCACAACCCTTGAGTAGATTTGTATGTCTCTGACGCGTTTCAAGGTAAAGTTTTTTTTTTTTAGTCATTTTGGAGTGCTCAGAAATGGTTTGTACGAGGCGTTTCGAAAGCGCTCGACAGCCGTCGTCTGAAGTGTGTGTGTGTGTGTGTGTGTGTTATTTCCGTTGTTCGGCGCATTGGACTCGCGTTTAGTAGTTTCGTTGAAAACAACGGCGTATTTCAAACGCTTCGCGACGCAGTTCAAGCCCCCAGGTAGGCGGGAACCTTAAGCACGACACGCATCGTAAAGTAAAGTCGGTCTGAAAGGGTTGGTACAGTTGCAACTACTTGTTAGCCCGCCGGTGTGGACGACGTGGAGGCAGGGGCACTGGCGTCCAGACGCACGCCAAATAAGGCGGACGCGCGGAGGTGTCTGTGCAAACCGCGACGTGGGAACATTCTTCTCCTCCTCCCCACTCCCCCTTAGCCAACCCTCTGGCTGGTGCGCGATGATTGGCAGCTGGCGGGAGCGGGACGACCAGCCCAAGGGGTTAATAATCCGTGACCACCGGCAGACAGCCAACCCCCCCGTGATCGATGGTGGGAGTCTGGCCGCAGACACCCGAACGCCCTGTAACACCGTATATATAGGCTGTTCATGGTAAAGTGAGCACTTTCGAGGCCCCAGTTACTTTTTCCTTTCAGTCATTTTTTTTTACACTCTAACCACGTTTTTAAATTGATATTGCCATGCAAGTTATAAACTCGGTACGCATATTCCGCCGCACTCGAAAGTTAACGACTGGGGCTAAAATAAAGTACTTTTACTGACTGATATTCTCGGTGACAGGGCTTTCAAAAGTTATTACTCTACCGTGAATAGCCTATACTGAAGACTACAGCGGTGAAACCGTAGAGTGAGTATGGGATAAGCCCTCGACACTAAAGGCCATTTCTCACGATCAAATATTTATTGAGTTCAATTTTTGCCTTTCAATGAAATTGCATTCAGTAAGCTTTCAGGTGTCCCCGTGGAAATTTATCACAAACTTTTTAATGAAACCAGTTTAAAAAATACCAAAAGTAATTTTTTTTAGAATTATCTATGACTCATACACGACACAATACTAATTGGTTAAACCCCCGCAAATTTCCTTCGTTTTATCATACATTTCTTTTAAAAAAATATTCGTCCTTATTATGTGAAAACTTTAAATGTGTGGACACAACTCTGTCATTGTGAGATCACTTCCATTAATACTGTCAGAAATACCTGTGATAAGCGATTAATATTTTCGATTCAAGAAAATACAGAACTTGTTCTAAAAGAAAATCTTAAAGGAAAAAGGAGACATTCAAGAAATTATAAAGAGAAAATGGCCGTGATTTTGACGTTTCTATTACGTCATATAGCATTCAATGAATTACAATTCAATAAAATTTGAACGTAATTTGAAGAAAANGAGGAGACATTCAAGAAATAATAAAGAGAAAATGGCCGTTATTTTGACGTTTCTATTACGTCATATAGCATTCAATGAATTACAATTCAATAAAATTTGAACGTAATTTGAAGAAAAATTCGATCGCGTGAAAGGGCCTTAAGCTACAAGTAAAATAATTTCCGTACATTAAAACAGAAGCAGCGTTGTCTCAAACGCAACACTCAACCCGACTGCATAATATGTGGAACTGGTTAAAAAAAATTTGCTTCACAAAGCATTCAAATTTAAAACGAGCATAGAATTTAATTAAAAGTAAACACTCGATAGTTTATTTTTAAAACGTTTAAATAAGGAAAGTCTAGGAGAATATTTTATTAGAGTGTTACAAAATACATGCAGTTTTCTTTCGTGTGCAACGTAAATTTTACTTCTCTGACTATTTTCGTGGTGTGCGTTATACTTTTTCATGAGTGCTGCACGTTGTAAGTTGTGAGTGCAGTGATCCGTTCTGCCTCAGCGCTCTTAGCCATTTTGCGAGTACTGTACGCGAATTTGGTTTCCACAGGCGCACCGTTTTCCCGTGTGACATTCGCGCCGGGAATGACGCGGAATCGCCGAGGAATCGATGTTTCGCTCGGCAACTTTAACAGCTGGTCGCGGCACAACAGCGAGCGTCGTCGAGGAATCGATGTTTCGCTCGGCGACTAAGAAACAGCTGGTCACAGCACAAGAGCGACGCCAGCGGTGGAAATTCGCCTGACTGAATGATAAACGAGCGCCGCTAGATTTGCATGAACGTGATTCTGCAAAGTTTCTCATAGAAGAATAATAAATATATTTTACAGTTCGCGATGGTCGCCCGTATTATAGATGGTGGCAGAGCTGTCAAAAAGGCTCACCAGTTAAGGTCGGATCTTGCATATCATTCAGCACTCTTTTTTTTTTAATCTGGCTGTTCGTAAAAATAGGAAAAGGGGGAAAAAAAACCCCCGCCAATTACGTGTTGACAAAGTTTCATATTGTAAAAATCAAACCATTGTCACAGAGTACTAAAGAATACAGAGATGAAATAACCGCTTATACACAGGGAAAAAGGTATTGTTTTTTTCAATCAAACAAAGTTTGTTTGGCGTAACTAAATTATTTGTTTGCATGGGGGAAATAAAATATTTTGTCGCGGAAAATGAATATTTTCCTGTTCTTATTTGGTTGGTGCAACTAAATATTTGTTTGGCTCTATTTTTAGAGTTCGACCAAAATTCAAACATATATCACCTGCGTCCGAGCACTATGCTTCAGTAGCCTCAGCTAATGTGACTTCTGATGAAGTTGGAATGTTTTTAAATAGACATACTGCAAATAATGGACAACGTGCACAAACAAATATTTCAAGTTTTTACAGCTTCACTTTTCAGTTTCCTGTTTAACTAAATTTATTAATGTGTATATACTATTATTAATCATCAATAGATGCTATAACAAACACTGTTACAATCCTAATTGTCACAAAAAAAAATACAAACAAATTCTCGAGGTGTATTTTCGAACGAAGGCAACCAAATAAGTGGCCAAACAAATACACAGAGTTGATTCAACAAAATATTTTGTTGGCAGTCTAATTTATTTTGTTCCAACCCAGAGATTTTGTTCATTCAAACGTGTGTTATGCTTTATAAGTAGGGTCAGTGACTTTTCGCGTAGAAATCGGAGCACACAGTAGACTTCAATACTATATACACACCTCAGCTGTTGTTATACATCCATTGGCTGCTGGCGTCGTGTCCGTCTTTGACCAAGCCACCCAGGACTAAGTAACTCCGACACTGAGCCTTCGTGATTCGTGCGCAAACGGTTAGCACGGGCCAGCACATTTTTTTAGCCAATCAAAGAAGTTGGACGACCCTACAGTGCTTTGGACTGTATCTTGTCTCGAAATTTTTTTCGCGAAATATCACTGCCCCTGTTTATAAGCAAAAGTAATTTTGTTGCTTTTCAAACTTTGTTTGCTCAAGAAAATATTTCGTTAGGGCTACTGAATATATTTTTGGCCCTATGACACACACGTGTGTGGTTCGATTCCCTCTCAGTGTACCGCGGACTCCAGCCTCACTGGCCAGCAATATGGCGTCACTTGCCAGCAACACGTCGGAAGGCCGTTCGCCAATCAGCGCCTGGTAACGTACTTGCCAGCTGGCAGCCCAGCCAATAAGGAACCTTTCGCTTTTCAAAGTCTTGCGCAGCCAATCGGAGAATGGGCACGCCTGCATCACAGGAACCTGCACGGTAAACTGAGCACTTTTGAAAGCCCTGCTTAAGATATACTTGTATGCGCGTTGTGTATTCTTCCGCCTTATGTAAGAATAACATTGTAATGGGCCTCATCACTTTATTCTTGCATCGGTCAAGCGGAACTGTCTTATAATTAGTAAACGTAAATATTTTACAAATATACAAATTTTTACACTTCAGCGCATTAAAAAAAACAGTAAGCAAAATAAATAATTTAAGATATCACAAACGGTCACCTAACACTTTTTATTCGAAGTTAAAATATGGAACTACTTTCCCTACATCGTTACCAACTTTACTGGGGGGAATGTCACTCAGTGCGCCCATTAATATACATGCAGGCAGGGGCAGTGAATTTTTTTTCTAATGTTCATTTAAAAAGTGCTCACTTTATCGTGAACAGTCTTTAGTTAGAGATTATGGTTTATCGCGAAAAAAAAAAGTTTGCTGTTAGCTAGGATTCAAAGTGCTGTAGCCTACGTATGTACGGCAGTTCTCTTTCCTTATTTGCGGTGATGCGTGTGTGAAGCTACTACCCCGTTTCACTGGGCCAATGAGGATTCCGACACCGCAAGGCAGAACGATCGTGACTGGTCGGCAAACACCTTAGCCGAGTCAGAACCGCGTTCATCCAATCACGGAAGAGTAAACTAGTTGGAGTGCTACAGAGAATATGTTGACTCAAAAATGTTTCGTGAATTTCTGTTATCTCTACTGATAGTAATAACTACAGAGGATTAGGGGCAGTGATATTTCGCGGAAAGATTTCGAGACAAGATACAATCCAAAGCACTGTAGGGTCGTCCAGCTTATTTGATTGGCTAAAAAGTGTTCTGGCCCGTGCTAACAGTTTGCGCACGAGTCACGAAGGTTCAGTGTCGGAGTTACTTAGTCCTGAGTGGCTTGGTCAAAGACGGACACGGCACCAGCAGCCAATGGAGGTATAATAACAGCTGAGGTGTGTATATAGTATTGAAGTCTACTGTGTGCTCCGATTTTTACGCGAAAAGTCACTGGCCCTACAGAGGATCCTATGATAACAGTTTATATTGCTGCGTTGCATACGTGGCAGCCAGTTGTAAATTCTGACGCGTCAGCAGCTAACGCCGTTACCCACGGGAAATCTACACTCTAAAAACACTTAATTTGCTGCAACTCGTGATTTGCCGGAAAGTAGGTTTGCCGCAAACGAAATGTTTGTTTGATCTCCGTATGGAAGACTATTATTGTAACATTGCGTGATCGTTGCAGTATTTCGGCAGCATTCTTTATGGTGGAGCAACGCACTGCAATTTGCTGTATTTATAAGATTAAACCAATACATCGACCGTCTATGGAATTCGGTACTTGTTGACCTACGATTTAGAAAGTTACATTACTTACCAAAAACTATAATATGCGAAAGAAATGTTTTAATGTCACTAATACTTTCCGTTTGTACTCAGAAAGATTTCTTTACTGTGAACGAAATAAGATCAAAGAAATAGTTTCATTTTCTTTGCAGAAATTTGCTATTTCTATTAAACAAAAACGCATACGGAAAAAAAAAAATTTTGCGGCAAATGTTGTTACTCTAAACAAAACAGCCTCGAAAAAATGTTTTTATTTGCTATATTACGCTACATAAAGCTTAGTGTGCGTTTTTTTTACAGTGTATATCCTTGTTGGTCCTAGTTTCTGAACGCGAACAGCACCGGTCGTGATATGACGAATTCCGCAGCATGCCGTGGACAAACAAACAGACTGTTAAATGGTTTAAGGGCTGTGTGAAGGTCTCGTGGTCTCGTCAATTCCGAAATATCAAATCGAGAACAGTATTCGAACTACTTAATATTTTCGTATAGGGTTAGATTTCGATTGCCTTTTTTTTTTTAAAGATTAGAATAGACGCAAGTGCTAACGACGAGACCAGTGTGATAACTGGCGAGGCCTTTTAATTGCTAAATGTCTGGTCGACGGCGGCCTTATTTCATAAGGAACAAGTTGCTAAGATAAAGTAGAGCAAGGGGAGGGGGGGCGACCACTGTTCGTATCGAAGAGATACCACTCTGGAATTCGCCTGGAATTATTATAGAATAAGTTGACTGAAACCAAAGTCGGGATGGCCGAGCCGGTAACAGAATTCAGCCTCCCCTTGATGCGAGTCCAGTAAGCATTTGAACTCTGACCGAGTTTCTTTAGTGATTGCCGTATTTATCGATAGGCCTTACCTTTCCCAGTGGCAAGTGACAGTTTCTTAGACTCGGCGTCTCTTGCGACTCGTTCCTGACAAACGCAAACTTACGCCCCTTGCCTTGCCCGGGACTTGAACCCAGAACCCCTTGCACCGTAAGCTGGTGTGTAGCTGACCAAGTCCCCTAATTCGATGCCATTATGAGCTGCGATCCTGGGATAATATTTATGTATTATTTTTTATAATTTTCCCCTTCACTTGATACCTAAGTAATATCAAGAACTAAATCTAATGACTAACTTAATCTGGACTTTCAAGTCTTAACTGGTATTTTTTACGCTTCTTCAAGGCGGTCAATATATGCTACGGGACACTGACTAGCAGTCTGCTTGCGCGAAGTAATCGATGTGTTTTAAAGGTCCGATTCCATTTATAATAATACTTTACTTTATATTTTCATGATATTTTAGTTTTCACTCACTACAAACTGTGGTAGAACCAGTGTAATTACTATTGGGTATAGAACAAAGACACGTATGGATGTACTTTGCATGAAAGTTCCTGGAAGTTTCTGTCAATAACAGTCAAAACATCCCCCAGTCATTGTTATGTGATGTATCAGAGTTTTGGAAAGCAAAGTACGACAAGACATTAATTCTGATTATAGTTTCAGTCTTATAAACTGAAATTTAAACAGTAAACAATAAATACTCTTAATGGCTCCGTTAGAGTAACATAACGCTAAACGCAGTTCATGCGTCAGATATAGCCAACCGCCTTAAAACCATATTTAACGAATAATGTTTTTATATCATTATCTAAAAAACATATTTATATAAATAAATATTTATATAAGGACCACATTAATGTAAATATTTGTAGTCAAATTACTATAGTTTTCAAAATATAGCACCGAAAATTCGAAAATTTCGGAATATGGGAGATTAAGTGTCTATGCTTCTAACTAACTTTGCCAACTAAATAACATGTCATGTAATCTACGTCATATACACAACAAATTAATTAAGAATAAAGGATGTTTAACAATCGGTTCTTGGATACAGGTATCCTAAATCTGTTTTAAAATAGGTGTTGATGTTTTGCCAACACATTTTTATTCGTCCAAGAGAAAATAATATTAATATTTGTTAGTGTCTCTTGAACGAATATAAACGTGTTGGAAAATACATCAATATCAATTTTACAAGAGATTCACGATAACAGTACCCAGGTACCCATTGTGGATATAATTTTAACTTAATAAATATATTTTATATATGATATAGATCAGATGATGCGTGATTTATTTGGCAAAGTTGAATTAGCAGCATAGAAACTTGGACTCCCACATTTCGAAATTTTGGATTTTCGTTACTATATTTTGAAAACTAATAATTATTTGATTACAAATATTTACATTTATGTGACACTTATATAAATCTCTTTCCGAAAATGAAATAAAAACGAACTTAAAACTTGGTCTTAGGGTGTTCAAGAGCTTAGAGATATTTTATATATTGTAGCATATCATATGTTCGTTGTGATATAACATAATAGTTCAAAAACAAATATGGCAATGAAGAAAATTAATTGAAAAATAAAAAATAACTATTTGTAGGGAATTTTAATATATATATATACTTTTCGCGTAAATCCCAAAATGAAACAAACTAGTAAGATACGCTGTAGTTCAAAATAACTATTTATGCTATTAGATGCCATGAGCAATATTTCTTGGGAATTTATTTCGTGATTAGCTCGTATTTCAATTTTAACTTTCAGGGTAAAATTTGAAGTTAAAATAGTTAGCAGTCAAACCTTCACTGCAGGTGAAAAAATGTCGGATTTCAATTAAATTGCAACGTGCCACTACTTTGACTCCAANAGGAATATTTCTTGGGAATTTATTACGTGATTAGCTCGTATTTCAATTTTAACTTTCAGGGTAAAATTTGAAGTTAAAATAGTCAGCAGTCAAACCTTCACTGCAGGTGAAAAAATGTCGGATTTCAATTAAATTGCAACGTGCCACTACTTTGACTCCAATAAACACTTTGTAAGGAGCCGCGGTGGTGAAGTGGTCAGACTACTCACCTCTCACCAAGGCGAACCGGGTTCGATTCCCGGCAGGGTCGCTCCCGGATTTTCTAATGTGGGAATCGTGATGGACGATGCCACTGGTCGGTGGGTCTCTCGAGGATTTCCCGTTTCCCCCGCCCTTACATTCCGGCGCTGCCCCCTTCTTACCTCACTTCATCCTCATCGTCCCTCAAGACCTCAATGTAAAGAGCCGCCTAAATCTCTTCACTACATTCAGATTTTGTAATCAAGTAACGTTTTAAAATTCGTGCGAATTAGTATTTTAAGTTAAAACTTTAGGAAGGAAAAAACGTGATGATTTCATTTTTTAAGTTATTATTTTTATTGTGTTTTCATCGATATTTAGCTACAAACCTATAAAATATCCTCAAAATCTATCAAAAAAAAGTTCTGGCTCTTCAATATCCTGAACCAGTTCCATTATACATTAATTTCTGTGTTCAAGTGTTGCAATCATGTAATTTTTTGGTATGCGCTGTACTTGTGTTCAGCATATTACTTTGTCTTGCAACCAGTCAACAAACGTGCTGCGTACCCGATAATTCTGGCGTTAACCATTCATGTCAAAGAGGTGTAGAAAATTCCACAAATCAGATTGGCCACGAGGAAGTCTAGGCACTGGTTGAGTTGAGAGATTTGGACGACTCTTAACGAGTTCTTGACAGCCGATTAGGGTGAAATGAGGTGAGAATGGAGCAGCACCGGAATGCAAGAACGGGAGAAGCGGGAGATCCCCGAGAAACCGACCGACCAGCAGCATCGTCCGGCACGATTCCCACTTGCGTAAATCCGGGAGTTACTTGGGCTGGGGATTGAACCCGGTTCTCCTTGGTGGGAGGCGAGCAGTCTAACCGCTCAGCCATCGCGGGCCCCCACTAGGCACTGGTGCCTTGCTGTGTACAGTACTGAACACAAATTGTGGACACAGCAATTGAACGGGGATTGAAAGTCTCGGTTATTGGTCTGTGGTTGGTTACATCTGAAAGTAATTTTTCATCGTTTAACGCATGTTGCCAGCAATATACGTGGCGACGCTACAAGTCAGGAAGTTGTTTTCGGCCGCTGTTCGAAGCTCCTTCTCGTAATTTCATGATCACGTAATAACGTGAAAACGAAGGCCGTTAAATCTCGATACGAAAAAGCTACTATACAGGAAGTGAGAAGGAACAGGTTAGTCTCGTTTGCTAGCTCCGATCCTCTGGTAGGATCTCGTTACCTTATAATTAACCTCTTTAAGATTGAAGTTTTCAAAAAATTATCTGCTAGTGTGTATAAAAATTTCAATGTCAACTATGATTTTTCCGGTGTCTGAACGTACAGTTAATTGCCGTGTTAATTGATTTTTCTATCAAAATTTCAGCTTAGGTAGGATCTACTTCCCCGCGTATTTTGTATCCTTGCACCATAAGTAAAATGTGAATTACCATAGAACCCGATCACTTGAGTTATGTGTCGATCAATCACATGTGAAATTGCTAGGAACGTAGATGTTTCAACATTGTTCTGATGCCTACTGTAATTCGAGTGAGATAATTAGAATAAATCCGGTGACCACAAATGTAAACGATACGTTTTTTAAGACGAAATGAAGCGATAATTTTCCTAGGTCACTGAAAATTTTACTGATTGGCGGCATGCCAGCCGGCATGTCCGTTAAATATGCTGTTTGTTATAGTCAATGTATGGTTAATTTCATGTATTTCTCCGCCTAATGCAACAAAGCTTAACAAGTTTAGAAAATTACACCAAAAGGACAACGCACCGCATTCGTGCGTATTCTGTTTAACCATATTTTGCATAAGAACTATTTCTTGGTAGGTATTAGCTACACGCTTATTTTCTCCGTGTTCACATTGTTACAATTTCTCAAAGTCAATGGGCTTAGTCAGGTTCTTTAAGGGATGGATATCTTAATTAAATAAAAGAGTTAATTATAAATACCAAAAAATTATAATAACTGCAAAGAAAATACTCTCGACTCCATTTCTCAAAATAAATTTGCTATCACTTGATGTTTACAATTAATAAATTCAATTAATACAATTATACAATCACTTCAAATAAATTAATGTTATAAAATAACTAAAATCAGACCCAATAAACAATGTATCAAAACCTACTGAATTATTTTATAAATTATGTGTCCATATTTAACAGTTCCAGTATTTTCAATTAAGTCCGTATCACATGTTCGCCTTAGTTCAGTCCAGATCCCACCAGTCCGAAATGTTCTAAAGATCTCCGAGCGCCCTCGTGCACATTAGCCTTCAACTAGTGGGTACCACCCCCACGCCCTCTCGACCGTCCTCGCCGCAGAAACACCCGTCTGCCGTCATCTCGTATCATCTTCCGCTGTAGTCCGTTCTCTCCTCTGATGTCCCTCGCTGCACCAGACTTTACCAGATTACCAGACTTCTCCAGATTACCAGACTTCTCAAGATTACCAGACTTCTCCCAATTACCGTACTTCAGCCAGATGTATTCCACAAAGAACTGCCGACACTCCATATGCGGTGGTATTTTTAGTGTCACCGGTCATGTACCAGAAATGTATCAAAATACCGCGTTGCGCTGACGTCCCTATTTACCAGTACATTCTTGCTCATCCTCCCGATTCGTTGGTTCCTCCGGCAGGGCGGAGGAGGGGCTGAGATGCCAGCCAAGTCAGCTGTCAATCATTCTTGGCCGCCGGGCTTCGGAACAGTGAGAGAATCTGCCTGGGGGAGGGGAGGATCGTGGTGGGTCACCCTACCCAGAGCCGTGTCCGTGCATAACACGGTAACACAGTCCCTGCGTCCAGCGTGGCAGTCGGTGCGTAACTATATTAATAATAATCGAATAACAATAACACACACACACACACACACATATATATATATATATATATAAAAGTAAAAGTTCAATTTTACAAAAAAAAAATACTTTTATGTCAACAGAAGTATAAAACGCTTGTGATGCAAGGCATGTTTAGGAAACATCAAAGGACGTCATACCATGGAGTGATACACTATATACAAGTTGTACATAGCCCAATACATGAATATCACCCGTTGTACCAACAAGTTTACGAAACAACCATATCTCATCACCCAATTCCAATTTCCCTTTTTTTACGCGAAAACAAAACAGGACCTTGAGCAACAGAAACAACTGTAGTCTGATTTATAACACTTTCGAACATCAATTTGATTTATCTATGCAACTGCTGGAGCTGGGTTGTTGTGGGCTCGTAAGAAGAAACGCCATTTCTAAAAGACTCCTACCAGGGTTACTTGTCATGCCTGTATACAAAATCTTTTTCGTCTATTTGCACTGATCTCTAGTTACACCGATGTTCAGATCTTACGATGATCTTCAAACTACCACATTTACGGTCTGTTGACGCAACACCAATTGTAAGAAATAAATTAAACTAATATAACTTATGTGCCTTTTTTCCTTCTTTTTTTAAAAAAATTCTATGGCGAAAGAACTATCTGGCGCAAAAATGAAATGAACCGCACATATTTTGCTACATTGCCTGCATGTTGCAAAAGACTGCACGAGAGGCGGCTCTGTCCAGGAAG
>NQII01001166.1:255401-310655 GCA_002778355.1 Clitarchus hookeri
TCTTCAACGGCCAGGGGAAGGGGGAAGTCCTCGGATTGTTTTATGAGAATGGTGCATCGCGCGATATTTCAAACAGCGGGCGCCGGAGGGGTCATTAACATAAAAATTGCGCCGTGTCCGTCGTCTGGCTGCTGATGGGTTTTTGCCTCCGTCCCCGTCTCCTCTCTCCTCTCTCCACCGGCCGAAGAGATTTATTCGCCGGGCTCGCACGTGCCGCTGGGTAATTAGGTCTCGAGTGCCGGGCCACGGTCAGTTCGGCACCAGACAATGCCCCGGATCGCCTCCGATGTTTGGTCAACACGTGCCTCGGATGGTCAGGGGGGTCCGGTTACCCCCCGGGAGGAGGGGAAAGACTTTAAACTGCTCGGAAGGCCGGGCGAGGCGTTCCCTGCAACAAAGGGTCATCTGCCACTCGAATCTCCTGAAGAACTCACGGAGTTTCAGCTGAAGTCATTCCCCCAAAACAATTATGCTTTATTGTCGTTCCTCCCGAGGTTTTTTTTACCTTAAGTCTCGTTTGGGCTGAGCAGTTTTACCTGAAGTTATTTTCTCATAAAGCGCTTGGTTTAAGTTTTTTTTACTACGCGATGTTCCTTAAACGCGTTTTTCACAACGCGATTTTCCTTACAGTGTCTTGGTTAAACTATATTTTGTGTGACAGATTTTTTTTCTTTAATGACTTAGTGGGAATGAGATTCATCTTACATTTGGAATAAGTAGATTCGACGAAAATAACGCAACCCTCACTTTTAAGCTTGTGCGAAGTTCCCGTTTGTAAACATAGGTAAAATAAGGTTTCATACGCCGCCACTTGAAACCAAGACTTGGCCTTTCAATCCAGCTTGTAGTTTAAACACGTTTTGCGTTACGAGCGGAAATTTGAAGGCGAGAGGCCTACGCGTTTTCTTAAGGCGGTTTCGCACCTAGTCCTATTTACCGCGTCTGAGCTTCAGAATCAATGAAGCGATAAAAGCGACGGAGGCATATACATCGAGTTTGCCATCGCCTCTACGGACACTGAACAAACGTGTAGGCTATTCAACCTGTTGCATGTAATATGTGTGACTTAAAAGTGGTAACCACACAATTTTATTCGTAGAATATTTGTAGCACAGTTCAGAGCATATTTATCCCATAGTGTTGTACGTGTCTGACTAGTATATTAATTCAGGATGCGGCAGCCTGGAAAAGATCGCCTTTAGCTACACTGGAGGGATTCAGACATAGAGTTTATAAAGTGTAGGGACGCTTGCTTTCTTGTGAAAATATTTCATGGGTAGTTGTATGGCTGAACACTTTATCTCAGATTGGCTGATTGGATTAGATGATTTCCAATATTACGCATCTCATGTGTCTGCCCACGAATCAAATATTATCAGTATTCGAGTAACCTAATTCTGGCTGCTCCAACATAGTAAGAAAATGTCTCTTCACGAAGAAACAATGCCAGTAGACAATGGATATCTGAATCAATACGCGTGTAGCATAATAAATTATAGCCTGCGGGAAGTATATTTTTGCGAAAATCGGGTGTCATTAGATTAACAATGTGCGCGATGCCTTGGGAAGTCCAGGTCCATTTTCGTCTGAGGCGTGAGTGCTTTTTGTAGACGAATACAGAGGGAATCAGTTTATTCAATTTAGTAGTTCTGCGTGAAGATGCGTATTTTACACGCACTTCTGTAATTCAGAAACCAGTTGCCTAAAATCGCTTTTAAAAAATTAAACTAATTTTTTTTTTACGTATATATTACCTAGAAACGGAAGGACTTATCTAAAAGAACAGAAAATCTAATGAAGGTTAATTCCTACCTCTCATATACAAATTTTGCATTTTCATGCCATAACTTTTGTTCCAGAGTATCTACTGAGGACTCCGATCGTTGTACGATGTTTTACATGTTGGTACAGGTTTCGTCACGACGGGAAAGTTAGCATGATTTAAATATTTAAAAAAGAAAACTTTATTGAACTGAAATTTTGAAACTGCACTGCCCAGTATGAGAAAAATGGAAGACTTGTCAATACTTTATCGAAATGTGTCCTCTCAAATATATTTTTAAAAAATTATCTTCATATTGAATTAATTCAGCAGATTCAATTTCCTAGGTATCCTGCAATAAATAATAATTTACCCTATTACTAAAAGTTGAAATCAGCAAGAAAACCTATTGATCGAATATTGCTAGTAAGAGCGAAATTTGGAAGCTAGCGTGTCTGCCAGAGTGAGACATAGCTCCTTGTTGCCTTGAACTGCGGCATTACGGCAAATGCTGCGCGTGCCGTGGTTTGGAAGTCGCGACTTCCGGCTTCCTGCACCTGATTTTTTTTACTCCGACTGCCCTCTGAATTGGCGAATCGCAGCCCTCGTCCGCCCCACCCCTGCCGACGTTCACCAACGCGCCCCTTTTCTCCGGCGACCATTCTGAAAAAAAGTCCCCCTCACAACGGGTGAGCTGCGCTGAAAAGTCGTGAATGAAAACAATGGCGAGAGGGTGCCTGCCCGTTTATGAACGCTCGTAATGAGTTGACCGGTCGTGGGATTATTGCCGCGTTTCTTCTAAGCCGGGTCACGTACATCACGCGCCAAGCGTGTCTGCCAACATGACGGATTACTTTATCTTTTATTGCAATCGCAGCCAACAGACAGCAGGTACAGCCAGGGAACTGATCCAGTCATTTGGAAAGGGGGAATTGAATAGGACCCTTTTACCACGCACAAGATCTTGCGTGTGTACATAATATATATGCATAATTAATATATATGTAAACGCAGATTATATGATTAATTCAAATAGTTACCGGTGTTCTTTTACATTCTTGATGCACCGATGAAACTAGAGAACATAATTTTTTTTATTACAATACACTTGCACTGTTATTGCTAAGTTATAAATGTTATATGCGCCTGTAGTTTTAAATAAACAATATATATATTACAGTTATTAGCTACTAACATCCACGGGGGAGTTCTTTGCAATGCCGCGAGAGAATCTTCTTTTTAATTACAGAGAAGTCTTGGATATAGGTAANGGGGGGGGGGGGAAATTAAATTTTTTAACCTCTTCCCAATCAGCCATCTTAAAAAAAATCGCATGTAACACGAGGAAGATGCTTAAAACACAGGCTACTGATTTCTTGTTGTGGATTCGTATGCGACGTATCCTCTCAATCACGAACACGGGGCGTGGACGGTCGACAGTTGCAATTCTTCGTGGGGAGTGTGTAGAGCAGGTAAGCCGAACGGTAGTTACAGACATCGCAGTGACTGAACTGACTACTCTCGTCCCGTCAAACACCTGGATGAACATGCCGAGTCCTTATCATAGCATCATTCTGAGATAGTGCTCAGTGGTTCGGAGCTGCCAGAGTAAGACGTATATAATATCATTGTACACTTGCGTTTCCATCATTTATTTAAAAGATTTGGGCGACATAAAGATTGTTTCAGATTGTTTCACGCACAGCTCTTCTACATATTTTTAATTTGCTATGCATAAGAAAAAAAATTTGTTAATTTTTAATTTGAAACTGGCTCTAAAATTTTCTTAAAATAACTTTGCTTGGCCCATTAAAAATAAATGACATTCCAAAAAGAGCATGTGCGCATTTGTAATAAGCAGTGTTCAAACGGAAGAACATTTCCTTGACCGCTGTCAAAATTACAGTATATAAGCATATCAGTCTTCACGCGTAAGTAGGCTATATAAAGTTACAGTAACGCATTATTTTCCAAAGGTTGATTTCAAGAGCGCTCAGATAAAGGAAATAACCAACTATAGATTACATACAGCATTAAAACTTAAAAATAACATTTCTTCTAAATCATTGTCTGGACTTTCAGTACAGTGCGACAATAAAATATTGTTCTTGAAAATTGTTTATTCCAAAGGCCCATTTAGATACAAACTTTACCCTGCGCATCATGAAAGTAATAAGATTTCTTTATTTTCATATTTAATGGAAATTTACTGTCCTTACTTTTTAAAAACTGCATGTGAATTACCTGGCATTTATGTTGTTTTTTTTTATTACATGTACATACATAAATGGATCTGATTTCAGACTTAACCTAAGTTATTTTGGGCATCGGGATAGGCATGTAAAAGATTGACTTTTGATTAGCCTTACACTGAAGTGATAAATATGCAGCCAGCTAATTCGTCTTTCAATTACTGTACTTGACGTGTAGCAGCTATTAATAGTACGGGATTCCAGGCAAGTGTTTCGACTGTGAGATAAAACCGGTTCTCCTTTCTGGTTCCCGGGCCTGCGTTCGTAAAATTCAACACATATCACCTCACGGGGTTTTATCATCGTAAATTATCCACACCGACTGGATNGGGCCTGCGTTCGTAAAATTCAACACATATCACCTCACGGGGTTTTATCATCGTAAATTATCCACACCGACTGGATAATATCAAGCTTACTGGGCCCCTCGAGTGTACGCAAGGTCGCTTGCTCGTTCGGACTAATTAACGATTATTTAAGAGAAAAAAACTGTCTGCATTTAAAAACAGATCGTGACTGAGGCAGCGGGTTGAAGCGATATTAAACTATCTAAATTAAGAAAATGAAGTCGAGATTTAGGCGGCACTTAACATCGAGATCTTGACAGTCGATGAGATTGAAATGAGGTGGGGATGGAGCAGCTCCGGAATGAAAGGGCGAGGGAAACGGGAGATCCCCGAGAAAACCCGCTCACCAGCGGCTTCGACCGGCACGATTTCCACATGCGAAAATCCGGGAGCGACCCCGCCGGCAATCGAACCCTGCTAGCCTAGTTGTGAGGCTACTAATTTGACCTCTACACCACCGCGGCCCCAAGAAAATGAAGTTTACCGTTTCGCTCACATGTAAACATGTAATTTTAGACGGCGAAACAAAGAACATTTGTATTTAGAACTATGCTAGTATCAGTTCACAACTTTGAGATATATCGTTACCAATACAAATTTGTTTGTGCTTAAGGAGAATNAGAACTATGCTAGTATCAGTTCACAACTTTGAGATATATCGTTACCAATACAAATTTGTTTGTGCTTAAGGAGAATTACCTAACCGCCTCAAAGTCACGTCCGGTGATTAGGAAGAATTATGACGGCGATGGAAAATAGTATAAACAAACTTTACGTATTTTCTGTTTCATTGGAATTTTAAGCGGTGACTACAGGGTTTCAACACAGCAATATGTTCAGAAAATATACATCATTGTTGCTTTTAAAACACTGTTTGACAGAATAATAAATATCGCAAACAGAGGGCTACTTACAGCGGATTTTTCTGACACTGACACTTTCCAACGACCCCATTTATGTTTTAATAATTACATTTATATATGGACAACAAAAAAAAACGACTTTCGTTTCTGTCCTGAAAAGAGATTTACATTGTAGCATTCCATAGTTTTTTTTTACATTACAATATCCGCAACAGCTTACAATGAGGCCCATTTGACGACTAGAAAGGCCCCTTAATGTTATTGGCAGCAGGTTTAAATGTAACTGCGAAATTTATTCTCAACGACGAATTATGTATTTTACCACGCGAGGAACTTCCCTTCCTGAATATTGTTTTCTGCTGTGTACACTCCAATCCGGAATCAGTGGTATCAGTCAGCGAAATTCCATTCACAAAGAGTCATTTTGTAAGCTACTAACAACTGTTGAATCCATAAAATTAAATGGGGAAAGCAGTGACTTGTGGTAGTGGAATCATAGACTAAAGATGAGGTGGACCGCTTATTCGTCTTCTGCGCATGTTTGATTTAATTTGATTTAATATGTTTTTATTACACACACGTGGACACTTTACAGAAATAGACATATAAGGAACATTGAACATTGAAATCATGTGCACCAGCGCCGGAAAGTCATTCTTTCTCAGAAGCGGATGGAGGTAGCACACCAAATGAACACTGAAAAAAATAAAATTATTAAAAGGTCCCTACCAAAAGTGCCAATTTTTTTGGTGGGAACCATTTCCTGCCCACTCTGAAGTAATAAAACGAAGTATTTGCATAAAGTTCCATCGTTGTTCTTTTAATAAGCTAGCTAGCTGCATTTCTGTAGCCAATTGTACTGCAACTTTTTGTTTCAGTTTCTGGAAAGTTAATTAATGGCCCCGGAACAAATATAACTCTACAGTATTTAAAAACTCAAAATTCTCCCAATAAGCTAGCTGGTTACATTTCTTGAGCCAGTTATACTGGAATGTAAGCATATTTTTGGTGAAGTTACTGCAAAGTTAAATAATGACCCTGGGACAAATATAATTATCTCCCTGTGGTAATTCTGCTCGTATCTGTGGGCTTGCCAGAATCGTAGCACCATGAGATCCAAACGTAGCACTATTATCAATTTGTGATTTATGTATAAGGGAAAGGGGGATTATTTTATGATTTTAAGTGATTACAGAATTTTAATTTACTAAAACATAGTTATTGCCAGTAAGTATATATACAATTATGGTAAAGTATAGCCCAATAGCGGTACAAAAAGACCCGAAAGAATTGTACAATTTCGTAGGATGCGTGTTTGGAAATAAACTTGAAATGGCTTACTCCATTTTGGTAACATATGGTATAAAGGACCTATTTAACAACGCAGTGTTGTGTGTAACAAACAATTAGTACCGTATACTTATGCGGCAACATATATTTTCTCTAGTGCAAGTACACTATTGTTTGTGAAAATTGCAACACCTAGAAACAATGGCCCGAATGAATCAGAACGGTGTACCAGCAATAAGTGAATACGATTGCTGAGAAATGGAGTACACATAGGCCCAGCAGCGCCCCCTCGTGTGTAACCGGAAAGCTAGGTGTAACGCCAAGCTCAATCAGTGATGAGCCGTCAAACGAAGTGAAAGCAGGTGCAAGTATGCCTCGTCGACGTCAAAGGGCGCCATATCAGCATGTGGGTGAGTTACAACGGGTCAGAATGATCGGTCTCCAGGAAACAGGTTTGTCATGCCGTGACATTTCGGCTCGTACAGAGTATGCTGCTACGACAGTGATGCGTGTGTGGAACCTGTGGATAGAAGAGGGTCGTACGCAGCGACGAGCAGGTACTGGACCACGCAATGTGACCACAGCACGGGATGACCGTCATATTGTCCACATGGCCGTAACGGAGCGTACAGCCTCGTCCACAGTGTTGGCTTGACACTAGAGCACTGCAACAGGCGTGGACCTGTCTGCATCGACGGTTCGACGCCGTCTGCTGCGGGCTGGACTGGAGGCACGCATGCAATTGCGTCGGCTTCCATTGTCCAGAAACAAAAAACGCCTCAGACTACAATGGGCACGTGAACGCCGTCGCTGGCGTGCTGAGTGGCAAAGTGTAGTGTTTTCGGATGAGTCCCGCTTAAACCTGTTCTACAGTGATGGCCGCATATGTGTTAGAGGCTACCTTGGTGACCGCAATCTGGCAGCCTGCATTGTGGAGCGGCATAGCGGACAAACGCCAAGTGTGATTGTTTGGGGCGCCGTTGGATATAACATACGATATTGACAATCTGAACAGTAACCGCTACATCATAGAGGTTTAAGAGGTACTGCCTCTTTTTCAGGTGACTCCACATGCCATATTTCAGCAGAAAAATGCCCAAACACATGTGGCGAGGAATTTGCAAGCCTTCTTTAATGACCAACGAGTACCACTGCTTCCCTGGCCTGCACGTTCGCCTGACATGTCGCCCGTCGAACATGTCTGGGATATGGTTGGTCGGCGACTTGTTCGTCACAGTCCTCCAGCAACCACTGTTGTTGCTTTGTGGACTCGCATACGAACCGCGTGAAGGGAGATTCCCTAGAAACATGTCCAGGTCCTCTTTGATTCCATGCTACGACGTTTAGGGGTTGTCATGCCTTACTGAAGTCTCAAGTACAGAGNCTCTGATTGCAGCACGTGGGGTTGTCATGCCTTACTGAAGTCTCAAGTACAGAGATAATGTACAGTTCTATAATCCTTATCAATTGTGTATTGACATGTACCTAAACTGTGGTATAAAGTTCATTCCACGTTCGTGTAGATAAAAAAAAACAAACTCGTTGGGANCAAACTCATTGGGAAAGAAGCATCAGATCCGTTAATCAATAATAGAAAAGCAGTTTCTTGTGGTGTAATTAAATGTTAGGTTCTTGAAACAACTGATGAANACAAACTCGTTGGGAAAGAAGCACCAGATCCGTTAATCAATAATAGAAAAGCAGTTTCTTGTGGTGTAATTAAATGTTAGGTTCTTGAAACAACTGATGAAAGAATATATATTTCAAACAACGATTTCTAACCGCACTCTAAAATTGTTAAATTAAGACTGCGAAAATTGCAAAAGCGATGTCCCATATTTTAGCTATTTTTTTTTTGTACAGCACTGCCACTATAAAATACCGTTCAACATTTGGCAGCCGGTTATACTGTAGGACCATACAAGCAAAACGACTGTTATTTTCTTCGCTAGCATAAACCTACCATTCTTGTTGACTTCTTTAAATAAGCTCAATCCCAACAATAATGAGTTTCCAACTGACCCATGTGTGTGTTCAGCAGAAGGTGGCGTTGTTCACCCACCTGCATGTTGACGGCATTCTGCAACCTACAGTATTACCAAGAGTCTTTGTGAATTACAGTGAGCGACATGCTGACAAACAAGGAATGCCACTACTGTACTGTGTATATACAGTACTAGCTACCTGCCTGCGGCTTCACCCACGTGTACCACAGCTTTTTATCTTTTTAAGGATTGAATTTCGACGAGTCTTGAAATTAGATTTAAAAATACATATACATGGAAGATATACGTGATGATGAGTCAGACTTTGAGGGATGACGGAGAAGGACAAAAGAAGCTAAACGGGATAGAGAATGATCGGCCGGAAATGCCTTAGTCGAAAGTTATAGGCTAGAAACGTGGCGAAGCGAAATTGGAACATCCTCTACATATCGGGGGGGAAATCAGGCAAACGTAAGATTGGCAGTGTAAGGCTGCGTGAAAAAAGCCAGGAGCCTGTTACCTACTTGCATACTGCTGTGTGTGTTTCGCCAGTGAACAGTGAAGACAGAAATGGTTGAGGAACTTGCCGATATTGTGTTTGTGCACTGGCAAGCAAATGGAAACGGCAGGGAAGCGGAACAGTTGTTTCGAGATGTACCCGAAAAGGTGGAGGTCCTGTTCCGTGGCCAGCGCGTTCTCCTGATCTCATCCCGATAGATTTTTTTTTCCTGTGGGGTTATGTAAAACATCTTGTTTACGAGACACCGGTGCTTAATTAAAAATACCTGCTGGCAAGAATCCTTGCTGTCTGTGATGTCATCAGAAGGTCGCCTGCAATGTTACAGCGAGTGCGTCAAAACTTCTTGCGATGCTGTCTTACCTGCGTCGATTTTTCAATGTACATGACGAGATAATTAGTGAAAGAATTTAAAAGCCTTTTTTTTTTTTTTTTTTNAAAAAAAAAAAAACCAACGTACATGTAATGTTCTAGCAGTAATTTTTTTTCTTTTTACTAATTTCCACGACTTTTTCTTGTGAACTTTCATTTCAATGTTAACGCCTTTCAATGAACAGTTAGCAGGCGCTCTATATCTAGGGGTAGTGAAATTTCGCTAAAAGATTTCAAGACAAGTTATATTATTTCAAAACACTGCAGGGTCTTTTACCTATCTTGATTGGCTGAATTACTTTTCGACACTCGTTAACTGTCTGCACACGAATCACATAGGAGCTATGCCGATGTTGCCAAATTCTGATTGGCTCGGTCAAATACAAAAAAAAAAGCCTTCTCAAGCAGACAGCAACCAATGGCAATAGACAAACTGCTGTCGGGTGCTTGTAGTATTGACGTNGTGCCGATGTTGCCAAATTCTGATTGGCTCGGTCAAATACAAAAAAAAAGCCTTCTCAAGCAGACAGCAACCAATGGCAATAGACAAACTGCTGTCGGGTGCTTGTAGTATTGACGTCTACCGTGTAGTCGTATTTGTTTTTCACGAAAAATCACCAGCTCTAGCCGTGTCCGTCGCTCGTATCTGCGAGAAGCCGTGACGACGCACTCAGCAGAGAGTTTAGCTTAACAATTTGACTGCCACCATACTTTTCGTAAAATGTATTTTTTTTTTCGTCGAGGTCGTTTTATTAAATTTACCGCTTCAGTTTAGTAANGAGAGTTTAGCTTAACAATTTGACTGCCACCATACTTTTCGTAAAATGTATTTTTTTTTTCGTCGAGGTCGTTTTATTAAATTTACCGCTTCAGTTTAGTAAGACAAAGAAAATCAGCATATTATANTTTTCACGAAAAATCACCAGCTCTAGCCGTGTCCGTCGCTCGTATCTGCGAGAAGCCGTGACGACGCACTCAGCAAAGAGTTTAGCTTAACAATTTGACTGCCACCATACTTTTCGTAAAATGTATTTTTTTTTTTCGTCGAGGTCGTTTTATTAAATTTACCGCTTCAGTTTAGTAAGACAAAGAAAATCAGCATATTGTANTTTTTTTTTTCGTCGAGGTCGTTTTATTAAATTTACCGCTTCAGTTTAGTAAGACAAAGAAAATCAGCATATTGTATAAATTAAAACAATTTACGGAAGACGTTTTAGAGTCACGTGAATAAATGCGATGCACATGACCAGAATCGAAATGCAGCTGTGCATCATATTGATGCGCATGGCGGTCAGAGTGTTAAATCAATCTGTCCTCCCCCGAGCGCGTTTTCACTTTTCTCCGAACCGACAATGTAGTCCGCCAAATAGAAACCGTCTTCCCCCTCCCCTCGCCAACAAGCGAAGCGCAGCTACGAGCTATAATTAACTGTTAGCACCTGCCCTACCCGCATATAGGCGAAACCCACTCTCATAAATAATGTGTCAATTCCTGCTGCAGCAAGCCGCGAGTGCGCACTCTCCGCTAGGCCGTGAAACGAACACTCAGCCAAGATATATGGACCGCTTCTCTAGGACACGTCTGTCAGGCGTGCATGCTCCTCTTGCGCTGCCATAATGAGAATAGTTTATGTTTTATTTGCAATTTAAGTGCAGAAAGCCTTTGGTAGACATATTTACCAACAACAACAACAACAAAAAAAACAGAACTCTATACAAAGAGACGCCGTGTACAGTGAAACATTAACCCATTCCGTGTTGTGTGCGTTACGCATGTGTAGGTATTTTTGGTCTGTACTGTACACTGCACAGCATAATGACCAATGATATTACCTGTGGGCAAATTATTCGTGAGCCGTCTTACTGGTATAGGTCATAATTGGTTCATATAACTGTAGCCGAGCATATAGCCTACAGTTCATTGGCTGTGCCTGCCAACCACGAAAGTGTTGTGTCGACTGAAGTACAGCGCGCGTAATAAAAAAATTTTGTTTGCAACACCTGAAACCGTAAATTAAAGTGGGATCTGAAAGGNCTGAAGTACAGCGCGCGTAATAAAAAAATTTTGTTTGCAACACCTGAAACCGTAAATTAAAGTGGGATCTGAAAGTGTTAATTAGCTGTGACAACGAAACAAGTGTTGTGTCGGCTTAACTACAGAACGCTTTGTAACATTTTTTGTTTGCAAAACCTGAAACCGTAAATTAAAGTGGGATCTGAAAGGGTAAAAACACAGTACGATATGAGAGCAAAAAAAATTCTTGTAATATGTATACAAACCGGATGGTGCTGAATTCAACCAACAAACTTCTTGAGGGGCTGCCTTGTGCAAAATCTAGTGGGAAATATATGTGACCCTTTCTGCATAAGCTGAATATTATGGGTGATAGAAGCCCTTAGTAATCGGGGTTTCACACTGTATTTTTGCGAAATATCGGAAAATAAGTGACATAAAATTACAACATTCAAAACATTGTTTCGTGTTGATCTCCATCCTAAGAGCAAACACCCATAAATACCTACCTCCATAGTGAAAATAACAGCGGTGACGACTCTCTCATTGCATACAACTCTTCTACCGACAGGATTTATGACGTTCAGAAGATGATTTATTGTGCATTATGAGCTAATTTACAAAAATGGCCCTTTTGTTGAAACTGTCCAGGATTCGCCTTTTCCGTGTAAAACTCTCACAAAACTTTGGGCGGCAGAGAAACTGTTGCAGGCACGTGGGCAATGCCAATACTTTGTGCAGGGGACTCGCACACAGACTGTTGCCGGGAACAAACACGCAGCTTCAGTACTGCACAGTACTGTACGGCACATGCTACTCACAGCGTGAGTTNGACTGTTGCCGGGAACAAACACGCAGCTTCAGTACTGCACAGTACTGTACGGCACATGCTACTCACAGCGTGAGTTAAGGGGGTAGTATCCACTCCATCTTCGAATTTTCTTACTATTCTTCGTAATGAAAATGTATGACCAGAAATAAAAAATAAAAGGTCGACATGACATAGACGACTACTTAACGAATTTTTGGAAATTTGTGGCGTTTCAATTAGACCTGTATTTTACCACGTGGGATTGAAATTGTTAAATAATTAGTTAATGTTTGATTACGGTTACAGATGTGAAATTAATCATGTAAGAAAAATAAGTGGGATCTCGAAATAACTGTTAAAGTGTTCCCTGTGCCTTGACGAGCTTGGTTTTTTTAATATTGTCTCCAAAAGTTTCGTTACAGAGGAAAATACGTAAATCGCAGATGACAAGGGTACTTCCCCCTTAAAAATCTCTTCCGCCATGTTCCGTGTAATGGGCACGGCTGCACGCATTATCGCAGTCAGTGCTAGGCAGTATTGCCTACGCGCCAGGCGCTGCATCGCTGTAGTCCATCCCCGCTTACTTCACACTTTTCTGAAGCCCTGCTGAAGTTATGCTGTAAGGATATCCCCCCGCCTCGTGCAAACGAAGCTTAGCCAAGTATAGAAAATTACGCCAGAGGGACAACGCACCGCATTCGTGCGCACTCTATGTAATACTATTTTCATAAGAACTATTTCTTACTAGGTATTACCAACGCACCAAATTTCTCACTGATTTTTAAAATATTTATTATAAATAAAATATGATTTTTAGATTAAATATCAATAAAATTTTAATTTAACCAATAGTAACGTAATTTTGTGTTAACACAAGCACAAAATTCTTGCGGTACATGGGCTATTTATGAGACAACCAAAGACGTCATACGTGGGGTGATTTTTCAAAGGTTTGATTAAAAAAAGTGTGAAGAAACCGCGAATAGACATACAGCTNAGACGTCATACGTGGGGTGATTTTTCAAAGGTTTGATTAAAAAAAGTGTGAAGAAACCGCGAATAGACATACAGCAGGATTTTTGCGTGCGTTCAACACGAAAACTGCCAATCCTGGACATTTGCAACAAGAGGGCCATTTTTGTCGATTAGGCCGTGCTGCTCAATAAACCAGTTTCTAACTTCATTATCTTCTGACGGTGAAAGTGTTTAACGCAACAAAAGAGTGACAACCCCTGTTATTTTCGTTACGGTGGGACGTATTAATGAGAGTTTGTCTGCTCTTAGGCTGAAAATCCCGTAAACATAATTTTTTTTCTTCTAGAATTGTAATATCACTCCGTTTCCGATATTTCGCAAAAAATACAGTTAAAAAAAATATCAATTATCAAGGTNAGACGTCATACGTGGGGTGATTTTTCAAAGGTTTGATTAAAAAAAGTGTGAAGAAACCGCGAATAGACATACAGCTGGATTTTTGCGTGCGTTCAACACGGAAACTGCCAATCCTGGACATTTGCAACAAGAGGGCCATTTTTGTAAATTAGCTCATAATGCACAATAAACCAGTTTCTAACTTCATTATCTTCTGGCGGTGAAAGTGTTTAACGCAACAAAAGAGTGACAACCCCTGTTATTTTCGTTACGGTGGGACGTATTAATGAGAGTTTGTCTGCTCTTAGGCTGAAGATCCCGTAAACATAATTTTTTTTCTTTTAGAATTGTAATATCACTCCGTTTCCGATATTTCGCAAAAAATACAGTTAAAAAAAATATCAATTATCAAGGGATTATATCTCCCTTAAAATTCAGTTTTAGTTAGAGAGTGACGCGTATTTCCCACTTTATTTTGCATAAGGAATCACATCACGAAATTTGTCGGTGGAATTCAGCCTGATCCTGAATTTGTACATCGGTGGTGTATTTTGTGGGTAGGCGGGCGCAAGTGACGAATATTAATTTTTTCCGGACTTGGCGTCGACCGAATTTATATTCGTAAAAAATATACAGACAAATATACCGTAAAATGGGAAGAAAAAAAAAATTCGTCAAGTGAAAACGTGGGGGTAGATTGCGTATATGTTAGCTGCGCAGTAACTGATCTCCGTAACCCAGCATTAAACTGCTTTTCTTCCTTCATTACTACTAAACTCGCGTGGCTTCCACTAAGGTTACCACGCTGTTTCTTAAATAAGTACTTTTTTATGCCAGTAAACTTCTGGTAAAGTTATCGCGCAAATGCTACATATTCAAATTACACAAAATGTCTTTTTTTTTTTTTTTTTTGCTTTGTAAAAGCGCGTGTTGTTGCACAACAGAATGTATGCAAACGCGCAAGTCATAGCTGAAACACGGGAATTTGAAGTTATTTTGGTGATACATGAGCCAGTGTTGGTGGGGACCTACGAAGAAGGATAATTTCAGTCTAATTCATATTTTTTAGACTGTGCTACAGAGTTCGAACCAAAACTAAAAACAATGTTTCGTTCCAATGGCTAAACTTTTATGTTTATCTGTAACCGAAAGGGTTAGGGATTCTTTTTTTTTTTCCCCCCGTTCGAGGAGCAAGGGATGGGGCTGGCGGGGGGAGTAGGGGTCTCCGTTGGAAACAGTGCTAAAACCAGACTTTATATATATATATATTTATTTATATATTTATTATTATTTTTTTTTTTGCTGAGAAGGTAGATGGAAGAGGAGAGTTGATGGATTGGAATAGCCTTTCACCTGGGGAAATAATCAAATTTAAACCTTAGTTGTGGCTTATTAAGTTCATACAGGGCTTCTGGAAATAACATGTTAAATAAATAATTTGTATTTGAAACCAAATTTAACATTTTAAACTGATAGTTTTTCCTTTATTTTTTGCATCTTTTTTATCCCATGTCTCTTTACTTAATTCCTGCGGGCTGGTAACATTTCCTTACTTCTTTTTTCCCTTTTTTTCCCCCTCTTCATACAGATGTAAGGGTCCTCTGGTTTTGAGAGCCTCGGCAGGGTTTCCAACCCCCAATCCTGGCCTGTACGTCACCGTGCGAGAGTTTGTACTAGTTTTCTCTGCTGCCATCCTTGACGACCCCGCCTGAAGACGGGAGCTTCATTACAATGCGTGGTCCGCTGCAGCTAGAGTGGGCTTTTCCCCAGCCCGTTATCCTTCACATTCAGTCGAATTACGTCGTAGATTTCTTGCACCGCCCACTCCCAGTTGAGGTTAAATACCCGCTTAGCCATTTCCTACACAAGGCAAACCAAGATTATAGTATATTCGCGGTTCCTTCACGCTTTTGGAATCAAAAATTTTATAAATCACCCCACGTAGGGCGCGTTTGATTTTTTTCCTAAATACGTCTAGTAACACGTACGTTTTCTACTTCTCTTAAAATAAAAGTTACTTTTTTTTTTTAGTTAAATTGAAATCGATTCAATACAGAAGTATTCACGGAATTGTTCTTTCATCTCAAGTAGGTTTTATTATTTTGAGTTAAAACCCTTTGAAATATTGATTTTTCAGGGCTCCTACCTCCCTTCGGAATTACTGTAGGGCATAGGTAGCATGACGTTTTCTATCACATTTTGCATATATATGCCCTCTTCCCTGGCATTCCTCGTTTTTCAAATATTTGATCTGAAAAGTAAGCTACTGTGAAACAAACGTAAATTCTACATGGAGGGGATATTCTCTGTCTCATATAAGTTGGCCAGATTCTGACAGTCAGTGAGTGGCAATTTGACGTATATGAAACAAATAAAGTATCATTTACAAAATCCTGTATCAGCTGATGCACGAACGAACAAAAGTTAATATTGCGTTGGCTATTCTGAGTGCACTGTCGACGCACATTAGACCAGTCGAAAATACGCGATAAGAAAAAGTTCCTAAATTAATTAATACATTTCATTTTGCGTGGTTATAAAACAGCAGTTTTTAGTGTTAGAAACTAAACTTCGTGCTAAAGTAGAAATGTATAGGTGTTCAAAATTAAAGGCACATTAAAACGATACGTATCCAAATGAAACGCAATTTCAAAACCTTTTTTCATGTCTTAATGGCCCTTCTCCAACCCCGCTTTCATTACGTGCTTGATATTCATTCCCAAAGCATACAAAAATATTGCATAATATTGTTGAATTATTTTTTCTAATAATTTAACGAAATGTATTTAAAATTCGTGTCATTCCGAGCCAGTAATAGAAGAACAGTCAACTTTACAAAGACGCAACCTATTGAGCAAAGCAAGCGGTTCAGACCTCGCTCCAGACATGTTGTGCGTGCCATCTATCTGATTTTTGCCTAAGCATTACCAGCCAGAAAAAAATAGCGTTCGCGTGTGATACATATAAATTTACGAACAGATACCAATAGTTTTATTTTTCGCGAGCTCTGCATAATTTTTAAAGTAACATATATTTCGTGTACAGTGATTTTGAGTACTAGTAATTTATATTCGGCAGGTAATCGTTCGTCTACGTAAATTATACGCCATATTGTTCTCCGAAAATCCATTTCCTTGTTTCCTAAGAAAGTGGGACACTCGTGAATAGTTTTGAAGCAATTCTAACGTTATTCCACGTTACATATTTCCAACTCGAATATATTAGCTATAATGTCCAACGTGTGATAATAGCTACAACTACCGTTTCGCAAATGTTATCCCAAATTCACTGTCTCGGGTAAATAAAAAAGAGTTAGCATATATTACATTTTTTGCAAGGTTTTATGTTTTTACTTTTATAAGCTACTAATTTTTTAGACAGATGTCAGTCTAAAATATCTTAAAATTTGTTTAGCATTACATTTTTTTGTAGTTACTAAATTTTAAATTAATTATTTATATTTTTGCCCTTTAACATAACAATTTACTGATTAATGATTTATGTACACATTACTATTACTACAATCGCAGCTACGTACTTCTGAGTCGCAAGTTTGCCTGAAACGTCCCACGAACAGTACATTGGCAAAGGGATCAGCTGATAATGACAGCACGAAGATAAACAACATCGTTGCCATGTGGCCGATCAGCTGATGGCGGAAGGATACGTAGTCAGATGTAGCAAGATGTAAACAGGCCTGTCAGAATCTGGCCAACTTACATGAGACAGAGTATAACTACTCGGTTAGGTACCGGCCAGAAACCTCTCAAGTCCGGCTCTGTGTTGTCGGAGTATTCCGTGTCCTCGTGCTCGGCTCGCGCGGCGCGGCGCGGGGCTAAAGGCCCCGGGACAGACGCGTGTCGGGTGACCTCGCGCGGGCCCTCGCAGGTGTAACGGAGGGGGAGGAGGGGGGTAGGGGGCGCTGAGCAGCTGGTGACCTCGCGTCGTTGGCGTCTCCAGGAGTCGCCCCGCGGGTCGGAGCGTGTGGTGGGGCGCCCGTGCCGCCGCTCGACGCGAGGCGAAATCCGGCGTCCGTCCTCGGACACGCGCACGCGTCCGTCACATTCCATCCGCGCCGTACCGCGGTAGTCAGGCACAAGGTGTTTTAAGACCAGCTGTAGTTTAAGATCAGCTGTATTTCAAGACCAGCTGTAGTTTAATACCAGCTGTAGTTTAAGATCAGCTGTAGTTTAATTCCAGCTCTAGTTTAATACCACCTGTATTTCAAGACCAGCTGTAGTTTAAGACCAGCTGTAGTTTAAGACCAGCTGTATTTCAAGACCAGCTGTAGTTTAAGATCAGCTGTATTTCAAGACCAGCTGTAGTTTAATACCAGCTGTAGTTTAAGATCAGCTGTAGTTTAATTCCAGCTGTAGTTTAATACCACCTGTATTTCAAGACCAGCTGTAGTTTAAGACCAGCTGTAGTTTAAGACCAGCTGTATTTCAAGACCAGCTGTAGTTTAATACCAGCTGTAGTTTAAGATCAGCTGTAGTTTAATTCCAGCTGTAGTTTAATACCACCTGTATTTCAAGATCAACTGTAGTTTAATACCAGCTGTATTTCAAGACAAGCTGTAGTTTAATACCAGCTGTAGCTTAAGACCAGCTGTAGTTTAAGACCAGCTGTATTTCAAGACCAGCTGTACTCCAAAACACTTTAGTTCATATGCACTTTCAAGGTTGGATGATTTTAAATGTCACGTGCCTCGGGCGTCCGTCCGCGAATCATTTGACGTTCGGTATCGGAGTACTTTATTCCGATTGGCCCAGTCAAATAAGAACATGTCTTCTCGCGTAGACACGTGGCCAATAACAAAATAAAGTTGTGGTTGGGGACGTGGGATATTGAAGTCTAGCTTGGCCATAAATATTTTCGCGAGGAAAACCTGTCCCTAACTATAATGCATATAGTCAATTAGAGGTTTTTTTTACACTTTTTGAATCAAACCTTAAGAACATCATCCCATGTATGACATGCTTGGTTTGATCTTAAATATGTAATTTATCGTAATCGTTTTATATTTTTCTTAACGTAAAAGTATCTTATTTTTTGTTCAATTAAACACTTAATTATAATAACCTATACATAGGGCCAGTGACTTTTCACGTAAAAATCGGAGCACACAGTAGACTTCAATACTATATACACGCCTCAGCTGTTGTTATACCTCCATTGGCTGCTGGTGCCGTGTCCGTCTTTGACCAAGCCACTCAGGACTAAGTAACTCCGACACTGAACCTTCGTGATTCGTGCGCAAACGATTAACACGGGTCAGAACTGTTTTTAGCCAATCAAATAATCTGGACAACCCTACAATGCTTTGGACTGTATCTTGTCTCGAAATATTTTTGCGAAATATCTCTGTCTCTACCTATACATTATAAAATTTACTTTATATTTAATGCGAAGAGTAACAGGGAGAAAATATATGTGTTGGTAATAGCTAGTAAGAAATAGTTCTTATATAAAATGTTATTAAAATGAGTGCGCAAGAATGCGGTGCGCTGCTCTTTGGTGTAATTTTTTAGACTTGGTTAAGCTTTGTTTGCATGAGGTGGTGGAATATCCTGAAAGTAGATCTTTATCAGGGCTTCAGAAAAGTTCGAAGTAACCGTGAATGCACTATAACAGCGATTCCCAAACTGTGATCCGCGGAACGTTAGGGTCCCTTCAAAACTTCATATGGTTCCCGGAAAATCGCAAAACAATGCAATTTAAACCCGTTCAGTACCGAATTAATTTATGAGCTCAAGGGTTGCAAACAATTAAAATTTTGATGTGCTCTGTACTTTGGCCAAGCGTGCTTCTTGCAACCAATGAACAACGTCCTCCGTGTTCTTTGAGATCAGTACTGACCCGTTCTGAAATGAGAGATGCAGAAACTTCGACAAAATTACATTTCTCACAAGACATACTCTCAGAACACAGGCTACTGATTCTTTGTTATGTACAGTACTCACCATAAATATCTCCCATATGCAACATTTCCTCGGCCATGGACACAAGGACCAAACGGGTTAAGAAAAATAAAATAAATATAAAAAATTATCTATAACCGTAGATATTGAGAACCAAGTTTCCAAATGTACAAAAATTACACTCAAAACATAACAGAATCCGTACTAAAAATGTCACTTTGCTCTTCATTGCAAAGATGGTGGTAACCCTGGACCAAAATAAAAGCTTCTGGTAATATTCATATGTTAATTCAGGCTCAGGTGCAGTATTATTTTTATCAAAATAAACGTTTTTGGTTATGTAAATTGCTGATTACAAACCTGCTTTATTGTGTAAATCACTCAAGCATTCTGCATACAGTAGGTGCAAGAATGAAGATCGTGGTGTGTTCAAAACCCTTGTTGAAAAACAGTAATAGATTCGGGGTTCCGCGGAAATACATAAGATTATTAAGGGTGTCGTGCCAGATAAAATTTGGGAACCGCTGGTCTATAGTTTATTTGCGGTTATGGCCAACTTTTCTGAAGACCTGATCAAGTTATACTTCCAGAATATTCCTCCGCCTCGTGGAAACAAAACCTAACCAAGTATAGAAAATTACACCACAGAGTCTGAGCACCGCATTGCGCGCACTCGGTGTAATAATATTTTGCATGAGAACTATTTCTTACGAGGCATTACCAACACACCTATTTTATATCTGTTTTTTATTCATATTAACTTAAAATTAAATTATATAATTTATGTATAAAATATAACAACATTTCAGTTGAACCAAAAGCAGGGCACTTTTCGTTAACAGAAGTACAAAACGCTTGCGATACATTACACCTTTAAGAAATATACACACATGTCATGCTTAGGGTAATTTTTTAAAGGTTAATTTAAATAATATGAAGGAATCGCGAATTGACTAGACCTGTTTCCTAAATATACCAGGGTCCGCGGTGGCTGAGCGGTTAGACTGTNGACAGAAGTACAAAACGCTTGTGATACATTACGCATTTAGGAAATATACACACATGTCATGCTTGGGGTGATTTTATAAAGGTTAATTTAAATTATATGAAGGAATCGCGAATTGACTAGACCTGTTTCCTAAATATACCAGGGTCCGCGGTGGCTGAGCGGTTAGACTGNATATGAAGGAATCGCGAATTGACTAGACCTGTTTCCTAAATATACCAGGGTCCGCGGTGGCTGAGCGGTTAGACTGTTCGCCTCCCACAAAGACGAATCGGGTTCAATTCCCGGTCGGGTCACTTCCGGATTTTCGTAATTAGGAATCGTGCCGGACGATGCCGCTGGTCGGNATCGGGTTCAATTCCCGGTCGGGTCACTTCCGGATTTTCGTAATTAGGAATCGTGCCGGACGATGCCGCTGGTCGGTGGGTTTTCTCGGGGGTTTCCTTTTTACTCCGCCCTTGCATTCCGGTGCTGCTCCATTCTCACCTCATTTCACCCTCATCGGCTCTCAAGACCTCGTCGTTAACGGCCGGGCCAAATCTCTCAACTCAACTCGACCCTAGAGCTTGGAAATGCCCCTCTGGCGTCTTGTAACAGTAATCTGNTTCCTTCGCCGTGTAAATCTTCCCACCGGCCAATTACGGTCCTCGGCTTACTTTAAGGCTCCCGCCTACCTGGAGCAGAGAAGCGCCGGGAGCGATAAGGACGACACTGCCACGTGCGTCAAGTGCGCCATCGCCGCTAAGCGCAAGGCCCTGAACTGGCGTGCAGTGTCCTAGTCGCGTTGCGTGCACCTATGGGACTTTCAGTGGTGATCCTATTATTTTATTGGTGTAAAGTCTGCAGGTAGGTTAAAAGCAGGGCCCTTGAGTAGTTTTGTATGTATCTGACGCGTATATTTTGAGATGCAGCGCTTTGAAAAATCCGTTTTTAGCCTTTTTAGAGTTCTCTGAAATGGTGTTTCTAATGTGCGTGACGTCTTGAAAGCGCTCAACAGCCCTCGTCTGATGTGCGTGTTCTTTACGTAGATCATTACATTGGACGCACGTTTAATAGCTTCGTGGGAAAGCGTGTATTTCAAACAAACTGCAACGCAATTCAAGCGCCAGGTAGGCGGGGGAGCCTTGAAAGAGCGCATTTACTACAGTGGACCGGGACCCGCCGACTAACGGCAACGTCCGCCATGTTTCCCATATCTGAAAATCTGGGTGAACCCGCCGGGAATCAAACCTGGTTCGTCTTGGTGGGAGGTGAGTATTCTAATTACTACACCACCGCGGCCCCAACAAGACTTGTACACATTTTTTCTTCTCACGTTTTATTATTAATGTTTTTCTAATCAATTACGTACGTAAAATAGTTCGATATTTTCCTGGGTAGATAAAGCCCTTCAATTTTATTTCACATCTTTNATTACGTACGTAAAATAGTTCGATATTTTCCTGGGTAGATAAAGCCCTTCAATTTTATTTCACATCTTTGTCTTTCTAGTTAAATTTTAAACACAGGAGGACTTAAAAGAACTTCAAAAGCATCTCTCTCTCTCTCTCTCTCTTCCTCCCTCCCTCACTCTCCCCCTCTCTCTCTCACACAATATATATATATATGTATTTATTTATTTATATTTATATCTACTCTTTTGTAAAATAAAAATTAATATATAAATAATGAAAATTTAGATTTTTGTTACAAGTCCAGTTCTTTGTCTAATGAATGAGTGATGAGTAGGGGCAGTGATATTTCGCGAAAAGATTTCGAGACAAGAAAGCACTGTAGGGTCGTCCAGCTTCTTTGATTGGCTAAAAAATATTCTGGCTCGTGTTAACCGTTTGCGCACGAATCACGAAGGTTCAGTGTCGTAGTTACTTAGTCCTGAGTGGCTTGGTCGAAGACGGACACGGCCCCAGCAGCCAATGGAGGTATAACAACATCTGAGGTGTGTATATAGTATTGAAGTCTACCGTGTGCTCCGTTTTTTACGCGAAAAGTCTCTGGCCCTAGTGATGAGCAAACATAAACTCATCTCAGTCGCCACCAATACACTGCACTTTTAACAAGTTTCAGAATGGGTAAGGGGCCACGGTGGTTTATTGGTTAGACTACTCGCCTCCCACCAAGGCGAACCGGGTTAGATTCCCAGCGGGGTCGTTCCCCGGATTTTCGCAAGTGGCAATCGTGCTGGACGATGCCGCGGGTCGGCGGGTTTTCACGGGGATCTCCCGTTTCCTCCACCCTTGCACTCCGGCGCTTCTCCATTCTCACCTTGCTTCACCCTCATCGGCTCTCAATACCTCAATGAAAAGTGCCACCCAAATCTCTTCACTCACTCACTCACTCAGAATGGGTAAGCATTCAGAAGTGAAATTGTGTTTTGCGCTTCCTCCGATGTGGGCGTATCCATTCGCTCATTGGCATTGGCTGCGCGTGACTCTGGAAACTGGTATTGTGTCTGATTGGCTACCGCGTGCTGCGGAAGATCTCCTATTGGCCGGGCTACCGGGTGGCGAGTGAGATACCAGTCGCTGATTGGCGAACGGCGTTCCGACGTGCTGCTGTTCAGCGACGCCATTTTGCTGGCGCGTGCAGCTGGAGCTCGCTGCATGAGCGGGCGCGTCACCTCTGTACACTCTCCTATTCTATGGTTAAGTTACGGAACTACGTTGTTGCCAACTTAACAAAGAACGCGCCATTCTATCTGACGTTAAAGCACGCGCATGTACGGGAAGGGGCATTGTTCTTAGGTTGAATTTTGAAGTCTCAATGAACCATGAACCAACAATATAAATAAGTTTACGTTACACATGGTCGTATTCTGAAAACCTTTTGATTTGGAAGTGAAAGAATAATGAACGAACGAGTATATATACCGCGGCGAAAAGTTATGGACTGGCACTAATCCGCCTATTTCACGGTACGATGTGGCGAACCTCGTTTGACATTATTAACTTACTTCATAAACGACGTGGTCTTTGAGGTCGAAGAGATAACGATCGCAGTTCACTGCCGATCTCGACTGCAGGACGCCCGGATCAAGCATCCTGCCTCCCTTTTTTCCACCCAAACGGGCAAGCACAGTGTCGCCACTACAAGGAGAAACATTATTTAACATGGCGCGGGCCTCTCGACTGTGATAATACGTCCCTCCCAGACAACACAAGCGATTTTTCCCCCCTCCTCTACGCCGTACTCAAAGCTAGCGACCCTCGCAAGGGGAGAGAGGGGTCGAAGACCCCCCGCGATGCCTTCACATGAGTCGGATGGGGTGGGCCCGTCGACCCGTCGCATTTTCCCAGGGACCCAGGCCCCCACGCCACCAACCAGAAATAATCAATCTTGCGACCGTGTTATTGTTAATTTGGCCTCGCTTCTCTCGAGCCACGTGGCCTCTGGTTCGAACTCCCGCATGGTTGTTTTTCTCTCTCTCTCTCTCTCTCTCTCTCTTCCTCTCCCCGCCCGCCACGAGCCCAGTGCGGGCTACGCATGCGCAAACAACCGCCCCTTGTTTAGCTCCCGGGGTAGACGCCCCCGATGCTTGTTTGCTTCTAGCCCGGGCCCGGCGACTGTCCCGGCGTTTAATGAGCTATTGTGCGGTGTTTGCTTCGGGGAAATTGACGAAATAATGTAGGACTGGTTTCGTCACTTGCGGTGGAGCAGCACCGTGATCAGGGACATATCGTTTTATGGACCGTTCGTGGTTACTTACAACTTCTCTGCTTTAAAGCTATTCTTCCATCTCATACAAACAAAGCTTAACCAAGTCTAGAAAATCACACCAAACGGCCACGCACCGCGTTAGTGCGCTCGCAGTTTGATAATATTTTGCATGATAACTATTTCTTACTAGGTATTACCAACGCTTCTGTTTTCTGTAGGTTCAGGGGAGCGATTCCCGTGGGAAATCGAACCCGGTTCGTCTTTATGGGGTGCGAGCGCTCTAAACAGGTGCGCCAACCGTGACATGTGGATTCTGTGTGGGTTATATACAGGCCTATATATAAAGAGTGGTCCTGAACTACAGGTACAAACACTGTGAGGTGATTCACTATGCAAAATGGGATAGAAAACATCATACGAACAATGTCGTACAGTAACTCGCATGGGAGGTAGCCACCCTTGTAATTCGATATTTAAAACGGTGTTAACTGAAAATAATAAAACCTACATGAGATGGAAGGGCCATTCTGTGTATAATGTTTTCTTAACAAAGACCTGAAACCTGCCAACAGTTATAGAGTATTATCATCCCCGTACAGTGAGAAAATAGAGGGTGGTATGTAAGTATCCTAACAATGTGTGTGTAACCGTAACCCTAGGGTATTTTGTAAAGACGTGATAATCATACATACATTACGTTAATACACCAATAACGTTGCCGTGATGTAACACTCTCAGGCGAACAGTTTGCGAGAAAACAGACAAAAGAACGCAAGTGTGGACTTGGTTGCCTGCCAGGTACAAACTTTGTCCGTTTTGTCTCGAACACTGTTCGCCTGAGAGTGTTACATCAATATAGCGTGTTTCCGTGCAGTAACGTGTGATTTTAACGTCTTTACAAAATACTCGAAGGTTACACACACATTGGTAGGAAAATAACATACCACCCCCTAGTGTCCCAATGTAGGGGATGATAGTACGCAACAACTGTTCACAGGTTTCAGGTTGTGGTTAAAGAAAACCTTATTCATAGACTGGCTCTTTCATCTCACGTAGGTTTCATTATTTTCCGGTAGAACCATTTGAAATATAAATTTTCAAGGGTGGCTACCTTCCTTTCGAGTTACTGTTCGACATTGTTCGTATTATGTTTTCTATTCTATTTTGCATAAGGAATCACCTCACAGCATTTGTACCTGCAGTTCAGGACCACCCTGTATAATGCACACGTATTCTATCCATCTACAGAAACCATAAATTCATTACTACTATGTACATTCAGTTTAAATGTGTTTACAGGTTTAATCGATTAATGCGTATTAATAAACTAATTGCTAGCCCACACCTCGGAGAAAAACAAAAACAGAAGGGCTTTCAAAAGATAATTTAACTTGGCCCGGTTCCACGCGGGTTTTCGGCCTAAGTGCCCTAGTTGGCATGAAAAATAATAACCTGCAGTTGTTACCCGTGACGATATTTCTTAAAAGAGCTCCAGGTGCCCTAGCACGCATACGCATCATGCGTCTCGTTCCCGGCCGTAAAGGAGCGCAGTGCGTAATTGCCGTGCGTAATGATCGCGCGCAGTATATCATCATGAAAGAGGCCCTGCATCACGGCCGCGTGGAACGAATCTGGGTTTAGATGACCCGTTATTACGACCCGGGATCAAACCGAGATGCATCAATTAGACGTGATTTGTCCGCTATTGACCGAGCGCTTTGAAAATCGCTGGTTGCGTGTTTTTTTTTTCCCCGACGCACATAGCTCCTATGTAAAAATTAATATTTGACTAGGGCGTGATACCCGGTATTTAAGTCTTTACGATGTGACGCCGTCGAATTGTTGCGAACTTAATTCTGCTTCAATAATACCAATTCATACTTCTGAATGTACAAGAAATCGCAAAGGAACGGATTTCACTGAACGTCAGTTTCACCGTTACACATTCAATAATACTTTAATGCAGGGCGCTTCCTTTACAATTTTGTTGCCAACTTTACAGGGGAACGCAAGCCACTGTTTTAGTTAAATCACATGCTATTAAGGGAATTTATTTCTCAGGTTGGTTTTTTAAAACGTTGAGTTACCATTGGCCATCTTTACCGCCAGTGGCCTTGTCTGCAAAACACCGAATTAGCAGTTATTTAACGATGGCTGAATAACGAGATGGATGTTTATCCTTTACCGTAACTGTTTCTCCTCGCTCGAACGCTGGCAGTCGGGAAAAAATTGCATCAAGTTGGTAGCCCATTTGAACATACACTGTAAGAACATTTCTGGTATACTTCCTGAAGCCCTGCTGAAGTTCTACTTAAAGGACATTTCTCCTCCCCATGCAAACAAAGCTTAACCAAGTCTAGATAAACACGCCAAAGGGACGGCGCACAACATTCGTGCTCATACAGCGTAATAATGCTTTCCATAAGAACTATATTTCAGTAGGCACTACCAACACACCTATTCTCTCCCTGTTCTATTCATATTAATTATAAATTAAATATTAAAATTTATAAACAAAATGTAAGTAAAAATTAAATTTAACGAAAAATGAGACACTATTATGTTAACACTAGTATAAAACGCTTGTGATATATGACATATTTAGACATAATAAAACACGTCATGCATAGGGTGATTTTTCAAAGATTTGATTTAAAAAGGTGTGAAGAAACCACGAATAGAGTATATATTTAAGATACTGCAGCCTGAAAACGCAGTTTATAACGATAGTGGAGGTACCGGCATCCAAAATAATATTTATAACAGGCCTAATATATCGTAAGTGCATAGTCCATTCGTGGTTTCTTCTCACTTTTTTGAATCAAACCTTTGAGAAATCACCCCGTGTATAACGTGCCTGGTGGTTTTCCAAATACATTTGATGTGCCAAAAGCGTTTTATACTTCTGTTAACGTAACAGCGTCTTATCTTAGGTTAAATTGAACTTTTGCTTTCATTTTATTTATAAATTATGATGATTAATGTATAATTAAAACGAAAAAAAAAAAACAGAGAAAAAATAGGTGTGTTGGCAATGCCTAGTAGGAAATAGTTCCCATGCCAAATATTATTAAAGTTGATGCGCACGAACACGGTGTGTTGTCCCTATGGCGTAATTTTCTAGTACTGGTTAAGCCTTTTTTTGCTTGAGGCAGAGGAATATCCTGTAAGGGTAGCAGAAGGGTTTCAGGAAAGAAAGAATTAACCTTCAAAGGACTGTGCCAATCAGCATGACGTGATAATACGATCATAGTGGAGTGAAGAGATGTGGGCGGCTATTTACATCGATATCTTGAGAGCCGATGACGGTGAAGTAAGATGAGTATGGAGTAGCCCTGGAATGCAATGGCGGGGGAAACGGGATATCCCCGAGAAAATCCTCTGACCAGTGACATCGTCTGGCACGATTCCCACATGCGAATGTCCGGAAGTGATCCGGCCGGGGATTTAACCCGATTTTCCTTGGTGGGAGGCGAGCAGTCTAACCACTCAGCCACCGCGGCCCCTGGTATATTTACGAAACAAGTCTAGTAAATTCGCGGTTTCTTCACACATTTTTAAAGTTAACATTTAAAAAATCACCCCAAGCATGACATGTGTGTATATTTCCTAAATATGTCATCTATCACAAGCGTTTTGTATTTCTGTTAACGAAAAGTACCTTACTGATGGTTCAACTGAAATTGTATTATATTTTATACATAAATTATATCAACTCTTTTGAAGTTAATATGAATAAAAAACAGAGAGAAAAAAGTTGTGTTGGCAATAAAACAATTACGCGACCAATCAGAAACTAACTTTTTAAAAAATTTAGAGATTTTTTTTATGAATTGCTGATATTTACGATCAGCGTGCTGTCTTACCCTGATGTAATACAAACGTTCTTAATTTTGTTCCTTAACATAATAAAAAAAAATATTTTTTTTGCTAGCAAATATTTGCACGGGTTAATCAGTTATAGAAGTAAATTTACAAACACGTTTAAAAGACGCTTCACGTGCAAAATTCTTTGTTTGGATAGACGGAAATCGGAAATTACTACGAAGTTCTTTTCGGACACTTTTTTTTTTTTCGTCACTAGTTCGTTTAACTCTGACTCACGCAGCTGGAAATGCAGATTTTTGATTGGCCAGCATAGAACGTGGCGTAAGAAAATAGGAAAAATCTCAGTCCTCCTTACGCAGTCACTGCGAGCTGGCGGCCATCTCATTCAAATACGTTGCATTGTAGTAGGCGCCATAATAAACAACTGTATGTTCAATTCTCTACTGTTGCTTGTTACTGCGAGTGTAGCACGGGCTTCACTCGAACAGCGGAAGCAGCGCTGCGAAGAGGAAAACGAAGAAGGGACCTGAACCTTGGAAGTTAAAAAAATAGCACACGTCCGTGAAAATAATAGTATTTTGTACGATATTATAGTAAACTAACGACAATTCTTTCTGTATCTATTTAAGCTCTGGTACTATGCACTGTGTATATATATATGTGTGCATGTGTGTGTAAAATTGTACTGTAGTACTACAAAATTTAATAGCTGGAAAACAAACCCCGTGTGTACAAAAAATATCGACATGCTTCAACAGCACTTCAAATGAACGTACACATCGTCTGAATTCATAAAACATCTATGATAGTGTCGTCTTGATCAAAATATTCTCAATGTTGAGGTGTAAATAACGGGTGTGAACGAAAACTAACGAATATAACTCTGCGCATTGAAAAGTTAAATGTAACAGTACGAAATAAGTAATAGTGGTATGGATCGTTTTAAATTATAGTCCTTTTGCGAATTATAATAGGTTTGCTACACTACATCGTACAGAGCTGAATGTTGTAGTAGAAATGCTGTATATGGTACGGTTCACATCCCTGCGAACGCAGCTTCAGTGTTGCGGGATAATCGCCTCTCTCTCGAGCGTGGATACAGAACGTCACTGCGACGGGACAAGCGAGGGCGGGTGTGTACACTTCGGATCGAGCAAACCAACCGATTCGTATACGGCTGTGACAGCGGGTAACAACGGCTTATCTGCCACTCCAGAGTAGCGTTACCAAGTGACACGTACTGGGCGGGAATTCCTATTATAGTGGCGGTTTCTTCACTCTTTTCGAACCAAACCTTTGAAAAATCACCCCAAACGTGTTTCATTGTTTCATAATTATGTTATGTACCACAATCATTTTATACTTGTGTTAACATAGAAATATATAAAAGTACCCCATGATTTGTTTAAATGAAAGTTTATTTACATTATATCTACAAATTATAGTTTTTAATTTATAGTAAATATGAATAAAGATAATGAGAAAACAGGTGTGTTGGTAATGCATACTAAGAAATAGTTCTTATGCAAAATATTATTACACTGAGTTAGTGGGCACGAATGCGGTGCGTTGTCCCTTCGATGCAATTTTATGGACTCGGTTAATCTTTGTTTGCATGGAGCGGTGGAATATCCTGGAAGCAGAACTTCAGCGTGGCTTCAGAAATGTTGGAAGTGACGGTGAATGAACTATAAACAATATTAAACGCCTTAGGAATCATTGCGACGACGGCGATGGAAAACAGCGAGTTTCGCGTGTCCTTTGTTCCTAAAAATTTTAAGCGGCGACTGTAGCGTTTTAATACAGCAGTCTGTTTAGAAATGGTACGGCATTGTCGCATAGTTCAAAACACTCTTTCACTGAAGAATAAATATCGGGAACAGAGGGCTGGCTACAGCGATTTTTGCTGACTTCAGCCCTTTTCAACGACCACATTTGTGTTTAAATAACCAAATTTACGAATGAGCAACACAATACTGACTTCCATTTCTGACCTGAAAAAAATGTTTAAATTGAAAGTACTAATGTAAACAAAACATGTGAATATGTAATGAAATACTTTTCAGTTGTCAATTGAAGTTATGTGAAATGGTTTGGTGACAAGATGTAAATTACTGAATCTTAAACAGTTTGCATTATTCGCGGGAAAATGAAAACATTATTTCCGGGACACAATTAAAATCACGCGCAAAAATATTAAATAACTCGTAAAAAGTAAATTTTCTATAATCTTAAATTGTCAGAAATTACCATGAATCCGAAATTATGACGATAGAAACGAAGAATTTCTGCAAAAGAGACGAAGCTGAGCCTTGAGACTGTTGCCTGACATAACTGCTTACAATGAGGATAGGGTGGCTCCTCAATTGAAGCACTTTTTAAAGCTACCCAGGGATGTTTTTCACGTTTCAACTCGGAAAGATCGGGAGCGATTAGTGAGTGAGCGAAGATATTTTGGCGGCCCTTAACAGCGAGGTCTTGAGAGCCGACGAGGGTGAAGCGAAGCGAGCATGGAGCAGCGCCGGAATGAAAGGGCGGGGGAAAACTGGAGATCCCAGAGAAGACCCGTCGACCAGTGGCATCGTCCGGCACGATTAGAACCCGGTTCACTTAGGTGGGAGGCAAATAGTATAGCCACTACACCACCGCGGCCCCGGGAGTGATAAGGGTCGCATTACTACGCCTAGGGCTCTGAACTTGTGTCGCAGTGTTCTCGTCGTTCTGCCTGTACCTTCGTGACTATAAGCGATGACCGTATCATTTTGTGGGTTGGAAGTTTGTGGCAAAGTTAAACGCAGGGCTGTATACGAACCTCGCAAGAATTCGCCCAGAGTATTTTAAGTTGTCTGAATATGTAGTGTCTAGCCATGTTTAACAGCTTTAACACGGAGTTTCCAATAAGCGTGATCTGTTGAAGCTTGTACACTGAAGATCCAAAAAAACTGGTATAGGCGTGCGTACGCAACTAACAGAAGTATGGAACCAATCAGAGAAACGCGATGCGGTCGGCAGCTAGATTGGTTGCTGCTTCTACAATGGCAGGTTATCAAGATTTAAGTGAGTTTGAACGTGGTGTTATAGTCGGCGCACGAGAGATGGGACATAGCATCTCCGAGGTAGCGACAACATTTGGATGTTCGCGTACGACCATTTCACGAGTGTAACGCGAATATCGGGAATCCGGCAAAACATCACATCTTCGACATCACTGCGGCCGGAAAAATACCGTGAAAGAACGGGACAAACGACGACTGACGAGAATCATTAAACGTGACAGACGTGCAACCCTTTCTCAAATTGGCGCAGATTGGATTTGTGGACTGTCCTGCAGGATTCATGGTGTGAATTGCCTCCTGCATACCTTCAGACGTTAGTCGAGTCCATGCCACATCGTCTTGCGTCACTTCTGCGTGCTCGGGGGGCCCTACACGATATTAGGCAGGCGTACCAGTTTTTTTGGCTCTTCAGTGTATTTCGTGCTAGTCTGAAGTTTTATTTATTTTCGTAATCAAACAGACTGTGAACACGTCCCGTAGTTTGTTTTAAAAACGTGTGACAGGAACATACTGTAACCCATTTCGCGCGCCTGGCAGACAAGCGCATTCAGCTCTTGTGTCAATATGGAAGTTCGCTTGGAAGATTCCGCGCAATCACAGATTTAGTGGTCCAGACATATTTCCTGCACATCCGTTGTTTTGCGCGTTCACGCGTATCTCAGCGGACAATTATCCTGACAATACAACTTTTTGTCATGAAAGATAAAAACCAATTATCCAAGCACGTGCACTCAGAGAACTGCCAACATAATATTTTGTCGTGTACAAAAAACTTGAAAAACAACTAGATTAATTTTGTTCGTGTAAAGAAATACGCGCTTTAATAAACAAAGCCTCTCTGTTGGGACAAAAGAAATTAGACTGTCAACAAAATATTTGGTTGTATCAACTGAATATATTTGTTTAGCCACTTATTTGATCGCCTTCGCTCGAAAATGCTATTCAAGAGTTTGTTTGCATTTTTGTGACAATTAGGATAATAAAAGTTTTAGTGCATTTATTCGTGCTCAGTAATTGTATAAACACCGTAATAAAACAAGTTCAACAGGAAGCTATAAATCAAAGCTATACGATTTGAAATATTGAGTTACAAACGTTGTCCAGTATTGGAAAAGTATTTAATTAAAACATTCCGATTTCGTCAGTTATCACTTTAGCTAAGGTTGCAGAGGCGTGGCGCTCGTGCTCAGGTGGTCTAGGTTCGAATCCCTGTCAAGCTCCCAACTTAGTTTACACTAACTGAAACTGTGTTAGGTACGTAGAGCTGAACCAATATTTAGTTGCACCGATCAAATATTAGTTTTGGACAACCAAATAACGACAATATAATTTGGTTTTAACTACAAAATATTTTATTGCCCCCTATAAAAACAATTAATTTGGTTGCGCCAAACAATCTTTATTTGTTAAAAAAAAACTTTTTCCCAGTGTGCGGTTTTGTTTTTATCATATAGAGTGTATTAAAAACAATGGTGGAAAAAAATCACATTTTAGAATCTACCTGTGCAGTTTCCTTAACCGGTAGATGATTAATAAAATGCTACAGTCGTAATTTAATATAAGGGATTTAATCGTGTTTAATGAAGTCCCACTGTTACAGATCTAATTTGCACAGGAAAGAGTGACAACGAAAGCACTGCACGCCGATTCGGCGCCTTGCGCGTAGGGGCGACGGGGATCTGGGCGCACGTGTTATTGTCGCCCGTATCGCCGAGCCACGAACGCGAAAAACAAAAACAAATTCTCGTGCCCGTGTGTTTGTAAGAATACGGAGGTGAAACGGCCACTTTCACCACGAACTTCAGACGCACGCGCCAGCAAAATGGCGTCGCCGGCCAGCGCCATGTTGGAACATCGTTAGCCAGTCAGCGCGTGGTAGACACTTGCCAGTCTGGAGCCCAGCCAATAGGGAGCCAAGGGATATTAGTTAGGCCTACGCGTTTGCCACAATGTCGCTTGGTGGATGCATAAGTAATAATTTACGGCAATAAATATTTTTACACGCGGCGTAGGTACACACATTACTGATAGTGGATACGAAAAATTCTTTCAAAAACGTTCAACAACATACCAGCACAAGAAATATATTATATAGAAATTGAACTTTTAATGTGGGCTGCGAAACTTCCCATTGTAATCGATGATTCTACTGAATCATGCATGCCAACTCTCAAAGGCGATTCGCTCCGGCGTTAAGCTCGCCGCCTACTTGGAGGTTGTTGGGGCGCGCCTGAGGCAGGGAAGCGCGGGAGCGATAAGGACTACACCGACACGCGCGCCTAATGTCCCTTCGCTCCTACGCGCAAGGCTCTGAAACTGGCGGTGCAGTGTTCTCGTCGTGCTGCATGTGCCTATGGGACTTTAAAAGCGGTGACCCTATAATTTTATTGTTGTAAAGTCTGCAGCAGAGTTCAATGCAGGTCCCTATGGCAGTTTCCCATGTTCCCAATCAGTATATTACGAGATACAGCAGTGTGTAATAGCCGTTTTTAGCTATGTGTAGGGCCAGTGACTTTTCGTGTAAAAATCGGAGCACACAGTAGACTTTCAATACTATATACACACCTCAGTTGTTGTTATACCTCCATTGGCTGCTGGTGCCGTGTCCGTCTTTGACCAAGCCACTCAGGACTAAGTAAATCCGACACTGAACCTTCGTGATGCGTGCGCAAACGGTTAACACGGACCAGAACATTTTTTACCCAATCAAAGATGCTGGACGAACCTACAATGCTTTGGATTGTATCTTGTCTCGAAATCTTTACGCGAAATATCACTGCCCCTAGCTATGTGGGAGAGCTCGGAAATAGTATTTATAATATGTGTTATGTATTGAGAGTATTATACGTACCTCGTCTGAAGTGTGTTTTATGTTCGTACGTTGGTATCATGGGGACACGTTTAATGGTTGAGAAAAAAAACGCGGATTTCAAACACGGCAACGCAATTCAAGCGACAGGTAGAGATCGCACATCAATATATTCACATCAAGTGAAGAGTAACTTTAAGTTCAGATTTTCCTGTGATTAGTTGAACGAACGTCTAATTAACGTAATGGTGTCTCCGCGTCAGCCAAACATATGCAAGAAACGATCTTTGGTCTATAGGTTTTCTGTGTTCGTTTTCAAACACGAAGGCTTCCAATTGGACTGTATGTTGTGTTACAGCGTACGATCAAAATTTCAAGTTGACGTATTAATTTGATTTGTTCGTGATCGTGCGTAGTTTAATCAAACAAATTTAAGATGTAAAAAATTCAAACTCGACGAAAATCTATGGGCGCGAACAACCACCGGTTTAGGGGAGAGGTGGAGATTGTTGTACATACTTACAAATGTTTCAAATATTTGGGACAAGTGTTACAATGTACGCTTGTTTGATGTTTATATACAGGTTGATTCTAAAATCATGGGACAAATTTTGAGGGGTGGTAGAGCTCACTATAGCAAACAATTATTGTATAGGAATATATGGGCGGAAGTGACGCGTTGAGGCACAAACACAAACATAACACATGACATGCAAAACATTGTTTATTTACAATGTTGCCGCTAAATGCCCTTTTTTTTTATCGAGTTTCGATTTGTTCCTATGGGGGCATTAGAAAGTCCTCATTTACGAGACTCCAGTTGATTCCATTGAAGACCTCGTCGCTCGACTATCCTGTGCGGCTGCACGCGTGCGTGAAATACCCGGCGTATTTGCATCTGTTCACCAATCACTCCACCGACGCTATCAAGCTTGCAATACTGTCGGTGGTAGCAATTTTGAGCAATTATTATAAACATTGCTATAAAAAGGCATTTAGCGGTGACGTTGTAAATAAACAATTTTTTGTTTCATGTCATGTGTTATGTTTGAGCTTGTGCCTCAACGCGTCACTTCCGCCCATATATTCCTATACAATAATTGTTTGTTTTAGTGAGCTCTACCACCCCTCAAAGTTTGTCCCATGATTTTAGATTCATCCTGTATACAAACATAAAATACACAGACCATGGGTATATAGGTAGGCCCCCGTATACATACGCTTCATTATGACTTCTTAACAAACCCGCGCCATTATTAACTCTAGCGTGAACACAGCTATTATTTTATGAAAATTCTGACATATAGTTAACTCCAAGTTGACATAACGAGCCCGTGTTCGTTTAAAAGCGAATTGGTCTTGAAGGCTTTAATCACGATGCACAACGAATAACAGCTCAGGAAATTAAAGTTCAAGAGGGCCGAAGCAGAACTCGGTGTTTCTATTGTAACGTGAGCTGACACGTTTGTGCGTTCAGAAAATAAAGTGCTTTTCAAGGCCTAAGTTATCGTTGCACGGCAGCGTGCTTCTGCATCGTGCAACCTATGCTCGAGCAATAATTAATTACCTGTCTATCAAACATCAAAAGGTTTCTATATGTGCGATGCTATCTTTCATGTCGAGGTGTACTGAGATGCAGTTTACTTTCTAATCCCGATCAATAGATCTTGCCCAACGCACTTCAAAATTTCGCGAACTTTTCTTTATCAGGAAAGAATCGCGGTAAAANACCGACGCTATCAAGCTTGCAATACTGTCGGTGGTAGCAATTTTGAGCAATTATTATAAACATTGCTATAAAAAGACATTTAGCGGTGACGTTGTAAATAAACAATTTTTTTTTCATGTCATGTGTTACGTTTGAGCTTGTACCTCAACGCGTCACTTCCGCCCATATATTCCTATACAATAATGGTTTGTTTTAGTGAGCTTTACCACCCCTCAAAGTTTGTCCCATGATTTTAGATTCATTCTGTATACAAACATAAAATACACAGACCATGGGTATATAGGTAGGCCCCCGTATACATACGCTTCATTATGACTTCTTAACAAACCCACGCCATTATTAACTCTACCGTGAACACAGCTATTATTTTATGAAAATTCTGACATATAGTTAACTCTAAGTTGACATAACGAGCCCGTGTTCATTTAAAAGCGAATTGGTCTTGAAGGCTTTAATCACGATGCACAACGAATAACAGCTCAGGAAATTAAAGTTCAAGAGGGCCGAAGCAGAACTCGGTGTTTCTATTGTAACGTGAGCTGACACGTTTGTGCGTTCAGAAAATAAAGTGCTTTTCAAGGCCTAAGTTATCGTTGCACGGCAGCGTGCTTTTGCATCGTGCAACCTATGCTCGAGCAATAATTAATTACCTGTCTATCAAACATCAAAAGTTTTCTATATGTGCGATGCTATCTTTCATGACGAGGTGTACTGAGATGCAGTTTACTTTCTAACCCCGATCAATAGATCTTGCCCAACGCACTTCAAAATTTCGCGAACTTTTCTTTATCAGGAAAGAATCGCGGTAAAANCCCGATCAATAGATCTTGCCCAACGCACTTCAAAATTTCGCGAACTTTTCTTTATCAGGAAAGAATCGCGGTAAAAAAATTTTGTGAGCTGTGTAGAGCTTTTACTTTTACAGCATTCTGGGCACCCACTCGACCGTTTAATGTGTTACATAATGTCTTGGATTACTGCTCAAGATAATTTGGCACCCGAAATGACCACTTAATTATGTAAACATGAGCACGCTACATTTTGAACATTAACTGGCACACGAATCGAGTTTATATCAAACTCTTCTGCCTACACCTAAAACGTGAAGATCACTGTGGCGGTATTTGTTCGTGAGATTTCGGGTTCTACTTCCGAGTGAGGCACGGCTGTGTGAGGTTGCCAAATATCCATTAAGTTTTGTATGTGCCCCTTATAGACATGTGATGCAATTCCAATAAAAATAACTGGTTTTTTATAGTTTCTGATATTGTTAAGGACATGAGGTCGTGCGTTGTCTATTCATGCCATCTTGCGACACTACTGCTCTCTCGTGGCAGACAAAGCAGTTAGCTTGTGCCCGAGCGCAACAACGGTACAAGTCACGTGGTGAAAACAACACAACGTCTCAAGTTTTTTCTGTTTTAAACACTCCACACACCAGAAATAAATATTTTTCTGACTATCTAATATATATATATATATATATATATATATAAACTCATCATAAAAACGCCATAAACAAATATTCAGCAACCTAAATTATAATAGTGTACGCAATTATTCTTCAGGAAAAGGGCAGATTTTTGTGACTGGTCCAGTGACACGACACGCACTATCCCATCCTGTCCAGGGTGGACTGCAGTCACACGTGCTGTCTTCCACCTTAGTGGAGGCAAATTCGGGTCTTTCAAAAGACCAGCTGGTTCACTTGAATGTTGGAGACTGAGGTGAGGTCCACTTGCTTCTCTGTTGGATTGTGTGGAAATACTCGTTACTCCAGCGCTTCCAGACCCTCTGCTGGAACTGAGTGATTAGCTACCACCTGTCGAGATGATTTTACTGAAGGTCTGACAAGTCGTTGTCTGTCAGAACTACCGAAGCATCACCCACTAGGAAATGCCCTGGAGTGAGAACGTCATACTCGTGAAGATCGTCTGATAAGGCAAACAGTAGTCGAGAGTTCAGCACTGCAGACATCGGTGCGAATAGAGTTCCTGTTCATCATAAGGAAGGGGTTGTGAGCCCACCATACATTTCTGGTGTTCTTTTACACTTTTAATGGCAGCCTCCCAGATGCCACCAAAGTGAGGCTTGTGGGGGTACCGATCGACGACTTTGTCCCTCCCTGACCTGCCTCACTTACAATTTGTTGTTGGCTTTCTCCACAGATGAGGCTTTTGTATACTTCCTTCAGGTAGTTCCTGGCACCCACCAGGTTGGTTCCACTGTCGTAGAATATCTCCGATGGAAACCCTCGGATGGATATGAGAATTGAGAGAGATTTGGGTGCTTTTTAACAACGAGAGTAGATCGGATGGATATAAATCACTTCAGTGCAGAGAGGAATGCTGCTGCAGAAAGGTCAGTGACGAGCTCCAGGTGTACAGCCTTAGTCACCGTGCAGATGAACAAGCACATTTTTGGGTGATCTTCCTTCTCGTTCTTACTGGGGTAGCAACCAATAGACACCCAAAGTTAATTCCAACATGCAAAATACTCTACCCTGAGCGAATCGCGAGGCAGACAGCATGCCGAACGGGGGTGCTGATTAAGCTGCTCTTATTTTAATACATGCAACACCGTTGCGAAGGAGCTTACGAATNGGATGGATATAAATCACTTCAGTGCAGAGAGGAATGCTGCTGCAGAAAGGTCAGTGACGAGCTCCAGGTGTACAGCCTTAGTCACCGTGCAGATGAACAAGCACATTTTTGGGTGATCTTCCTTCTCGTTCTTACTGGGGTAGCAACCAATAGACACCCAAAGTTAATTCCAACATGCAAAATACTCTACCCTGAGCGAATCGCGAGGCAGACAGCATGCCGAACGGGGGTGCTGATTAAGCTGCTCTTATTTTAATACATGCAACACCGTTGCGAAGGAGCTTACGAATCGAATTACAAGCAGAAACTATCCAATATTCCCTACATGTAAGATAGAAAGTGGTTGATGGACCTGTGTGAAAGTTGGTCATGTGACAATGCATTATGATAAATTCAGACAATCTGGTTTGCTTGAAAAGTAGGATGAGATGTTTACCTTCTTCAGACACTGGTGCATTGTGCAGCCTGCCACCCACCCTGACAACACCCTTCGAGTCTAATAATGGCACAAGGCTTTTAATGGTTTTAGAACACATTTCTCCCTCTTCCAAAGCTCTAATCTTATCCCTGAAGTGTTGTTCCTGCTCAATCTTGACACAGTAATTACAGGTATTGTAAAACATCTCTTTTGTCCGTGACTTGTCGGTAGAATGGGGCAACCTGCGCTCATAATTTCCACACCATGATTATCTGAAATCCTGAAAAAGGAGGGTAAATCCTGCAGCAAGGCAAAAGGGTCGTCAGAGTTTTGCACCTGATTCGCGGTGGTCACCAAGACTATCTTGACATCACTGTTTTCACATCAGGAAGAAGCACTTCCTCGCAATAATGCTGTACACCCGCAGCCCGTGAACCCGTGGACGAAAATACCTAGGAACCAAAGAATGGTGATCACTTACATGTGAACCCAACCACACCAATCTCTTTGGAACCTTCTCGATGCGAAAACTTAACTAAACCTATTTATGGGTATATATTATTATGGATATATTTTGGTGGATATATAAAAAATATACAAATATAACAATATATACACATTTACGACCACTGTCACGAAAGGCTGTACAAATTGTTACAAAATATACAATTATTGAACTACTGTTAAAGATTTTGCCACACAGAGAAAAATTTCAGCAGGACCGTTTTCTTCCAAGTTTATACATATTTTATATTTTAGTGCACATTTTGTATGAGGCATTTCTGTTAACATATATATCAAGATATTCGAGCAAGTGGTCGCAGGCTGCATGTTACAGAAGAAACTTCGCTCAGCGCCATGTTTTCATATCTGTGCAAAACTTGTGAAGATAACACTACAATTTATGCATGTAAATAATTTTTAAGGTGTCGTGCAAAACCCATACAATTCCAAGGGGAGGTGTGGGAACACTCATGCTGGAAATTAAAACCTCAATACAGTTAGCCTAGTAGATTTTTAGACGGCTAAATATTTGTAATATCATCTCCACAGAAGAGCTATTTTAAACACTTGTGGTTTGATACAAATCTAGACAGCAAGGAAATTAATTTTGCAATTAAAGAATTGTTGATCACGGCGTAGTGTTCCGAAACTATCAATTCACTGGCAGGTAGGAATATATTTGCTGTTGCCCACAAGTGTTCCCTTACTGCTGACAAACTCTTATAACACATCAGTGATTTCACTGCTCGTCAGCAGTAACGAAATGTGGCCTAAGCAAGAAAATAAAGTGGGACCTGGTATCGAACCAGGGATCTTAGAGGCAGGCTACTTACCAATCACTGCGCCAACCTCGGGTACCGCACTGCTTATCCACGAGAAGATAATGTAAGGCACACATTAATAAGTTTACCTTATGATATTACATAAAATACAAATTGTATAAAAAATGTGTAATAACTTAATTAAATGCAGAAAGTGGAAGCGATGGACTCAGAAATATTTTACTGGATATATTTGGGAGCCGTACAATTGAAAACTTCAAGTAAAGAAGTTTTAAAATGAGTTTTAATATATAGCTGCAACAACATCTAAGAAAAACTGTTGCGAATTTTAAAGGCCATGTGAAGGACGAGATTAGAACGGAATTAGACTAGAATTTAAATCATGATAGGCTACATCGGCTTACTCTTCGGTAACATCTGCTGATTCAAGAATTTGATCATTTTCCGAAGCAGAACTAAAAATCCTTCTATTAGCTGCTTTATGTTTACGCATCGCCCATGACTTAGCGGTACGTTTCCGTCCATCTGTAAGGCCGGGATTACGATGACTTCACGTTTCACGTAACACGTAACGAACAATACGTTCACGTAAGCCGGCTACATCTTGACTAACGTGTTCCAAATAGACCTATTACGTTCATTTCACGTAACGTTCGCGTGGTGGAAAGGCTTGTCAATGTCAAGCCTTTGCGTGATACGTGGCTTTGCACCTCGTGATCTCGCCGGCCAATCACAATAGGAACGTGGTTGTGTTATCTTTGTTTTTCATATTTTTTTCCGTGATGCCGTCTGCTCACATTTTTAATTAATGGAGCTTTACATTGCCGCAGTATATTAAATACCTTTCTCAGAGGTGTAAAAAATGTATGGATGAAATACAAAATGTTTACTTTTAAGTTTGAAATTTTTAGTAGGCTTATTTAATTAAACAAAATTTTAATTTTCTCTGCAGATGAAAGTTTATTACATACAATTTATTCCACGTACACGAAAGTGTGTCTACATATCCCAGATACATTTCGTTTTTGATGTTATGACGATGTCCTAGTTGTTATAAAAGTTTTTTATAAATCATGAACGTCATTCTTTCGCAACCTGTTCTTACCCCATCACTATTCAAACACAAATACACCTGTATAACATGAATTTTTGCGAGTTTTCAATCAGAAAAGCAACAAGCTTATCCCCGAAATTTCCATTCAGGGCACAGAAGTGCTTGAATAAGATACAGAATGTTTACAGTTACGTTTGATATTTTCGTAAACCTGTTTCATTAAAAAAAATTTCAATTTTCTCTGCATATTTAGTTTATAACACACGATTTATTGCATATACACAAACATGTCTCTACATCTCCCAGGAACATTTCGTTCTTAAGGTTGTGGCGATGGCCAAGCTGTTTTCAAAGTTTGTATAATTCACGAACGTAATACCCTGCCCGCGATTTTCGAAGGACGTACTTCTCGTTGGCGAACGCACGCTAACCGAAAGAGACAGGACGCCATCTCGCTTTATTCACGGCCCAGGTGAGTCGAAAGGACTCCAAACTACTCGGCCTTCGCGCGGCAGAGATCAGTCCTCAGGGGCGATGCCAAGGATGTTGAATGTGCGGCGCCAGTGTGCACAACACAGAAGCTGAAGGCAAAGCTGTTGATTTCGATAGGGATGATTGACGTATTCAGTCGCAGATAAATATCCCGTTTTAAGTGTTGCCATGAACAATATTTTTTTTGTTTGGGTCTGTACAGTGTTGGTAAAATGCTCTGTCGTATTTTTTTGTTCGGGACTGTACAGTGTTGGTAAAATGCTCTGTCGTATTTTTTAGTTTGGGACTGTACAGTGTTGGTAAAATTCTCTGTCGTATTTTTTTGTTCGGGACTGTGCAGTGTTGGTAAAATGCTCTGTCGTATTTTTTTGTTCGGAACTGTACAGTGTTGGTAAAATGCTCTGTCGTATTTCGGAACCAATAAAATTCTGTTTGGTTTTTGATGGTACTGGTGGCATCTGGTTATGAAACTACGGAATGTAATCTCAAATACGAATGATACCACTTCAATGATGGACTCCTCTCATTGGACGTGGTTTTTCTCTCTGTACAGTGTAAATCATTGAAGCCACTTCTTGTTCAACGCACCTTGCATTTTGATAACAACCTTCCCATAACTACATGAATTATAACTTAAAAACTGACTGGAATACTTGGAATGCTAACAAAAACATTGCTACCTAAAGGTTAAAGGTGTTGAATACCAAAAAAATATTACTTCATATTTTTACCAAATTGTATGTGATGCCATTTTCCATGAATAAAAAAATTTACACTTCATATTTTTTAAATAATTTGAATGGCAAATTCAGATTTTTCTTCTGTTTTCCTGCACCCATAGTAACAAACACTGAAGGTTACAAAAGAAAAAAATTACAACCTAAACTAATGCCTTGGGCTACCATGTGACACATGTGTATTCACCAAATAACATGCCATATATATATATATATAAAATAATGTTAAATATACATTTTTTTGCATATTTTAACAATACATGAACTGTTATATCATGAGCAGATGTCAAGCGGAAGCCTACATTAGTTTATGTTGTAAATGTTTTCATTAGTACATACAAGGTGATTCTAAAATCATGACACAAACATTGAGGGGTGGTAGAGCTCACTAAAACAAACAATTATTGTATAGGAATATATGGGCGGAAGTGACACGTTGAGGCACAAACACAAAAACATAACACAATAACGGAAACATAAAATGTTCATTAGCAGCATACTTACCGAGTGATTCCGTACAGAAAATGTTAAAATAGTTGTTGGAAATGCATCCGCCAACAGTCACGCATGCTTGGCGACCTCTACATATGGCGTGATTGGCTGACAATGGTGGCGTTCGTGAAATACCCGGCGTATTTGAATCTGTTCGTCAATCACTCCGCCGACGCTACCAAGCTTGCTTTACTGTCGGTGGTAGCAATTTTGAGCAATTATCATAAACGTTGCTGTAAAAAGGCATTTAGCCGTGACGTTGTTAATAAACACTGCGTTGCAGTTCATGTGTTATTTTAGTGTTTGTGCCTCAACGCGTCACTTCCGCCCATATATTTCTATACAATAATTGTTTGTTTTAGTGAGCTCAACCACCCCTCAAGGTTTGTCCCATTATTTTAGAATCATCCTGTATAAGTTAGTATTCGTTCTTATGGCTGCAGTAAATCAGAGAGGTGTTGAATGTTCCATTAAATTACTAAAAAAAAAAAAAATACGATGTATAAAAATATTTTATTTGAGGAAAATGGCATCACATACAGTACCTACAAGTTAANAGCGGCGACGTTGTAAATAAACAATGTGTTGCATTTCATGTGTTATTTTTGTGTTTGTGCCTCAACGCGTCACTCGCGCCCATATATTCATATACAATAATTGTTTGTTTTAGTGAGCTCAACCACCCCTCAAGGTTTGTCCCATTATTTTAGAATCACCCTGTATAAGTTAGTATTCGTTCTTATGGCTGCAGTAAATCAGAAAGGTGTTGAATGTTCCATTAAATTACTAAAAAAAAAAAAAAAATACGATGTATAAAAATATTTTATTTGAGGAAAATGGCATCACATACAGTACCTACAAGTTAAACAATGTTTGATACAGTAATAAAATAATAATAATTTTTTTTACCTCCAACATTCTTAAAGAGAGTGGGAAATATTCCACCCGGACTTCCTTGTATTTTTTGAGGCGTCTATAAGCGCGGCAGTACTTAGGGTAACTCGGGCGTAGACGCACGTCACATCCCGCATCTTAGCATCTACGCTCAAGACACCGAACAGGAGTGAAGCCGTCTTTACTGGTAATTCGCGCACACGAGACTTCCAGCGATGAACGAGCACGTTTATGACGTAAATGGTAGCCTGCACACAAAGTGTGCTACACGTTTCGCTATTACTTTAAATAAATTGCATCTGGAATGGATTTATTTTCGTTTTGTACTGCGTCATCATGACCTCCAGGTACTAACTTCGTGAGATGATTCGTTATGGGTAGGGGCAGTGATATTTCGCGAAAAGATTTCGAGGCAAGATACAGTCCAAAGCACTGTAGGGTCGTCCAGCTTATTTTATTGGTTAAAACAAGTTCTGGCCCGTGTTAACCGTTTGCGCACGAATCACGAAGGTTCAGTGTCGGAGTAACTTAGTCCTGAGTGGCTTGGTCAGAGACGGACACGGCACCAGCAGACAATGGAGGTATAACAACAGCTGAGGTGTTTATAAAGTATTGAAGTCTTTTGTGTGCTCCGATTTTTACGCGGAAAGTCACTGGCCCTAGTTATGGAAATTGAAATTGAAAACGGAAGACATATGATCTAACGTGATAACTATATGCTGTTCACGGTTGATTGAGCACTTTTGAAATCAACGTTTGGAAAATGTCACTGCCCCTAGCACAGATTTTGACAAGTACAATGACTTCCATGCGGCCAGTTAAGTTGGTAACAACACAGAGAAAGAAGTTCCATATCTTAACGTTGTATTAAAAGTGTATTTGTAAATAACAATTTTTTTTTTTGCTTTCTAATTTTTTTAATTCACCTATGTTTAAGAATAAGTAAACGTATAAAATATTTACCATTCTGACTATCTGATATTTTTCAGTTAACCGACACGTGAATAAAGTTATCGGACACATTCCAATGTTAATTTTACCGATTGAAGGCTGCATTATGTGCATACAAGTAGATCTTAAGGTTCCCGCCTACCTGGCGCTTGAACTGCGTTGCAGTGTGTTTGAAATACACGTTTCTCCACGAAAACATCAAACGTGCATCCAATGTACTGATCTACGGAAGGAACACACACTTCAGACGAGGGCTGTTGAATACTTTCAAAATGAAACGCACGTTAGAAACGCTATTTCAGAGAACTTCAAAACGGCTGAAAACGGCTTTTTCAAAACGCTGTATCTCAAAATATACGCATCAGGTACATACGAAACTACTCAAGGGCCCTGCACTGAACCTTCCTACAGACTCTCTACCAGTAAAGTAATAGTGTCAAAGCTGAAAGTCCCATAGGTACACGCAGTGCGACTAGAACACTGCACGACAGTGTCGCCCTTATCGCTCCCGCGCTTCTCGGCCTCAAACACGGTAAAATGATCCTGGTAGGCGGGAGCCTTAAGCAGGGCTTTAAAAAAAGTGCTCAGTATACCACGAACTGCATTAGAAGGAAGAGACACACCGATGAAAACTGGTAATAAAAATGTCAGAAATTACTTGGGATGGAACAAATTCGTGAATAGTGTTTACCTGTTTTTTTTGTACGCAATCTGTAAACATTAGGCAGGTAGTAACCTTGCCCGTTATTAGGAAATTAGGGTTGTAAAGACCGGTCTGGCAAGACCAAGATGGTGGACGATGGCTGTANTAACCTTGCCCGTTATTAGGAAATTAGGGTTGTAAAGACCGGTCTGGCAAGACCAAGATGGTGGACGATGGCTGTAACGCCTACCGAGATGGCGGACTGCACCGACCAACTGACGCCTCAAGATAATGCACTGCACCTACCAAGATGGTTGCAATGAGTATGTTAGGAGGGGGTGTGGGGTACCTCCGTAAATTTAAGTTTTTTTAAATACATTTTTTAAATACATTTAATAATTATTTTAGGCAATTTTTAAATATTTTTTTAATATATATATTATTTTAATTTTTTTAATTTCTTTGGAATATTTTATTTTCTGGGTTTTCAAGGTCAAAGGTCACCGGCGTCAAGATCAGGGTCAAGGTAACCTGAATTCAATATGGCCGCCGGTTGACCGGAATGTCAGAGCACGATACGCTCCGACGCTCCAGTCCCAGGTCCCGACGTGCCAAAGTCCCCATAATCCCTCTACTGACGTAATACACGTAACTATTTTTCCGTGTCCGTGTATAACCCTGTTACAACTGCGGGCGAAAGAACTGTAGTATTTAACGTCTTGTTACTGATATGTGTTGGGTTATTTCGTTAAAAGGATGGCCTCAGTTGGAATAAATATTAAAACGATGGAACAACCAGTTCAACGAAAAGACACGGTAAATTGAAGCACGAGACTCTTATCGGTAATTTTTTGTAGGTAGCAACGACAAACTTAAAATTTAGTGGTGAACATGCGCACAAATAGGCCTACCGTAACTTTTACTCTCCTCATATTGCTATGCATTGGTACGCACTGGTTTATAGGTTTATTTCATTATTTATTTAAATTTATCTGCCTCGGCTTGGTATTGTTTTGGGATTGTGGCAAACATTCAAATCACAGAAACGTAAGCACGTTTCACAATTGTGTTTTAAACACCTGCAGCAAAGTTACAATGTCATGATAAATAAACAGACGTGACTTTCAAAACATTAATTTCTTCATGAAACAGTTCAATGTTAAAACGTATAAATTTCGCACGTCCAATATTTGCAATCACACACACACACNTCAAAACATTAATTTCTTCATGAAACAGTTCAATGTTAAAACGTATAAATTTCGCACGCCCAATATTTGCAATCACACACTCACACACACACACACGCACGCTGGCTCACTGGCGACAATACTCTTTCACACATAGCGGCCACGACGCACGTTACAGTATATTTATTCCTATCGTGGAAAAACATATTTATCACAACATCGTAACTTGTCTATGTAGGTTTAAAAAACACAATGTATACAAAGTTGATGCGGTAATTTTAAGTATTTTCCACAAGAAAAGAAATCAGCGCTTCGTTCAGCAACACGCCATGTCATGTCGTCAGTCGCCACTCCTGCCAACTTCGGATTTTCAACCTTCCCGCCATCACATCGAAATATATAATAATAAGTATTCAAACAAGAAATTCTCGTTTCAGTTGTAAATTCAAATTTAAAAAATCTATAATTTTTGCTGTAATAAGTATGAAATATGCTAACATTGGAAACATGTATAATTTTTCTGCTACTACTAGTAGTGTGAAACTTCCGGAGAAAGAGAGAGAAAGAAAGAGAGAGAGAGAGAGAGAGAGAGCGACAAATTCCACTCTGGCTATTCAAATTTCTTACTCGGACACCATGTCACTAGGGCTTACGCACCGTATTTTTTGCTGACAATTAAATTTGTTTCTTTCAGTGATACCTAAAAAATTTAATTTACCAATAGCCAAAGTTTAATTTACAAATAGCATACCAATAAACTAGGTTAAAACAATGTTTTAACTGTGAACTATTTCTTACTAGCCGTTGCCAACACATCGCTGCTCTCGCTGTTTTTAATTCGTATTAAATACGAAATAAATACTACAAGCTATAGAAGATACTAAGTTGAAGTCTCATTTATTCAAGAATACGATACTTAAAAATTAATAACAGTGTAATATATTTATGGTATACAAGTTATTTAATAATACAGATTGGCATGTTACACCTAGGGTGATTTTTCGCAGGTTCGTTTCAAAACATCCGAATAAATCCCGGAATGAACTATATACCCTCATGGGTAACACACGTTTGAGTTGAGTTGAGTTGAGAGATTTAGGCGGCTCTTAACAATAAGGCCTTGAGAGCCGATGGGGCTGAAATGAACTGAGAATGGAGCAGCGCCGGAATGCAAAGGCGGAGGAAACGGGAGATCCCCGAGAAAACACGCTTACAAGTGGCATCGTCCGGCACGATTCAAACTTCCGAACGATTGAACCCGGTTCGCCTTGTTGTGCACACGTCTGATGATTTACAACATGGCACCCCAAAATGTCTTAATGACGGGTGATGTTATCACCCGTTAAATGTTCACAGATTGTAGATATAAAATCAGACTAACACTGTTCACGAATTTGTAGCGCCATCTTCCACAGTTTCCAAAAGTTTGCCAATAACACAGTTACGCTGCTGTAACTTAGGACTTGGGAGTTCTGCTAATGTTGGACCACTTCTTCCCCGGAAAGGAAACAATTGGATGACCTTGGTACTGCAGGTGGAAGGGAGTGCCTGCAGGTTCATCTGCCCGCCTACCAGCCACCTGTGGTTGGTGCTTTGCGAGTCTTTCTGCCTCTCTCTTCCACTTGGGTAGGCGGAGCCAAGTCCGTTCTTAGGCCGGTGCGACTGTAGTGTCATTCCCGATTTTTACGGACGTGTATCTTCCTTAACTCGTTCAGTCAACGAATTGCTAGCCCAAGTGTTGAAATCGTTCAATATTTCTATGAGCACTTTACTTGCGCCGAGCGTGCTCCTCGTGGCCAACGAACTACTTGCTGCGTGCTCCTTTGTTGTCGACATTGACCATTCACAAATGAGGGGTGCATATACGTCGGTAAATCAGATTTACCACAAGGAAGAAGCTCAAAATTCTGTTCCCTTGTTGTGTACAGTGCTAACCATGAATATATTTCGTATGCAACATGTCCTCGATAATGGACGTGGAGACTGAAAGGATAAATAGTCACTTAGGTCTTATTATGTTTCCTACTTCATTTTCCATAGCGAATCATCTCACAAAGTCTGTACCTGGAGTCCAGGTTCAGCCTGTATACACAGTGGGGAAAAAGGAAAAATTTTGTGCGTTATACAAATATTTCTCTAGAATTTGGCTGCCAATTTTTTTTCTTGTAACACTAAGCGTGAAATATTATTTCACACAAAATATTGTTTTATGAACCATACTAAGACTGTATATTTTTTTTTTTTTTACTTTTACAAGAAAAATCCTTGAAAACCCAATTACCAAGAAAATCCTTCGTAGAAATACAGACAGTTCTCTTGTAAATATTGTCTTGTAATATCACAAAAAACTACCCCTTGCCAACGGGTGGACTAGCGACCATGGCCGATGCGTTTTCCCACCCCCTTAACCATAAAACCGACTTGATTTACAAACTTTACAATTACTTTTGTACTAAATAAATACCTACAAAATATTAATAAAATTATTCCGTTAAGAACGCATTTATGTCATTTTAAGAGTTGTGTAGATATGAAACATTAACATTAACAGTTAATGAGTAATAGCGTCACGGGTTTTTAAAATTGTCGACGATTTATTATTATTATCTGAGTTGTTTTAACTGTTTTACGTTACTCAAACCTAAAATGTATTTATTTTTGCACGCAACTAACATTTTATATCACCCCTAGTTTTTGCACCAACAGCTATATACGGTTTTACGTTGTTGGGTGTCCTCCATTTTGCTTGAGCTCGTAGATACGGGTCAGTATGGTACAACAATTTCTTGAGGTCTATTAGAAACATGGCTCTTTTAGTTTTACAAACAAGTAATTTTACAAGAGAAAAGTTTTTCTACAAACATTTGTAAAATTACAAACAATTTCTCGGGGAAAACCACAAATTTATTTACAGAGAATCTGTTAATGAATTCCCATGTTTATAATTAACTTGAAGACTGCAGTACTTAATTGTTAAAATTGAAGTTTTTTTTTTGCTCATTCCACTTAACCTGTTGTAAAATTTACTTTAATTTACATGCAGCGTTACAAAAATTATCTTGGTGGCTAGTCACCGAAGAATTGTCTGTAAAAAAATACTAGGAGCTTTAAAAGAGCAACTACAGCAATTTTTGCTCACCTGTGTTTCTAGCGATTGCATTGCCACCTTAATAACATAAGCATTGCCAGAAGACGCCAAAGGCGTATCCGAGTACCGTCGGAACTATTTTCTACCGCGGACGCACAGTGAACTGACTAAGACAGCCAATGGGCTTGGTACACCGGCAGTATGCATATATATCTGCTGCCACATTGAGAAGTGTAACGTGTATCAACCGTCGTGAAGAATTTGGGTACAAAGTGACTGGTGCCCAGTCATTCGCCGACTGCTAAATCTTTTCGTTTCGGAATTCTACTCCACTTCTCTCGTCTCAACTGTCTGATGATGTCGCGGGTCGTCGCTCATTGGCTCTCGCAATGCACTGGAGGCGAAGTTTGGTTTCGTAATGTTGGAGGTATTTTGCTAATGTCCTAATGTCAGCTGGGCCCATGTTTCTTGGTGATTTGACAAATTGCTCGTCTCGTTATTGATTTCTTCAATGACCCAGGGCTACGGTTCCATGTTCGCAAATTCGCATGCCGTGTCTAACGTAAACGTGTACAAAGGGACTGCACTAAATAACCTGCAGACTGAGGATTGAGAAACCTTCCATAATAATTTTAATTTTAAAAAAGATTACTGATTAGGAACGAATCCTATTAACGTTATACACAATTGAGTAGAAAAATATTATTTTTCTTACAAAGTAAAAAATATGTGTGCATTTTCTTACGTGCAGGTATTAGGCATTTTTTATTTTGTTGCGTCTGGAAGCTCACTCATTTGTGTGAAACTTATTGCGTTCATATTTATTTATTTTGGAGATGTGCCAGATGCGTTAACATTTCAAAATTTTACCTCGAATAGAATAACGCGGGAAAACAGAAATAGACAGACGACATATAATAACTTTAAAAGACAATTTGTAGATATGTAACTTTATACTTAATGCGGGTGTCTTATGGATGCTAAATACAACGAACATTTCGGTATTGCTAATACATTTTTGCAAATAGACACTATAAATAATTCGTTGTCTTTATAGCTTACGTAGTTATTCGAATGACATGCACGTTTTAAATTACCATATCCGCCCCTNATAAACAGGCGTGACTTTCAAAACATTAATTTCTTCATGAAACAGTTCAATGTTAAAACGTATAAATTTCGCACGCCCAATATTTGCAATCACACACTCACACACACACACACGCACGCTGGCTCACTGGCGACAATACTCTTTCACACATAGCGGCCACGACGCACGTTACAGNCACACACACACACACGCACGCTGGCTCACTGGCGACAATACTCTTTCACACATAGCGGCCACGACGCACGTTACAGTATATTTATTCCTATCGTGGAAAAACATATTTATCACAACATCGTAACTTGTCTATGTAGGTTTAAAAAACACAATGTATACAAAGTTGATGCGGTAATTTTAAGTATTTTCCACAAGAAAAGAAATTNCTATGTAGGTTTAAAAAACACAATGTATACAAAGTTGATGCGGTAATTTTAAGTATTTTCCACAAGAAAAGAAATTAGCGCTTCGTTCAGCAACACGCCATGTCATGTCGTAAGTCGCCACTCCTGCCAACTTCGGATTTTCAACCGTCCCGCCATCACATCGAAATATATAATAATAAGTATTCAAACAAGAAATTCTCGTTTCAGTTGTAAATTCAAATTTAAAAAATCTATAATTTTTGCTGTAATAAGTATGAAATATGCTAACATTGGAAACATGTATAATTTTTCTGCTACTACTAGTAGTGTGAAACTTCCGGAGAAAGAGAGAGAAAGAAAGAGAGAGAGAGAGAGAGAGAGAGCGACAAATTCCACTCTGGCTATTCAAATTTCTTACTCGGACACCATGTCACTAGGGCTTACGCACCGTATTTTTTGCTGACAATTAAATTTGTTTCTTTCAGTGATACCTAAAAAATTTAATTTACCAATAGCCAAAGTTTAATTTACAAATAGCATACCAATAAACTAGGTTAAAACAATGTTTTAACTGTGAACTATTTCTTACTAGCCGTTGCCAACACATCGCTGCTCTCGCTGTTTTTAATTCGTATTAAATACGAAATAAATACTACAAGCTATAGAAGATACTAAGTTAAAGTCTCATTTATTCAAGAATACGATACTTAAAAATTAATAACAGTGTAATATATTTATGGTATACAAGTTATTTAATAAAACAGATTGACATGTTACACCTAGGGTGATTTTTCGCAGGTTCGTTTCAAAACATCCGAATAAACCCCGGAATGAACTATATACCCTCATGGGTAACACACGTTTGAGTTGAGTTGAGTTGAGAGATTTCGGCGGCTCTTAACAATAAGGCCTTGAGAGCCGATGGGGCTGAAATGAACTGAGAATGGAGCAGCGCCGGAATGCAAAGGCGGAGGAAACGGGAGATCCCCGAGAAAACACGCTTACAAGTGGCATCGTCCGGCACGATTCAAACTTCCGAACGATTGAACCCGGTTCGCCTTGTTGTGCACACGTCTGATGATTTACAACATGGCACCCCAAAATGTCTTAATGACGGGTGATGTTATCACCCGTTAAATGTTCACAGATTGTAGATATAAAATCAGACTAACACTGTTCACGAATTTGTAGCGCCATCTTCCACAGTTTCCAAAAGTTTGCCAATAACACAGTTACGCTGCTGTAACTTAGGACTTGGGAGTTCTGCTAATGTTGGACCACTTCTTCCCCGGAAAGGAAACAATTGGATGACCTTGGTACTGCAGGTGGGAGGGAGTGCCTGCAGGTTCGTCTGCCCGCCTGCCAGCCACCTGTGGTTGGTGCTTTGCGAGTCTTTCTGTCTCTCTCTTTCACTTGGGTAGGCGAGCCAAGTCCGTTCGTAGGCTGACGCGACTAATAGTTTCATTCCCGATCTTTATGGACGTGTCTCTTCCTTAACTCGTTCAGTCAACGAATTGCTAGCCCAAGTGTTGAAATCGTTCAATATTTCTATGAGCACTTTACNTAACTCGTTCAGTCAACGAATTGCTAGCCCAAGTGTTGAAATCGTTCAATATTTCTATGAGCACTTTACTTGCGCTGAGCGTGCTCCTCGTGGCCAACGAACTACTTGCTGCGTGCTCCTTTGTTGTTGACATTGACCATTCACAAATGAGAGGTTCATATACGTCGGTAAATCAGATTTACCACAAGGAAGAAGCTCAAAATTCTGATCCCTTGTTGTGTACAGTGCCAACCATAAATATATTTCGTATGCAACATGTCCTCGATAATTGACGTGGAGACTGGAAGGATTAATAGACACGTTAGGTCATAGGTCTTATTATGTTTCCTACTTCGTTTTCCATAGCGAATCATCTCACAAAGTCTGTACCTGGCGTTCAGGTTCAGCCTGTATTCACAGTGGGAAAAAATTTTGTGCGTTATACAAACAATTCTCTAGAATTTGGCTGTCAATTTTTTTTATTGTAACACTAAGAGTGAAATATTATTTCACACAAACTATTGTTTTATGAACCATACTAACACTGTACAATTAATTTTTTTTTTTGCTTGAAAAAACCAATCCTTGAAAACGCAACCGCCAAGAAAATTCTTCGTAGAAATACAGACAGTTTTCTTGTAAATATTGTCTTGTAATATTACAAAAACTACGCCTTGGCAACGGGTGGACTAGCACCCACATCCGATGTGTTTTCCCATCCCCTTAACCATAAGACCAACTTGATTTACAAACTTTACAATTACTTTTGTACTGAATAAATTCCTACAAAATATTACTGAAATGATTCCGTTAAGAACGCATTTATGTCAATTTAAGAGTTCCGTGTAGATATGAAACATTTACATTGACAGTTAATGAGTAATAGCGTCACGTGTTTTCAAAATTGTCATCGTTTTATTATGATTATTTGAGTTGTTGTAAGTGTTTTACGTTACTCAAACCTGCAATATATTATTTTTTGCACGCAACTACATTTTATATTACCCCAAGTTTTTGCACGAACGGCTATATACGGTTTTACGTTGTTGGGTGTCCTCCATTTTGCTTGAGCTCGTAGATACGGGTCAGTATAGTAGAAACATTTCTTAAGGTCTATTAGAAATATGGCTCTTGTAGTTTTTACAAACAATTTCTCAGTGAAAACAACAAATCTGTTTACAGAGAATCTGTTAATGAATTCCCATGTTTATAATTAACTTTAAGGCTGCAATACTCGATTGTTAAAATTGAAGTTTTTTTTTTTTTTTGCTCATTCCACTTAACCTGTTGTAAAATTTACTTTAATTTACATGCAGCGTTACAAAAATTATCTTGGTGGCTAGTCAGCAAAGAATTGTTTGTAAAAAAAAAATACTAGGAGCTTCAAAAGAACCACTACCGCGATTTTTCTCACCTGTGTTTTTAGCCATTGCATTGTCACCTTAATAACATAAGCATTGCCACAAGACGCCAAAGGCGTATCCGAGTACCGTCGGAACTATTTTCTACCGCAGACGTACAGTGAACTGACTAAGACAGCCAATGGGCTTGGTACACCGGCAGTATGCATATCTGCTGCCACATTGAGAAGTGTAACGTGTATCAAGCGTCGTGAAGAATTTGGGTACAAAGAGAATGGTGCCCAGTCATTCGCCGACTGGGAAATCTCTTTGGTTCGGAATCCTACTCCACTTCTCTCGTCTCAACTGTCTGATGATGTCGTGGATCGTTGCTCATTGACTCTCGCAGTGCACTGGAGGCGAAGTTTGGTTTCGTAATGTTTGGAGGTTTTTGCTATGTCCTAATGTCAGCTGGGCCCATGTTTCTTGGTGATTTGACAAATTGCTCGTCTCGTTATTGATTTCTTCAATGACCCAGGGCTACGGTTCCATGTTCGCAAATTCGCATGCCGTGTCTAACGTAAACGTGTACAAAGGGACTGCACTAAATAACCTACAGACTGAGGATTGAGAAACCTTCCATAATAATTTTAGTTTTAAAAAGACTACTGATTGGGAACGAATCCTATTAACGTTATACACAATTGAGTAGAAAAATATTATTTTTCTTACAAAGTAAAAAATATGTGTGCATTTTCTTACGTGCAGGTATTAGGAATTTTTTATTTTGTTACGTCAGGAAACTCACTCATTTGTGTGAAACTTATTGCGTTCATATTTATTTATTTTGGAAATGTGCCATATGCGTTAACATTTCAATATTTTACCTCGAATAGAATAACGTGGGATAACAGAAATAGACAGACGACATATAATAACTTAAAAAGACAATTTGTAGATATGTAACTTTATACTTAATGCGGGTGTCTTATGGATGCTAAATACAACGAACATTTCGGTATTGCTAATACATTTTTGCAAATAGACACTGTAAATAATTCGTTGTCTTTATAGCTTACGTAGTTATTCGAATGACATGCACGTTTTAAATTACCATATCCGCCCCTTTAGTCGGTTTCCTAAGTTGGTTGCAGATTTATACACGCAGAAACCCATTATAACTCTTGGTTTTCCAAGCGTTTCGTTAGTACTGAGAATAGTTCGGACAGGATATTTCCTGGAATGAGCGCAAGAGTGTGACAAGTGAGTGGAACGTGGGAAATACGTTAAAGCACCCGTCTACCTGGAACTTTTTCCCACGTTTAGGCCGAGAAGCGCGGGAGCGATAAGGGCGACACTGCCACGCGCATCAAGTACGCCATCGCCGCTAAGCGCAAGGCTCTGAACTGGCGTGCAGTGTTCTCGTCGTGCTGCGTGTACCTATGGGACTTTCAGCGGTGACCATAT